>CM060079.1:530000-672500 GCA_030533445.1 Cyprinodon diabolis
TTGTGAAGAAGGAGAATATTTTCCTCTAATTCATTTTGGCCTTAGAGCCTGGCCTTCAGTCAGCTGTGGAGTTTCAATTTATTGCTGATTTAGTGGTGATTTCATTTCAATTAGAAAATAATGATCCATAAAAGGCCAGAGGTCACATCTGATCCAGCAAACATCCAAACCCCAGAAATCGATAGAAATAAATGTGCAGCCTGCAGCTTTATTAGGCTGCAGCTCTCCCTGCTGCGCTCTCTGTGGAGAGCAGAGCAGCCTGAGATGAATCCACGGCTGAAGTGGGAGGAACGGTGCACGGAGCGGACACCATTAGAAGCAGATTATCCACGCTGTGTGCGATGGAGGCTGCGGGCCTTAAATCAGGCGCAAAGCTGATGGATGGATGCCTCCAGGACGCGCCGCGCGCTCCTGACATTTTAGTTTACAGGTGATAAATGCTCCCCTCTGCTGCAGACAGGCCTGGAACCGCATCCTGTTTGCTGGTTGGACTGGGAGGTTTGGGGCCTGCAGATGTGCCATATACACTGAAACACATCTCTCTATCTTTGCGGGGACTTTACATTGACTTCCTTTTATTTCTAACCCATTTCTACAGCCTATAATCATCACAATCATTACAGGTTCATACCTAAACTCGGTTACCAGCTAAGCCCCCCCCCCCCCCCCCCCCCTCTCACTCTGAAACATTAGTTCCCTCATGGGGTCCAGGCATCAGGCCCCACAACGAGCTATTTGTTCATAAAATGGGCCCTAAGATGCATGAAAGACCCGCACAGCGCCTCCACATGTTCTTCATCACATGTGGAGCTTCAGCCTCATGTTTACTCCTCATTCTGGTAACAAACCAGCTATTGGTTCTACTGGGGCTGCCGTGGTCATTTCGTACCCTCACTGCCGTTTCGCACCATGTTATTTTCATTTCCATTTTATTATTGATGGAAAGTTCTTTAAAATGTTCAAATATATTATAATGTAAAGTTTATCTTCCATCTGTTTCAATATTTCTGGTTCTCAGGCATCAGTTTCATGTTTGGCCTTTTCCTCCCTGCTCAGAACCTCAACTATGAGATTAGAAGTTTATATTCTAGACCAGCTGTGATAAGATGGCTATAAAATGTTTTATAATTATCTCTAAATCAGACAGAGATATTTGAGTTAATTGATTTGATGCAGTTCCAACTCGAAATGAATCAAAATAGATTTTAATATGCAACGCTAAACTCCAGTTTATTCCTTCAGTAAGAGGAAATAAGGAAGAAGGTCTCAGCTGGAATAAGGGAGATTAGATTATTACTAAATCTCTCCTGTTTCTGGAAAACAACTGATCTGCTGACAGACAGACAGACAGACAGCAGGTTGGTTGGATCCGCTCACAGGCTGCAGAGGAAAGGCTCCAAATAACAAACTCAGCTCACTTTCCCCCCACTGTTATTATGCTGATGCTCCTGATGACGGTGATAACCCCCCCCCCCCCCCCCCCCATGCAGACGCTGGCGCTGTTACTGATGTTTATTCAAACAAATTGGATCGATTTGCAGAAACGGTCGAAACTCTGCAAAGAAAAGCGCGCCTCCTTCTTTCTCACCATCTCTAATTTCCGAGGTGATGGAGGTGAAGCTCAGTAATTACTGCCGCCAATTAGCGGCGGAGCGCGAGGAGCAACTATGCTGGGGGGGGTCAGTTTATTTTAGCTCCTCAGAGAGATGAGCTGTGGAGGGAAAATGTTCCAACATTCCCAACATCAGCGGTCATCAGGAAAATATCGCCGCTTCCTGGAGTAAAACGGATTTCAGAAAAATAGAAAGAAAAACCATTTTCACTGCATTTGTTTTATTCTGGAACTTTTACAACTAGACTGAAATTATTCTTCAGATGCACAGAATTTATTTTGAAAAAAACACTTTAAAGTATTTTATTGTTTATCTTTCAACTCTTCACTATTATCTTATTTTTATAGATTTTTAAGGTTCACATTTGTGTGACCATTTCTGCTAAAATCTTTTTTTTTCTATTCTATTCTGGATCCTGGAGGCTGAACATGTGAATAAACTCTGATCCAGCTCCAGTTCTACACATCCGGCTCCTTCTCCAGCCTCATGCAGCATCCTTCTCCCTGATGATGATGAGGATGATGAGGATGCTGCCCCAGAAACCCCAGATTTCTGCTTGTTGTCCCATGAACCAATCCTCCCTGAGCTTCACATCTCTGCAGCTCCTCCTGTGATTCTGCTTCAGGTCGGCAGTTATTCTACAGATTTTCCATTTCTAGATGATAGATTATTGCTTTATTAGCTAAAGATCTCTAGAACCTCCTCCTGGATCTGTCTGCTGGGTTCCTTGGTTCTCCGATGTTCTCTAACCGCTGGGTGTTCAGTGAATGGCGTCTCTCTGGGTGTTTTAGGTGATGGCAGAAAACTACAGTCTTTATATTTCTATGTGGAAAACATTTGGAAGAAAACTACATGCATAAAAAATGAATCGAAGTAATTTGGAAGGTGTTTCTGAAAAAAGACATCTGGAAAAATGCTTTTCTATGACAGGAGCGCCATTAGAGTTTAGAGGAGAGAAACTGGGTTTTAGATCACATAGATGTAAAGATGTCAGAAGTGAAAGCAGGTAGACTGTCCACCTGTTTTCACAGCTTCCACACAGCGACACGGCTGAGATATATAAAAATAAACTACTCAATCAGTTTATTTATACACCACCAATTCACAACACAGCTCATCTCAAGGCACTTTACCATTACCCCCCCCCCCCAGCTTTTTATTGTCATTCCACTGTCGGAAGCACAGAGCAACGACCGCCCCTCTCTGCATTTAACCCCTCCCCTGGGGGAGCAGGGCGGCCATTGTCACTGCTGGAGGCTGTTTAGTGCCTCAAACCTTCCAAAGAAGTTGTTCAGTTCAGCATCAGCAGCATCTACCATGGGGGGGGGGGTCATCCGTATCCTTGCCTCATCTTCCTCTGTCATCATGGAGGAGATCCTGGATCTTCTGGTTCAGCTTGGCTCTCGCTGTCCTCAGAGCCGAGGTCAATTATCACCACGTTTATTATTTCACAAACTCATACATCATAAATCGCAATTACAAAGTTTCCAAAGAAAGTGCTTATAAAAAACGATGGGAACTGGCACTCGATCAAATGCATCTTTGTTGTAAAGAACTTATTGAGCGAATCATAAGGAGTCAATAAAAATCTGTTTATTAAGGATTCTAGAGTCGAGTTAAAACAAATAGAAATTCAGCCTCTCAGTTTCTGCTTTCAAAGTTTGCTGGATGGCCTACTTTAAAATTCTAACTCAATGACATGAAATAAACGACTGTGTGGAATTAGTTTCTGGCCTCCCAAAGTCAGATTGATGTTATTTTAGAGCTCGGTACAGATCTACGATATGTCTTAATAAGCCTGCAGCTCCATGTAGATCCTCTCACAGCTCAACCTCAGAAAGTTGGAATCCATCCAGCAGAAGCTGCCAAATCCAGGCAATCAAGCCACAATGCGTTATCCATCCTTCCTGGCAGACAGCCCCCCCCTTTCCTTCATGTCGGCTCTTTGAAAGCTGCATCACTCTGGTCTCATTGCTGTTTACAAGACTAAAATTGCTTCCACACACTTTATTTGTAAAAGCTGATAAATCTGCAGAGAAAATGAGAGAGAGAGATACACTAAGATCAGCTCCAGCTCATGCATTAAAAACCCAAACTGGCCCATTTGGTGGTAAATACCTCAACTGCTGAACATCAACACACAGTCATCCTGATGAGTGGCCTGAGAGGCGACAAGCGAACAAACTTTGACTCGAGGCGTATTTAGGGAATCTGACCCCCTGCTTAACAGATTCCCTGCAGCCAGAAATGAAACGAGCCCAAACACCACAGATACGAGCGTTTAAACGATAACAACTCCCCAGATAAATGCTGTCGATGAGCTCATTCTTTAAGTTATGACATTTTTTCTTTGCTAACATTTAAACAGACTTTAGACGACCTAGCTAAACACAAGTGAGTTCCAAAAAAGGCAAAAGCGAGCATAGAAAAACAGGAAGTAGAGTATGAGCCTTCAGAGAATTGTTCTCTTGGCTTGACCCAATCCGGCGGTCACAGTGAGGGAGAACCGCCGCCGTGCCAAGGAGAAAATAGCTGTCAGAGCCAGATAAGGCTTGGAGCCCTGAAGCTGGATGATTACCTCCAAAGTCACACTTTAAAAACTGGATCTAAGCAGACGAGCAACAGAAAAACATTTAAAGGTTCATCGCTTTTTTTTTTTCCTCTAATTAGATCAGATTATTCTGACCTAATGTGTGTTTATTCCTCACAGAACCTGGAAAGCCAACCTCAGAGGTCCAACCGTCAGCTTTACCAGCAGGCCTGTCCAACAACACACTCAGAACAAAAAAGCTAATTCACCAGAATAAAGACATTATGGTGTCAAACAGGAAGGATTCAGAATCAACCTTTCATTCTGACCCTTTGTGCTGCTTCTACATTTTCCATCTATTAAACACACTTTGGCATTCAGAGGGAATTCAAATTAAATTTATCATTATTTATATCTGTTGAGTTTTGGAGTTTCTGCATGTTCTCTGCCTCTCCACTAGGTGGTGTTTCGTATCCCAGATGTTTCCTATTCCATACTCCGTCTGTCTGAACCTGGATCACATTCCAACGCTCACTCCTGGTCTCCACATCTGGACCTCTGACTGCTGCGGTTGAACTCCAGCTGTAAATCAGAACAACTCTACAAGATTCTCATCAAGCAATTACCGTTTAAACATCTGACTCTCATAGAACATCCATCCTGGAGAGAAATATCAGCTGTGCTGCTGCCATCAACACCTTTGTTTCTAGATGTTGGAGCTTGGCCTGTTTTCCAGTGTAGTCCTGTTTCTCTGACTGTGACTAACTGGATGTGCTCTCTTCATCCTCTGACATGGGAGCTGGCTCGGAGCTCGTCTGCCTGGCTGTGTGTTTCCTGGACGGGGCCGCCTGTGGAGCTGGTTGACAGTTGCCTTTGTATCTATGCTTCTTTTTCTATGTCTGCTTCTGTCTCCTTGAACCCCAGTGGGCCTCAGCAGATGGCCGCTCACACTGAGCCTGGTTCTGCTGGAGGTTTCTTCCTGTTCAAAGGGAGTTTTTCCTCTCCACTGTCGCTACAAGCATGCTTAGGCCCCGTCCACACGAAGTCAAAACGAACACGAAACGCTAATATTTTCCGGAACGTTTGTCGTAAAGATGGAGACGTAAAATAAATGTGATCGTCCACACGAATGCATGAAAACGCTGCAAAATGTATGCCAGGCCTGTAAGTGGCGCTGTGGTGCCAAAGCAAAAATAGGCGACGAAATGTTGGGCATGCGCAGTAATATTTATACATGGTTGCCTGCGGGTCCATTTTGGTGGTTCAGTCAGATTCAGGTGCTGAACTATGTGGTCGATATTGCTCTGTTCTTCCTGGAGATATTCCAGCAGAAGAAGATGCTGCTGTAAGCCCGACAGCAGGGTGAGTAGCATGAGCAGCAACCATTCAACACAGTACGGCGCCATTGTTGTTGTGATACTGTGTCGCGCATGCGTGTTTAGAGGCGACGCTGTGACGCATGCGTGTTTAGAGGCGACGCTGTGACGCATGCTAGTTTAGAGGCGACGCTGTGACGCATGCTAGTTTAGAGGCGACGCTGTGACGCATGCGTGTTTAGAGGCGACGCTGTGACGCATGCGTGTTTAGAGGCGACGCTGTGACGCATGCGTGTTTAGAGGCGACGCTGTGACGCATGCGTGTTTAGAGGCGACGCTATGACGCATGCGTGTAAGAAAAAAATGCGTTTAGAGCTTAAAGATGGAAACGCGAAAACGGTTTTTCAAAATCTTCCCACTCTGAAGGCTGAATAAAAAAAAGATCGTTTACAGACCCCGAAACGCCGTGCGTTTAGGCCAGGGTTTGACTTCGTGTGGACGGGGCCTAAGTGTGAGGGATTGCTGAAGAGTCAATGAGTCGATACAATCAGCTGGTTTTCCTTAGATAGAAAACTTTGAATCTATTTAACTGGATGATCTGGTTGATGTGGATCTATAAAGTGACTGTTGATTTTTTTCTGTTTTGTTGGAGATTGACTGTTGGCTGGAAAAGCAGGATATTGCGCCTTTAAATCCATCTACACTGTGTTCCTTCATGTTTGCCATCTCTGTTGTCCTCATAAGAGCAGTGGATCCTCTGGACACACTCTTCCAACATCCCCCAATCAAACCCATGAGTGTTCAGAGGTAATAAAAAGTTTAAACCTGTTATCATTGACTTTGCTGTGTTTAACCTAAAGTTGCTGCTGCTATAGACTCAGAAGTTGCCTGTATTTGGGATGGAGGCGGGTTGGAGTGTCTCTCTTGGCTCATTCCTATCATTAGTTCATGGCCTGCTGTCATGCATGCTGTTACTTTCTCCCCTCTGTTCTCAGGCTTTCTCTTTTGAAGTCGTTGTGTGTCCTGCGGTTTTCAAAAGGGTCTGAATGGGCAGCTCTGCCGGTCCCTGGAAGGCAGGTGGCAGGATAACTGTATTCTAGCAACTGTTATTACGGCCGGTGTCGCTGTGCTCACGCCTCATCGCCTCACCCCCTGCTGCGCCGACATTGTTCCCTCCTGTTCAAACACACAAACATGACAGAGTGCGTGGGGCAGGTCCTGTCCAACAGGCGGCACACAGAGACAGATCAGGACCCCCGCTGGGTAAATCCCACCCTTTCCTCACACTTCACATATCCAGGGACTCTCTCAGGCCCCAGCCAGCGGGGGCTGCTCAGCGGGGAGAAAGAGCTACTTC
The DNA here is from genome assembly GCA_030533445.1 of Cyprinodon diabolis. NCBI lineage: Eukaryota > Metazoa > Chordata > Actinopteri > Cyprinodontiformes > Cyprinodontidae > Cyprinodon > Cyprinodon diabolis. Next base: position 536,817 of record CM060079.1, read on the forward strand.
CAGTTGCAGGTCTGGGTTCAAGTAGAGAATGAGAAAGGCAGTCATAGCCCCCCAAAATGGAAAATTAGCCTTTCAAATGTTGGTTAAACATCAAACCGGGAAGCTGTGGGTGTTCCCACTGAACAGGCTTTTAGAGGCTGCTCTTTATTCTCTGTGTTTCCTTGGATTTGCCCAAAGAGTCCCTCAGCAAACCAGGAGCTTGTCAAACTTCTGGATCATTCTTTTCACCGGCTGGAATGCAGCATCTCTGTGCCACCGAGTCCCATCGGGAGAACAGGGACTCCGGTAGGTGGAGTCCTTATCTATGAACACATAGCAAGGCATCGGGAGGCCACAGCGTAGCCTCAGTCGGCCCTGTCCCAGGCCCAGAGTTGGGAGCACCCCAGAGGGGCTGAAGCGGGTGGGAAGGGTGGCCAGGTGCTCCTGGGTCACGGCGTTGTGAAAGCTCAGGGTCCCGCCTTCAAAACTGAGGAATATCCCAAGACTTGAGATCATTGGTGGAACGGTGACGACGCGCTCACTGCTACCATCATACATGAGACGAAACGCTGATGCGTTTCTCTCCAGCCACCAACTGCTGCAGCCGTCAGCTGAGATCACACCTGAGGAGATGAACACAGGAAGAACAGACATGAACCCATGGATGCCTCCAACGCCGGAGCGTTCTGATGCTAAAACACAAAGATGATGACGATAGAGCAGCTGCCCCAACATGGCCGACTCCATGACTGAAAGGTTTTCATGGCAGCGAATCAAATCCTCATCCCGCTCGACTCTAAAACTAACATCTGTCTGTTAATCTGCTGTCTTTGGACAAACAGATTAAATCTGATTTTCTTTGTTCAAACACAAGATGAGCTGTAAATATTGTTTTTGCTGCAGAAGAAGTTTTCTGCATGAGAGGTAGAGCTTCAACCAATCAAAGAATGGTTGAAATGTTTCCCAGCTGAAGGTCGATGGATGTTTAATGGGTCAGAAATGGCATTAGAACATGTTGAGGTCATGGTCTGGGTTTAACAGACACCATATCCTATCATAATATTAATGATTGAACTTTATTGATCTCACATTGGAGAGCAAGACCCTTAACCCCACACGGCTCCCCGCCGCACTATGGCAGCCCACTGCTCCCCGCCGCCGCACTATGGCAGCCCACTGCTCCCCGCCGCACTATGGCAGCCCACTGCTCCCCGCCGCACTATGGCAGCCCACTGCTCCCCGCCGCCGCACTATGGCAGCCCACTGCTCCCCGCCGCACTATGGCAGCCCACTGCTCCCCGCCGCCGCACTATGGCAGCCCACTGCTCCCCGCCGCCCCTCTATGGCAGCCCACTGTTCCCCGCCGCACTATGGCAGCCCACTGCTCCCCGCCGCCGCACTATGGCAGCCCACTGCTCCCCACCGCCGCACTATGGCAGCCCACTGCTCCCCGCCGCCCCACCGCCGCACTATCGCAGCCCACTGCTCCCCACCGCCCCACTATGGCAGCCCACTGCTCCCCGCCGCCCCACCGCCGCACTATGGCAGCCCACTGCTCCCCACCGCCCCACTATGGCAGCCCACTGCTCCCCGCCGCCCCACCGCCGCACTATGGCAGCCCACTGCTCCCCGCCGCCACACTATGGCAGCCCACTGCTCCCCGCCGCCCCACCGCCGCACTATGGCAGCCCACTGCTCCCCGCCGCCGCACTATGGCAGCCCACTGCTCCCCGCCGCCGCACTATGGCAGCCCACTGCTCCCCGCCGCCCCACCGCCGCACTATGGCAGCCCACTGCTCCCCGCCGCCCCTCTATGGCAGCCCACTGCTCCCCGCCGCGGCACTATGGCAGCCCACTGATCCCCGCCGCCGCACTATGGCAGCCCACTGTTCCCCCCCGCCGCACTATGGCAGCCCACTGCTCCCCGCCGCCCCACCGCCGCACTATGGCAGCCCACTGCTCCCCCCCGCCGCACTATGGCAGCCCACTGCTCCCCAACAGGATGGGTTAAATGCAGAGAGGGAATTTCTCAAATGTGAGATCAATTAGGTTTAATTATTATTATAAATTGAATAAAGATCAAATTTAAGAAGGACTTTAATAATGAACTTGTTTAGAAACTCCTAATGATATTTAGTCATTTATCTTTGGATCTCTAACAAGGAAAAGAAAGAACAGAGAGAATAAGGAGCTAATTGGGATCTTCTTTAATAGCGTTTAGTTTTTCTGGATCCCACCAGTGGAGCTCCCACAGATCCACGCTGGACGTAGGATAAACATTAAACTCTCAACCATTTTGCTGGTAGATGAGGCTTCTTAGGTTATCAACATTCTTGTCCTTTTGTGTTTAGATTTGTGTTTATTACGTAACACCAACAGGGAGGCATCGGATTTGTCCAAAATCCCCTCTGTTGCATGACAATAAACCCAAACATTCAAGTCAAAAGAAAAACAAAGAGTCGTGCAACAGATGGTACGAAGCCCTGATGTCAACATCCTGGAGTCAGTCTGGGAGAACATGAAGAGACGGAGATGCTGAGGAAGCTTTCCCAGATTACTGAAGCAACATCCACAGGTTCAAAGCAGGAATAATGACCAGCGTCTGGCCAACATTCTGACTCCCATGACTGACAAGGTGTGTCAGGATGGGCGCACGGCGTGTGTGAACGCTGGAGAGGGCGTGGCTATAAACAAGCACAGTCCTGCTGAATAATGGTGAGGGTTTCTGGAAGGAATGAATCCACTGGCATCAACCCAGTTCAACCACATCCAAGGAATTCTTACCAACCATGCAGACAGAGCTGTTATAGACATCCACCTCCCAGTAGTACTGTCCCCCAGCAATGATGACATCAGCGTGTACCGGGAGGAGCGCGTGGAGGCAGGGGTCTCCTCAGGACCCCTGATTGTGACCAGAGGACCTGAGGGGGTCCTGTCATGGGGGTCAGAGTGAGGCCGGCGTTGGAAAGACGGAGCCACGGAGGGACAGGCGAAGGGTCCAGAGCGAAGAACAGCCCTGAAATGATGCAGAGTTCAAATTATGAATCCAGTTTTATCTGGGATCAGTTTCCAAAAATCCAGGATGGTTTCTGACCATAAACACTCTGCTTCATTTCCTCCTCCCACAGGTTTGCAGCACCATCTACTGGCCGCCTACAGGAACTGGCAGCACTGGAGCCTGAGTCAAACATGGAAACATGGGAGTCACTTTGTCCTATAGAGAGAAATATCAGAGTTTTAGTGGTTTTGCTCTTTAGTAACAGAGAATGTTCTGATCCCAGCAGGTCAGCTGGAAGCAGATCCAGATCCTTCCAGCTGTGAGAAGATGAGTCCAACTCTTTGGTGGCTGGATTCAGCTTAGATCATCTAACCGCTGTGGGCTCCATGATCGTTAAAGGTTTATCTTTCAGTCTCTGTGCTTAAACAATATCAAACCTTTGTATAAAAAGCTTAAAGGAGCAGCGCATGCCAGAGAGCACGGTCACATCACAGAGGTACACGTCTGTTCTGGGAACAATTAAGGAAAATCCCCCAACATCAAAAGAAAGTTGCTTTGCTTCAAAAACTGTTTACTGCTTCTCTGTTTTATGTCATTTCTCTGCTGAAGCTGAAGAAATGTCCTTTTCTTCATCAGACCCAGAGAGCGTTCCCTCAGAAGCAGCCTGTACCTGTTCTCCTCAGCCGCGCTGACGTCCCGCCGCCGTCGTCCTATTGGGGGAAAGACAGCAGTGTAATGCCTCTGAGCAAAAAAGACGTTATTAACAAAATCACATCAACTTCATGTGTCGTTAATCGAGGAAGAAAAGCAAAGCTTTAGCTGAATGGGACCTTTTTCTCTCCATAATATCATGGTGAACATTTTAGTGAGAAAATCAGGAACGAAAATAAGTGAACCAAGAGCCTCTGAACAGAACGAGAGGCACCTGGTCTGCTGCTCCTTTCTACTGAGCACTTGTCAGTTTCACACGGTTTTATTTCTGATAGCAAGGAGTAGCTAGCCTAGGCTAGCGCTAGCTTAGCATCGCTATGGCTTCTCTCTCTCCCTCCCTTGACTCTTTTCCAACTCTTCCTTCTTCCTCTCCTTTCTCCTGCTCTCTGTGTCAGATGTTCAGTTATTCCTCTGCCTCCTTTAGTGATAATGGGATGTGTAATAAGTGTAGTATTTTTGTAGCTTTGGAGGCGAGGGTGTCAGAGTTAGAATCCAGGCTTCAGGCTGTTGAACATCCAAGTAGGCCCCCCACGTAGCTGTCCTCCAGCAGTGCCTGAGCAGCCAGGCGATTGGGTAACTGTACGCAGAAAGCGTAGTCGTGGATCTCTGCCCACTGGTCACCACCAACCCGTTCACGTTTCTAACCGGTTTTCCCCACTCAGTGACACACCCACTGAGAAGCCCACTCTGGTGATTGGCAGCTCCATAGTCAGAAACGTGGCATTAGAGACACCAGGGACCATAGTCAAATGTTTGCCGGGGGCCAGAACGGGCGACATCAAATCCTACCTGAAACTACTGGCTAAGGATGAGGTTAAATACAGTAAGATTGTTATTCACGCTGGTGGTAATGACACCCGGTTACGCCGATCGGAGGTCACTAAAATTAGTGTTGCTTCGGTGTGTAAGTTTGCCAAAAAAATGTGGTACTCCGTAATTTTCTCTGGTCCCCTCCCTGATCTGACCAGTGATGACATGTTTAGCCGCATGTCGTCATTCAACCGCTGGTTGTCTAGGTGGTGTCCTGAAAACAACGTGGGCTACATTAATAATTGGCAATCATTTTGGGGAAAGCCTGGTCTGATTCGGAGAGACGGCATCCATCCCACTTTGGATGGTGCAGCTCTTCTTTCTAGGAATCTGGCCACATTTATTAGTCCTCCAAAACCCTGACCCCCCAGGGTGCAGACCAGGAAGCAGAGTCCTAGTTTAACAGACCTCTCTGCAGCTTCTCTACTGTTACCCACTCTTTACTCCATCCAGACAGTGTCTTGCCCACGACCAAAATCTAATAAATTAGCAAAGATTCCCAAAGGAGTAAATCATGATAATCTAATTAAATCAAAATATCTCAAATTGGGGAAAAAGTTAAAACATAAGATCTCTTTCCTCTAAAAGTCTGCTAGTTAATGACTTGATTTGAGATAATCACATTGACTTCTTTTGCCTTACAGAAACCTGGCTGCAGCAAGAGGATTATGTGAGCATAAATGAGGCAACTCCTTCAAGCTATTTAAATTTTCACATACCCAGAAGTTCTGGGCGAGGAGGAGGAGTAGCAACAATCTTCCAGTCTGACTTACTGATTACTCCCAAAACAGTTAATATCTACAACTCTTTGAACATTTAACCCTTAATTTCCCTCATCCAAATTTCAAGGCAAGAAAACCTCTTCTTTTTGTAACTTTGTATCGTCCGCCAGGTCCTTACTCTGAATTTTTAGATGAGTTTTCAGAGTTCCTTTCTGATTTGGTATTAAATACTGACAGGGTCATCATAGTGGGAGATTTTAACATCCATGCTGACATTGAAGGCGATAGCTTAAGAGCAGCCTTTAATGCTATCTTAGACACTATTGGCTTTGTTCAAAATGTGAATAGTCCCACACATTCTCATCTTCATACTTTGGATCTTGTGCTGACATACGGCATAGAATGTGAAGAAATAACAGTATTTCCTCACAACCCTGTCCTCTCTGACCACTTTCTAATAACCTTCAGGATTACTTTAACAGAGTTCTCCTCCCCCAAAAGAAGGTTACATTTTAGTAGATCTTTATCAGATGGTGCAGTTATAAATTTTAAAGAATCTGCTTCACTTTCTCTCTCCTCTGTGTCGCTGAGCAGTGCTACAGAGTGCAAAAGCATAGCTTATTCCCCTTCACAGGTTGATGATTTTGTTGATGGGGTTGCTAGTTCTCTGCGTACTGCCTTAGACAACGCAGCTCCCTTGAAAATGAAAACCGTTAAGAATAGAAAGCTTGCTCCTTGGTTTAATGCAGAGCTGCGTACTTTGAAGCAAAATGGATGGATGGATGATGGATGGATGGATGGATGGATGGATGGATGGATGGATGGATGGATGGATGATGGATGGATGGATGGATGGATGATGGATGGATGGATGGACGGATGGATGGATGATGGATGGATGGATGGATGATGGATGGATGATGGATGGATGGATGGATGATGGATGGATGATGGATGGATGGATGGATGGATGGATGGATGGATGGATGGATGAGGGATGGATGGATGGATGGATGGATGATGGATGGATGGATGGATGATGGATGGATGGATGGATGGATGGATGGATGATGGATGGATGGATGGATGATGGATGGATGATGGATGGATGGATGATGGATGGATGGATGATGGATGGATGAGGGATGGATGGATGATGGATGGATGATGGATGGATGGATGGATGGATGGATGGATGGATGGATGGATGGATGATGGATGGATGGATGGATGGATGATGGATGGATGGATGGACGGATGGATGGATGGATGGATGATGGATGGATGGATGGATGGATGATGGATGGATGGATGGATGGATGATGGATGGATGGATGGATGGACGGATGGATGGATGATGGATGGATGGATGGATGATGGATGGATGATGGATGGATGGATGGATGATGGATGGATGATGGATGGATGGATGGATGGATGGATGGATGGATGGATGATGGATGGATGGATGGATGGATGATGGATGGATGGATGGACGGATGGATGGATGATGGATGGATGGATGGATGATGGATGGATGATGGATGGATGGATGGATGATGGATGGATGATGGATGGATGGATGGATGGATGGATGGATGGATGGATGGATGAGGGATGGATGGATGGATGATGGATGGATGGATGGATGGATGGATGATGGATGGATGGATGGATGATGGATGATGGATGGATGGATGGATGGGTAGATGGATGGATGATGGATGGATGGGTAGATGGATGAGGGATGGATGGATGGATGATGGATGGATGGATGGATGATGGATGGATGATGGATGGATGGATGATGGATGGATGGATGATGGATGGATGAGGGATGGATGGATGATGGATGGATGATGGATGGATGGATGGATGGATGGATGATGGATGATGGATGGATGGATGATGGATGGATGGATTGATGGATGGATGAGGGATGGATGGATGGATGATGTATGGATGGATGGATGGATGGATGATGGATGGATGGATGGATGATGGATGGATGGGTAGATGGATGAGGGATGGATGGATGGATGATGGATGGATGGATGGATGATGGATGGATGGATGAGGGATGGATGATGGATGGATGGATGGATGGATGGATGATGGATGGATTAGGGATGGATGGATGGATGATGGATGGATGGATGGATGGATGGATGGATAATGGATGGATGGATGGATGGATGGATGGATGGATGATGGATGGATGGATGAGGGATGGATGATGGATGGATGGATGGATGAGGGATGGATGGATGGATGGATGGATGAGGGATGGATGGATGGATGAATGATGGATGGATGGATGGATGATGGATGGATGGAGGATGGATGGATGAGGGATGGATGGATGATGGATGGATGATGGATGGATGGATGGATGGATGGATGGATGGATGATGGATGGATGGATGGATGGATGATGGATGGATGGATGGACGGATGGATGGATGGATGGATGATGGATGGATGGATGGATGGATGATGGATGGATGGATGGATGATGGATGGATGGATGGATGGACGGATGGATGGATGATGGATGGATGGATGGATGATGGATGGATGATGGATGGATGGATGGATGATGGATGGATGATGGATGGATGGATGGATGGATGGATGGATGGATGGATGGATGGATGATGGATGGATGGATGGATGGATGATGGATGGATGGATGGACGGATGGATGGATGATGGATGGATGGATGGATGATGGATGGATGATGGATGGATGGATGGATGATGGATGGATGATGGATGGATGGATGGATGGATGGATGGATGGATGGATGGATGAGGGATGGATGGATGGATGATGGATGGATGGATGGATGGATGGATGATGGATGGATGGATGGATGATGGATGATGGATGGATGGATGGATGGGTAGATGGATGGATGATGGATGGATGGGTAGATGGATGAGGGATGGATGGATGGATGATGGATGGATGGATGGATGATGGATGGATGATGGATGGATGGATGATGGATGGATGGATGATGGATGGATGAGGGATGGATGGATGATGGATGGATGATGGATGGATGGATGGATGGATGGATGATGGATGGATGGATGGATGGATGATGGATGGATGGATTGATGGATGGATGAGGGATGGATGGATGGATGATGTATGGATGGATGGATGGATGGATGATGGATGGATGGATGGATGATGGATGGATGGATGGATGATGGATGGATGGGTAGATGGATGAGGGATGGATGGATGGATGATGGATGGATGGATGGATGATGGATGGATGGATGAGGGATGGATGATGGATGGATGGATGGATGGATGGATGATGGATGGATTAGGGATGGATGGAGGGATGATGGATGGATGGATGGATGGATAATGGATGGATGGATGGATGGATGGATGGATGGATGATGGATGGATGGATGAGGGATGGATGATGGATGGATGGATGGATGAGGGATGGATGGATGGATGGATGGATGAGGGATGGATGGATGGATGAATGATGGATGGATGGATGGATGATGGATGGATGGAGGATGGATGGATGGATGGATGGATGATGGATGGATGATGGATGTGAAGTTGTGTCCATTCTAGGGATGCAGGACATATTGATGTTAGCATCAGTATCGCTTGTTATTCTTCATTTTTTATACATTAATGTTTTAAACCCTTTATAAATAAAGCACTAAAGGCAGGCATCTGTCTAGATCTATAAATATCAGAGTACTGTGGTTCCTTTGTGTTCTCAACAATAGGAAAGCATTCAATAAATAGATGTTTGAGCTCATTTTTGGAAACCATATTGAAAGCGTTCGGGTTGTGTAGCTGTAGGTCCATCAGCCTCCACCCTTAGAGCGCCCCCATCCTTAGAGCGCCCTCACCCTTAGAGCGCCCCCACCCTTAGAGCGCCCCCATCCTTAGAGCGCCCTCACCCTTAGAGCGCCCCCACCCTTAGAGCGCCCCCACCCTTAGAGCACCCTCACCCTTAGATCGCCCCCACCCTTAGAGCGCCTCCACCCTTAGAGCGCCCTCACCCTTAGATCGCCCCCACCCTTAGAGTGCCCCCAGCCTTAGAGCGCCCTCACCCTTAGAGCACCTCCACCCTTAGAGCGCCTCCACCCTTAGAGCGCCCCGCACCCTTTGACCGCCTCCACCCTTAGAGCGCCCCCACCCTTAGAGCGCCTCCACCCTTCGAGCACCCCCACCCTTAGAGCGCCTCCACCCTTAGAGCGCCTCCACCTTTAGAGCGCCTCCACCCTTAGAGCGCCCCCACCCTTAGAGCGCCCCCACCTTTAGAACGCTCTCAACCTTAGAGAGCCCCCACCCTTAGAGCGCCCCCACCCTTAGAGTACCCCCACCCTTAGAGCGCCCCCACCTCTAGAGCGCCCTCACCCTTAGAGCGCCCCCACCTTTAGAGCACCCCCACCCTTCGACCGCATCCACCCTTAGAGCGCCCCCACGTTTAGAGCACCCTCACCCTTAGAGAGCCCCCACCCTTAGAGCATCCTCACCCTTAGAGCACCTCCACCCTTAGAGCACCCTCACCCTTAGAGTGCCTCCACCCTTCGACCGCCTCCACCCTAAGAGTGCCCCCACCCTTAGAGTGCCCCCACCTTTAGAGCGCCCTCACCCTTAGAGAGCCCCCACCCTTAGAGCACCCTCACCCTTAGAGCACCTCCACCCTTAGAGCACCCTCACCCTTAGAGCGCCTCCACCCTTCGACCGCCTCCACCCTTAGAGTGCCCCCACCCTTAGAGCGCCCCCACCTTTAGAGCACCCTCACCCTTAGAGAGCCCCCACCCTTAGAGCCCCCTCACCCTTAGAGCGCCCTCACCCTTAGAGAGCCCCCACCCTTAGAGCGCCCTCACCCTTAGAGCGCCCTCACCCTTAGAGCGCCCCCACCCTTAGAGCACCGTCACCCTTAGAGCACCCTCACCCTTAGAGCGCCCTCACCCTTAGAGAGCCCCCACCCTTAGATCAGCCTCACCCTTAGAGCACCCCCACCTTTAGAGCGCCCTCACCCTTAGAGCGCCCCCACCTTTAGAGCACCCTCACCCTTAGAGAGCCACCACCCTTAGAGCGCCCTAACCCTTAGAGCGCCCCCACCTTTAGAGCGCCCTCACCCTTAGAGAGCACCCACCCTTAGAGCGCCCTGACCCTTAGAGCGCCCTCACCCTTAGAGAGCCCCCACCCTTGGAGCACCCTCACCCTTAGAGAGCCCCCACCCTTAGATCACCCTCACCCTTAGAGCGCCCCCACCTTTAGAGCGCCCTCACCCTTAGAGCGCCCCCACCTTTAGAGCGCCCTCACCCTTAGAGCGCCCCCACCTTTAGAGCGCCCTCACCCTTAGAGAGCCCCCACCCTTAGAGCACCCTCACCCTTAGAGCGCCCCCACTTTTAGAGCACCCTCACCCTTAGAGCGCCCTCACCCTTAGAGAGCCCCCACCCTTAGAGCACCCTCACCCTTAGAGCGCCCCAACCTTTAGAGCGCCCCCACCCATTGACCGCCCCCACCCTTAGAGCGCCTCCACCCTCCGACTGCCTCCACCCTTAGAGCGCCCCCACCCTTCGACCGCCTCCACCCTTAGAGCGCCCCCACCCTTAGAGCCCCCACCTTTAGAGAGCCCTCACCCTTAGAGAGCCCCCACCCTTAGAGCGCCCTCACCCTTAGAGCGCCCCCACCCTTAGAGCGCCCCCACCCTTCGACCGCATCCACCCTTAGAGCGCCCCCACCCTTAGAGCGCCCTCACCCTTAGAGAGCCCCCACCTTTAGAGCACCCTCACCCTTAGAGCGCCCTCACCCCTAGAGAGCCCCCACTCTTAGAGCACCCTCACCCTTAGAGCGCCCTCACCCTTAGAGCGCCCCCACCCTTAGAGCACCCTCACGCTTAGAGCACCCTCACACTTAGAGAGCCCCCACCCTTAGAGAGCCCCCACCCTTAGAGCACCCTCACCCTTAGAGCACCCCCACCTTTAGAGCGCCCTCACCCTTAGAGCACCCTCACCCTTAGAGCGCCCCCACCTTCAAAGCGCCCTCACCCTTAGAGCGCCCCCACCTTTAGAGCACCCTCACCCTTAGAGCGCCCTCACCCTTAGGGCACACTCACCCTTAGAGAGCCCCCACCCTTAGAGCACCCTCACCCTTAGAGCGCCCCCACCTTTAGAGCACCCTCACCCTTAGAGCGCCCTCACCCTTAGAGAGCCCCCACCCTTAGAGCACCCTCACCCTTAGAGCACCCCCACCTTTAGAGCGCCCCCACCCATTGACCGCCCCCACCCTTAAAGCGCCTCCACCCTTCGACTGCCTCCACCCTTAGAGAGCCCCCACCCTTCGACCGCCTCCACCCTTTAGAGCGCCCCCACCCTTAGAGCCCCCACCTTTAGAGCGCCCTCACCCTTAGAGAGCCCCCACCCTTAGAGCGCCCTCACCCTTAGAGCGCCCCCACCCTTAGAGCGCCCCCACCCTTCGACCGCATCCACCCTTAGAGCGCCCCCACCCTTAGAGCGCCCTCACCCTTAGAGAGCCCCCACCTTTAGAGCACCCTCACACTTAGAGCGCCCTCACCCCTAGAGAGCCCCCACCCTTAGAGCACCCTCACCCTTAGAGCGCCCTCACCCTTAGAGCGCCCCCACCCTTAGAGCACCCTCACCCTTAGAGAGCCCCCACCCTTAGAGAGCCCCCACCCTTAGAGCACCCTCACCCTTAGAGCGCCCCCACCTTTAGAACGCCCTCACCCTTAGAGAGCCCCCACCCTTAGAGCACCCTCACCCTTAGAGCACCCCCACCTTCAAAGCGCCCTCACCCTTAGAGCGCCCCCACCTTCAAAGCGCCCTCACCCTTAGAGCGCCCCCACCTTTAGAGCACCCTCACCCTTAGAGCGCCCTCACCCTTAGGGCACCCTCACCCTTAGAGAGCCCCCACCCTTAGAGCGCCCTCACCCTTAGAGAGCCCCCACCCGTTGACCGCCCCCACCCTTAGAGCGCCTCCACCCTTCGACTGCCTCCACCCTTAGAGCGCCCCCACCCTTCGACCGCCTCCACCCTTAGAGCGCCCCCACCCTTAGAGCCCCCACCTTTAGAGCGCCCTCACCCTTAGAGAGCCCCCACCCTTAGAGCGCCCTCACCCTTAGAGCGCCCCCACCCTTAGAGCGCCCCCACCCTTCGACCGCATCCACCCTTAGAGCGCCCCCACCTTTAGAGCGCCCTCACCCTTAGAGAGCCCCCACCCTTAGAGCACCCTCACCCTTAGAGCACCCTCACCCTTAGAGCGCCTCCACCCTTAGAGCGCCCCCACCTTTAGAGCGCCCTCACCCTTAGAGAGCCCCCACCCTTAGAGCACCCTCACCCTTAGAGCGCCCCCACCTTTAGAGCACCCTCACCCTTAGAGCGCCCTCACCCTTAGAGAGCCCCCACCCTTAGAGCACCCTCACCCTTAGAGCGCCCCCACCTTTAGAGCACCCTCACCCTTAGAGCGCCCTCACCCTTAGAGAGCCCCCACCCTTAGAGCACCCTCATCCTTAGAGCGCCCCCACCTTTTAAGCGCCCTCACCCTTAGAGAGCCCCCCACCCTTAGAGCACCCTCACCCTTAGAGCGCCCCCACCTTCAAAGCACCCTCACCCTTAGAGCGCCCCCACCTTTAGAGCACCCTCACCCTTAGAGCGCCCTCACCCTTAGAGAGCCCCCACCCGTTGACCGCCCCCACCCTTAGAGCGCCTCCACCCTTTGACTGCCTCCACCCTTAGAGCGCCCCCACCCTTCGACCGCCTCCACCCTTAGAGCGCCCCCACCCTTAGAGCCCCCACCTTTAGAGCGCCCTCACCCTTAGAGAGCCCCCACCCTTAGAGCGCCCTCACCCTTAGAGCGCCCCCACCCTTAGAGCGCCCCCACCCTTCGACCGCATCCACCCTTAGAGCGCCCCCACCCTTAGAGCGCCCCCACCTTTAGAGCGCCCTCACCCTTAGAGCACCCTCACCCTTAGAGCGCCTCCACCCTTAGAGCGCCCCCACCTTTAGAGCGCCCTCACCCTTAGAGAGCCCCCACCCTTAGAGCGCCCTCACCCTTAGAGCGCCCCCACCTTTAGATTACCCTCACCCTTAGAGCGCCCTCACCCTTAGAGAGCCCCCACCCTTAGAGCACCCTCACCCTTAGAGCGCCCCCACCTTTAGAGCACCCTCACCCTTAGAGCGCCCTCACCTTTAGAGAGCCCCCACCCTTAGAGCACCCTCACCCTTAGAGCGCCCCCACCTTTTAAGCGCCCTCACCCTTAGAGAGCCCCCCACCCTTAGAGCGCCCTCACCCTTAGAGCGCCCCCACCTTTAGAGCGCCCCCACCTTAAGAGCGCCCCCACCCTTAGAGCACCCTCACCCTTAGAGCGCCCCCACCTTTAGAGCGCCCTCACCCTTAGAGCGCCCTCACCCTTAGAGCGCCCCCATCTTTAGAGAACCCTCACCCTTAGAGCGCCCCCACCCTTAGAGCACCCTCACCCTTAGAGCGCCCCCACCTTCAAAGCGCCCTCACCCTTAGAGCGCCCCCACCTTTAGAGCACCCTCACCCTTAGAGCGCCCTCACCCTTAGGGCACCCTCACCCTTAGGGCACCCTCACCCTTAGAGAGCCCCCACCCTTAGAGCGCCCTCACCCTTAGAGAGCCCCCACCCGTTGACCGCCCCCACCCTTAGAGCGCCTCCACCCTTCGACTGCCTCCACCCTTAGAGCGCCCCCACCCTTCGACCGCCTCCACCCTTAGAGCGCCCCCACCCTTAGAGCCCCCACCTTTAGAGCGCCCTCACCCTTAGAGAGCCCCCACCCTTAGAGCGCCCTCACCCTTAGAGCGCCCCCACCCTTAGAGCGCCCCCACCCTTCGACCGCATCCACCCTTAGAGCGCCCCCACCTTTAGAGCGCCCTCACCCTTAGAGAGCCCCCACTCTTAGAGCACCCTCACCCTTAGAGCACCCTCACCCTTAGAGCGCCTCCACCCTTAGAGCGCCCCCACCTTTAGAGCGCCCTCACACTTAGAGAGCCCCCACCCTTAGAGCACCCTCACCCTTAGAGCGCCCCCACCTTTAGAGCACCCTCACCCTTAGAGCGCCCTCACCCTTAGAGAGCCCCCACCCTTAGAGCACCCTCACCCTTAGAGCGCCCCCACCTTTAGAGCACCCTCACCCTTAGAGCGCCCTCACCCTTAGAGAGCCCCCACCCTTAGAGCACCCTCATCCTTAGAGCGCCCCCACCTTTTAAGCGCCCTCACCCTTAGAGAGCCCCCCACCCTTAGAGCACCCTCACCCTTAGAGCGCCCCCACCTTTACAGCGCCCCCACCTTTAGAGCGCCCCCACCCTTAGAGCACCCTCACCCTTAGAGCGCCCCCACCTTCAAAGCACCCTCACCCTTAGAGCGCCCCCACCTTTAGAGCACCCTCACCCTTAGAGCGCCCTCACCCTTAGAGAGCCCCCACCCGTTGACCGCCCCCACCCTTAGAGCGCCTCCACCCTTCGACTGCCTCCACCCTTAGAGCGCCCCCACCCTTCGACCGCCTCCACCCTTAGAGCGCCCCCACCCTTAGAGCCCCCACCTTTAGAGCGCCCTCACCCTTAGAGAGCCCCCACCCTTAGAGCGCCCTCACCCTTAGAGCGCCCCCACCCTTAGAGCGCCCCCACCCTTCGACCGCATCCACCCTTAGAGCGCCCCCACCCTTAGAGCGCCCCCACCTTTAGAGCGCCCTCACCCTTAGAGCGCCTCCACCCTTAGAGCGCCTCCACCCTTAGAGCGCCCCCACCTTTAGAGCACCCTCACCCTAGAGAGCCCCCACCCTTAGAGCGCCCTCACCCTTAGAGCGCCCCCACCTTTAGATTACCCTCACCCTTAGAGCGCCCTCACCCTTAGAGAGCCCCCACCCTTAGAGCACCCTCACTCTTAGAGCGCCCCCACCTTTAGAGCACCCTCACCCTTAGAGCGCCCTCACCTTTAGAGAGCCCCCACCCTTAGAGCACCCTCACCCTTAGAGCGCCCCCACCTTTTAAGCGCCCTCACCCTTAGAGAGCCCCCCACCCTTAGAGCGCCCTCACCCTTAGAGCGCCCCCACCTTTAGAGCGCCCCCACCTTTAGAGCGCCCCCACCCTTAGAGCACCCTCACCCTTAGAGCGCCCCCACCTTTAGAGCGCCCTCACCCTTAGAGCGCCCTCACCCTTAGAGCGCCCCCATCTTTAGAGAACCCTCACCCTTAGAGCGCCCTCACCCTTAGAGCACCCTCACCCTTAGAGCGCCCCCACCTTTAGAGCGCCCTCACCCTTAGAGCGCCCTCACCCTTAGAGCGCCCCCATCTTTAGAGAACCCTCACCCTTAGAGCGCCCTCACCCTTAGAGCGCCCTCACCCTTAGAGCGCCCCCACCTTTAGATTACCCTCACCCTTAGAGCGCCCTCACCCTTAGAGAGCCCCCACCCTTAGAGCACCCTCACTCTTAGAGCGCCCCCACCTTTAGAGCACCCTCACCCTTAGAGCGCCCTCACCTTTAGAGAGCCCCCACCCTTAGAGCACCCTCACCCTTAGAGCGCCCCCACCTTTTAAGCGCCCTCACCCTTAGAGAGCCCCCCACCCTTAGAGCGCCCTCACCCTTAGAGCGCCCCCACCTTTAGAGCGCCCCCACCTTTAGAGCGCCCCCACCCTTAGAGCACCCTCACCCTTAGAGCGCCCCCACCTTTAGAGCGCCCTCACCCTTAGAGCGCCCTCACCCTTAGAGCGCCCCCATCTTTAGAGAACCCTCACCCTTAGAGCGCCCTCACCCTTAGAGCACCCTCACCCTTAGAGCGCCTCCACCAACTTTTATCCCAAAGTTGCACCCTTGGTCTGACCACAGCATGAAGTGGAAAGTCCAAGCCGGCTGCCTTCCTGGAAGCCTGTGACCCCCCCGGTTCCTCACCGACCATCATGCCGAATGTTTACGGCTCAAACCACCGACACTCATGCCCCTCCTCTCTCAACAGATGTGGGATTCAATCACTTTACTGATTTCCTGTTAAAGACAAACTCTGGACTTCATCTGATGCTCTGGTCTCGTAACCATTACTGATCATTTAATGGCTTCCCTCAGTGTCTCTATCAGCAGCATCTCCTCAGAGAGACCATGAACTGGCTGCTCTTTGCAAACATGCCTCAGATTTCTTTTTAAAACCTGAATTTCCAGCGGTTTCTTACCTGAACAGGTAGAGCCGGCCTGTTTATGGCACCTGGATCAGGACTGTTGACTTTCTCAGTCTCAGAAGTGGACACTGGGGGAGACAGGAGGCTGCAGAAGACCAGGTCCAGCATGGAAGCTCTATTTTCCGTCTACAGTAACGGCACCAAGCAGGCTGGCTGCAGTCGGTCTTTCTGTCCTGAATGTATCTCTGCAGCCGCCACACAGTGACCACAGATTATATGGAAGCAAGGTCAAATCAAAGCAATGTCATATTCTGTGTTGCAGGCAGGACACTTGGACAAACCATCAACATGATCCATGCTTTCTGTCCAATCAGCATCTCTCTAGATTCCTTTTGTTTCTTTTAATTGTCTTTATCTCTGGTCTGAAATCTAAATCTAACTGGATGTAGCCTAAAAGAATGAAAATGCAGCAGTTCTTGACAGAATCTCATTGTTTTTTATCATGTGATGGAATAAAGACTTTCTGTGAGCTGAAGGCCTCAGTCACTTAAAGCAGCATCAAAAACTCCCCTCTCTACCTGTTGCCGTCCGTGTGCCGTGATTTACTCCTACTAAAATCTGCAAAGAACCAGAAGAGCTGTCCTGGACGTGATCGATCATCCAGAAGAGAGTTTTGCTTTTTTCCAGCATCTCCAGAGCCGACCGTCCCGACTGAAACGAGCAGAATGGACTGAAAGATGAAAGAGAGGCAGGTAGGCTGGGCTTTTGAAAAGGTACTTATCACTTGGCGTTGCCATAGTTATTGCTCCTTCTGTAGAGACGCACATCTGTGACACTAAGAACCCTCGGTTAGATCTGCAGGGCCTGCTGAAGCCTCTCAGACTCTAATCCCCAGATTAAGACTGGAACAAATCTCAGTATTACATACACAGGATTGAACGCAATATGATAATCCTCAGTTTATTCAGTTTATTTTTTCCTATTCTAGTTACTTAACAGGCGTCATGGTTCTGGTTCTGCTTAAGTTTTATGTTTAAGTTTTCATTACTTTCATTTCCATTTTGTGTTATTCTAGTTCTAGTTATTTTTTCACCTGTAAAAAAAAAAAAAACTATCCAAAGTGCTCTATATAAGCAGAGTATTAGAAAATAAAACACTGGTAAAAACATGTTACTGAAATAGCAGTCAGCAAGTAAAAGCCTACTGGAAGTATTTTAAACTACATGTTTTGATATGCAGGTAACTTCTGCTGTTTATGGTCAGGGATCATGTACCTGCTAAATGAGATGTGTGTGAAATCTGTCCTATAATGACAGCTATGTTTTAGAAGCCGTGTTCTATTTTGTTTGGGCTTTATGCTAATTGTTTAAAAAAGATTTTAATATCAACGTTTGGTGTTTGTCTGCGGAATGTAAGTTCTCTATCAGAAATATGGCTTTTTTTCTTTTCCCACCATTCAAAAACCTGAAGTGCAATTTATGTGGTTAATCTTAACCAAGCTGGGTTGCAAGTGATACATTTTTTTAACACCCTCTAACTTTTTTTATTGGGTTTACTTTTGAGCACATACTCAATGATAATGAAACGTTTTCCTTGTTTTTTTGTCTTATCGTTCTAAATAAATATGTTGGCTGTTTAAATAAATCTTAATACAATAAGTATCTTCAGAATTTGATACCACAGAAAAAGTTTACACTTAAGGTTGAAAATAGATGTTAAAAAAGCTCAATGACAAAAATGATGTGGAAACATTTTCAAATGAAAATAAAGAAAATGATTTCAGCATGCACAAACAACATGCAAACAACAGCACTTCACCTTACAGAGACAACAGGCAACGATAGATAAGAATGATCAAAGTATCATCACGTTCATTGACAGCAGTCCACTTACCCAAAGCACTTCAAAACTGTCCTGCGCCCCCTTTTACTCATGAGATACCACGCTGCTGTTTGTCATTTTATATTGCCTGCATGTTAAGAGCATGACGCTGACATCTTTCTCCACCTGGTGGCAGTTTGTGGAATGACAAATCCAGACAAACTACAAACCCTGACAAATGAAAAAAACCTCTATGAGCAGTCACGA
Organism: Cyprinodon diabolis; assembly: GCA_030533445.1. Lineage (NCBI taxonomy): Eukaryota > Metazoa > Chordata > Actinopteri > Cyprinodontiformes > Cyprinodontidae > Cyprinodon > Cyprinodon diabolis. The sequence goes on from CM060079.1 coordinate 555,279, forward strand.
TTTTACAGTGGAATGTATTGTTTCTTCATTCTAATGAAGACCACATGCTATCTTATCTCTTATCTGTATTTTTGCAGTTTAGAATTCCAGTATTTACTGCTGAAATGGTGATGAAATGGTAAAACGCTCATGCTGAAGTTACTTAATTCTACATAAACTTTGTGTCCACAAAGTGATGCAGATGCTGTTGGTTTCAGTTAAGTCTCTCTTGTGTCAGTCTCCTTCTCCTCGCTCCTTCTAGACTCCTCTGTTCACACCTGCTCCCAATCTGCTGATTAGCCTGCTCTTTGTTTCTGTCTCCCATATATACACCTCCTGTTCAGCCTCTGTTTGCTGCTTCATCGTCATTTATTTACCCTTCATGTAAGTTTTTCTGGATTTCCGTATTTTGTTGGATTTTTGCTTCTGTTGTCCTCTTTGGATTATTAAATCTGTGAGAAATCACCTTCGCCAGAGGATGAATAAAGGATGAATAAATGTTTTGTGGCCATCAAAATGTTTCAGTGTTTTTCTATGGGTCAAACAGTAAAGCAAAGCATAGATATAGTTGCAGCTAGAGGTCTGAAATATTCTGCATTTGATGTTATCATGATGTAGAACAAATATAATACAATAAAACCTGCCTTTTCTCAAACATGTCTTTATTACTGCTGTTCAAAAGAGACCTATCATTTCCAAAAATAAAAAACAACAACTTTGAGTCATGTTTGAACTGATGCAGCTTGGTCTGTGTTCTACTCACCCAATTTTCATTTATATTTCAGAAACTAGAGGGTGTTAGCTTTCAAATATTCAATTCAATTCAGTTTATTTATATAGCGCCAAATTCACAACACATGTCATCTCAAGGCACTTTACAGTTCAACCAGATCATACAGTCAAATTGATACAAAGTTTTCTATCTAAGGAAAACCAGTTGATTGCATTGACTCATTGACTCAAATACAATCCCTCACACTAAGCATGCTTGCAGCGACAGTGGAGAGGAAAAACTCCCTTTTAACAGGAAGAAACCTCCAGCAGAACCAGGCTCAGTGTGAGCGGCCATCTGCCGAGGCCGACTGGGGTTCAAGGAGACAGAAGCAGAGATACAAAAAGCAGCTGTAAAAGGCGGCCCCGTCCAGGAAACACACAGCCAGGCAGACGAGCTCCAAGGCAGCTCCCATGCCAGAGGATGAAGAGAGCACATCCACCCAGCCACGGCCAGAGAAACAGGACCACACTGGAAAACAGGCCGATCTCCAACATCTACAAACAAGGGTGTTGATGGAAGCAGCACAGCTGATGTTTCTTTCCTGGATGACGTCACAGCCAAACAGGAACAGACGAGGCAAAGCTACTCTGAGGAAAAGCAGAGAGAGCAGAACGTTAGAGATTGAACTAACAGATTCTGCAGAATAGGAGAACAGAGAGAGAATGAAGCAGAAAGATGAAATGGGGGTCCCTATGTCCTCCAAAAGTCTAAGCCTATAGCAGCATAACTTTAAAGACAGCTCAGGATAACCTGAGCCACTCTAACTATAAGCTTTATCAAAAAGGAAAGTTTTAAGCCTAGTCTTAAAAGTAGACAGGGTGTCTGCCTCACGGACTAAAACTGGTAGTTGGTTCCACAGGAGAGGAGCCTGATCACTAAAAGATCTGCCTCCCATTCTACTTTTAGAAATTCTAGGAACCACTAGTAAACCTGCAGATTGAGAGCGAAGTGCTCTGTTAGGAACATCAGGAACAATCAGATCTCTGATATCAGATGGAGCTTGGCCATTTAAGGCTTTATATGTGAGAAGGAGGATTTTAAATTCAATTCTTGATTTAACAGGAAGCCAATGAAGAGAAGCCAGGATAGGAGAGATATGATCTCTCTTTTTAATTTTCCTCAGAACTCTGGCTGCAGCATTTTGGATCAGCTGAAGGCTTTTAACTACAGTTTGTGGACTTCCTGATAGTAAAGAATTACAATAGTCCAGCCTTGAAGTAACAAATGCATGGACTAGTTTCTCAGCATCACCCCTGGACAGGAGATTTCTAATTTTTGCAATATTCCTCAGATGAAAGAAGGAAATTCTAGAAACCTCTTTGATCTGGGATTTAAAACAGGTCCTGATCAAAAATAACACCAAGATTTTTTACTTTATTATCTGAAATCAGTTTAATCCCATCCAAATGAAGTGACTGGCTAATCAGCTTCTTTTTCAGAGACTCTGGTCCAAAGACTATAACTTCTGTTTTGTCTGCATTCAGAAGCAGAAAGTTAAGAGTCATCCAGGTTTTTATGGCTTCAAGACATGCCTGTAATCTATGTAATGGGTTAGCTTCATCTGGATTATAGACAGATATAGCTGGGTATCATCAGCATAACAGTGGAAATTAATCCCATGCTGTCTAATAACTCTACCAATTGGGAGCATGTATAAAGTAAAGAGAATTGGTCCTAGCACTGATCCCTGTGGTACTCCACAGGTAACCTTTGAGCATGTTGAAGATCTATCATTAACATAAACAAACTGAATTCGATCAGATAGATAAGATTTAAACCAGTCTAGTGCTGTTCCTTTAATTCCAACAAAATATTCAAGTCTTTCTAAAAGAATATTATGGTCAACTGTATCAAATGCAGCACTAAGATCCAACAGGACAAGCACAGATACAAGTCCATTATCTGAGGCCATGAGAATATCATTAGTGACTTTCACCAGAGCTGTTTCAGTGCTATGATGAGCTCTAAAGCCAGACTGAAACTCTTCAAAAAGTTCATTATGGTGTAAGTGGTCGCAAACTTGTTTGGCAACTACTTTCTCAAGAATTTTGGATAAGAAAGGAAGATTGGATATAGGTCTATAATTAACCAAGTCATCTGGGTCAAGAGACGGTTTCTTAAGCAGAGGTTTAATTACAGCAACCTTAAAAGCTTTAGGTACATATCCCTGTAACAGAGATAGATTAATCACATCTAAAATGGAGGAGGAGATCAAAGGGAATACCTCCTTAAATAACCTGGTTGGAACTGGATCTAACATACAAGTTGAAGGCTTAGATGAAGACAATAATTTTGCCAATTCAGAAAGTTCAACTGGATCAAAGCAGTCTAAACCCGGTTCAGATTCCATGACTACCTCAGGTACAATTGCGGATAGAGGAGTGCTTATGATCTTATTTTTAATAAGATCAATCTTATTTATAAAGAATCCCATAAAATCATTGCTGCTAAGAGCAGGTGGAATGGACGGTTCAACAGAGCTATGGCTCTGGGTGAGTCTGGCAACTGTATTAAAAAGAAATCTAGGATTATTCTTATTCTCCTCTATTAATGAGGAGAAGTATGCTGCTCTTGCTTTACAAAGGGTCCTCTTATACAGCAGTAAACCATTTTTCCAGACTAAGAAGGACTCCCGCAGGCCTGTGGAGCGATATTTTCTCTCCAGTTTCCTAGCATTTTGCTTCAAAGTACGCAGCTCTGCATTAAACCAAGGAGCAAGCTTTCTATTTTCAACGGTTTTCATTTTCAAGGGAGCTGCGTTGTCTAAGGCAGTACGCAGAGAACTAGCAACCCCATCAACAAAATCATCAACCTGTGAAGGGGAATAAGCTATGCTTTTGCACTCTGTAGCACTGCTCAGCGACACAGAGGAGAGAGAAAGTGAAGCAGATTCTTTAAAATTTATAACTGCACCATCTGATAAAGATCTACTAAAATTGAACCTTCTTTTGGGGGAGGAGAACTCTGTTAAAGTAATCCTGAAGGTTATTAGAAAGTGGTCAGAGAGGACAGGGTTGTGAGGAAATACTGTTATTTCTTCACATTCTATGCCGTATGTCAGCACAAGATCCAAAGTATGAAGATGAGAATGTGTGGGACTATTCACATTTTGAACAAAGCCAATAGTGTCTAAGGTAGCATTAAAGGCTGCTCTTAAGCTATCGCCTTCAATGTCAGCATGGATGTTAAAATCTCCCACTATGATGACCCTGTCAGTATTTAATACCAAATCAGAAAGGAACTCTGAAAACTCATCTAAAAATTCAGAGTAAGGACCTGGTGGACGATACAAAGTTACAAAAAGAAGAGGTTTTCTTGCCTTGAAATTTGGATGAGGGAAATTAAGGGTTAAATGTTCAAAGAGTTGTAGGTATTAACTGTTTTGGGAGTAATCAGTAAGTCAGACTGGAAGATTGTTGCTACTCCTCCTCCTCGCCCAGAACTTCTGGGTATGTGAAAATTTAAATAGCTTGAAGGAGTTGCCTCGTTTATGCTCACATAATCCTCTTGCTGCAGCCAGGTTTCTGTAAGGCAAAACAAGTCAATGTGATTATCACAAATCAAGTCATTAACTAGCAGACTTTTAGAGGAAAGAGATCTTATGTTAAACAGACCGCATTTAATTGTTTTAACTTTTTCCCCAATTGGAGTTATTTTGATTTTAATTAGATTATCATGATTTACTCCTTTGGGAATCTTTGCTAATTTATTAGATTTTGGTCGTGGGCAAGACACTGTCTGGATGGAGTAAAGAGTGGGTAACAGTAGAGAAGCTGCAGAGATGTGTGTTAAACTACAACTCTGCTTCCTGGTCTGCACCCTGGGTGGTCAGGGTTTTGGAGGACTAATAAATGTGGCCAGATTCCTAGAAAGAAGAGCTGCACCATCCAAAGTGGGATGGATGCCGTCTCTCCGAATCAGACCAGGCTTTCCCCAAAAGGATTGCCAATTATTAATGTAGCCCACGTTGTTTTCAGGACACCACCTAGACAACCAGCGGTTGAATGACGACATGCGGCTAAACATGTCATCACTGGTCAGATCAGGGAGGGGACCAGAGAAAATTACGGAGTCCGACATTTTTTTGGCAAACTTACACACCGAAGCAACACTAATTTTAGTGACCTCCGATCGGCGTAACCGGGTGTCATTACCACCAGCGTGAATAACAATCTTACTGTATTTAACCTAATAATGTATTGCATATGTAATTTGGGCTTACAGTACGTCAGTTATTAGCTTTTCCATTTGGGTTTGCAGAATAGGTGAGGATTACCCAAAATGAGGTGGATGTTAAGAGGTTTTTAAGGATGGACGCTCTGTCTCTCATCAGCGACCCTGTGGAGGGATTTGCTGAGTCACTTCTAGCAAAAAGTGCAGAGTGGAAACCTTGTGCCGTGTTTGTTGCTGTTTCACCTAATGCTGGCATCAGGCCCAAAGGAAAGACTAACCTTAATCTCTACTTAATCTCTTGCTGCCAGGTCACAGCTTTCTGTCAGCGAGCCAAAAGACGCACTTCCTTAGCAAAGCCTGGAAACACATTGGCAGGAAATGACAGACTGTAGTCTGAAACATGATGAGGTAGAGAGACATCCTCGTTAGCACACTGGGGTTTATTTGCTCTGAGAACCCAGGATGAAACATTAACTTTGGGTCAAATCAAACAGACAGCCTACGCGCTCTGAGCGCTGGCAGCTTTTTGCCACGAGCTTGGAGAGGAAGAATAAAACCTCCTGACAGAAGCAGGAAGACTTTCTCCTCACTGGGAGCTGATTCTTCTGAAAGGAGGACAGATGGAGACCCAAAGAGCTGAGCTGAGTGACACCATGCTTCCAAGGACAGGTTATGGCTCATAGCAGTAAGTTCCCTTCCTTCAGTATCCATTCATGGATCTCTATGGTTGGATGTGCTGCCTAACGCAAGGGATGACTTTAGGCACTGCTAAATATTTTGCTCTCAGCTGATAAAGACTAAAGCCGCTGCCAAAAAGGGAGGTTCCCATCATTTACTGGTCTGACAGAAAACCAGTAAACTCTAAGAACGGTGCTAGTCTGTTTCCAGAAGCCATTTAATGCCTAAATGCTTTAATTTCCTTCTCACTGCCAAATTTAGCAGGAAACATATGTGGGCACTTTGGATGAGAACTTAACAAAGCAACTTGTCGAGGCAAGACCTGTGGGAGGAATTTTGGCAGGATGAGATAACGAAATCAACATGAGTGATCGTCTTCACGCTGCTGACTTCAAGGCAGATAATGGGCCCTAAAACATGTATAATAAAGGCAGACAGGTTCTAGCGTGACGCAGCGTCAATAAGCTGGATGGCAGCTTCACAATCACATCCTCCATGTGATCCTCCAGGACTGCTGCTGCTGCTGCTGATAGGAGCCGCCGTCACCCGCCTGCCTCAGGTCCACGCAGGACCTCTTGACTTCTGGTGCAACACTGACAGCAGGCAAAGTCTGATGGAGAATTTTAACGACATGGTGAGAAACTGCTTCCTTTCTACCGCGTATGTTAAAGGTTGTGGAGGCGCAGGCCGCATGAGGCGACGGCGTTAACAGTTTTCTCTAAATCGGTTCATCCAACCAACCTTCCCTGTTGATGCATTCAGGGTTCCTGTCCAGACCTCCTGCCCTCTCCTCTGCCTGTGCCTTGTACCGGACTCAACCTGCTGGACTGGAGAAAGAAAACTGTAAGTACTGATGAGCAATGCTGCGACATCTGCTGTAACCATAGTTCTTGGTGCTGATTGTTTTTCCCCTCATGGGTCTGATGATCAGCGAAAGGAGAACCCCACAGAAACTGGTTCTGCTTCCTGAAACTCACTCATAGCCTCAAGAAGATGAAAATAAATAATAAATAAGAAGGGCTTCTGATGGAAGGTCAGCTTTCCTTCTGAAAGGGATCTATTGGGGACGTGTGAACATAAAAAGTGTAACCGAAGCCACACAGGTGAGCTGGAACGTGAGAAAGTTCATCTGTCAGCGAAGCTTCTGTTTTTATTGAGCTTGAGAAAAAAAACAAAAACGTTTTTCCAAGGAAAGTTTAGAAAGGCTGCCAACTTTCAGCGCTCTTCCTGCTTGACAGGAGCTGACTGACGGCGGGAAAACAGAAAGCGAGATCACACTGGAAAACAATCTAGGAATGAGTAGGAATATCTTAAATCAAGTGTATTTACCCTTAAATTCAGTAGGTAAATAATATGATTTGCCAATAGAATTAATATTTTTACCCTTAAAATAAGATAATTAAATAATATGCATTTGAAATAAGACGATGGAATTGCTATTTTTTATTTTAAATGTAAATTGTCTTGTTCCGTTGGGAAAGTGTCTCACTCACCTGCATCATTCAAGACAAAATGCACTTATTTTAAGGATAAAGTGACTTATTTAGATTTCATTTTTTGCAGTGTAGCTACTGATGCATCGGTCAGTTACCAACTTATAAAAGATTCAGAATGAAACAAATCAGAACATCTGCAGGGCCGTAAAAACTACCCCCCCCACCAGAGAACAGATTGGCTGTTTTAGGTAATTTGTTACTAATAAACTCTATAGATCATTAGGCAGAATTTATAAGTAGAAAGAAAGACCTGAGCAGTTAAAATAAGTTAATAAATCGTGTTTTCATATATTAGGAAACCTGAAGTGACTTTAGTAGCTGTAACATCACAGAAAGCAAAACCTCTAAAAACATTTTAACTGATATTGATTAGAAAAAGGGGGGGGGGGGGGGGGGGGGTGCAACCCCCCCAGGGTAGATCAACCCCCCAGAACAGCAGCTAAAGCTCTGTGGTTCTCAGTTAGGGTCAGAGGTCACAATTCAGGAAGGAAAGAATGCAAAGCGAGCAGCAGGTCTGATGTTCCCTCTGTTAACGATCTGGAGGAGGAGAACCTTTATTTCTGATCAGTGTCCAGAATCTGTAACTCCTGGTTTACTGAGGACACATGATGCACAGACAGAAATAAAATACTTTTAGAAAGAAGAGCGCTCTTATCAGAAAACCTTAAAACAACCTTTGAAAACGATGTTTTATTCATTTCATTCGGTGCAAATATGGATCGGTTGTTTTCCCTTAAAAAATGAAATCCTTGCTTTTACTGTCTGCTGTCAGGCTGCCCCTAATTCAGCTCTTAATAAACTGCAGCAGTTACCATGACGACGCAGGCGACACCCAGCTGTCAATCACTAAGGCTGGTGAAAATGATCCACTGGATGAATGAAGGGAAGAAATCTGAAATGTTCTTTAGCCGAACGAAAATAAAATGAAATCGTTGTTTTTGGACCAAAGAAAAACGTTTCAAAGTTAGAGTCCAGCTTCAGTTGGTCCATCTAGAAAGCAGCAACCAGGATCTAGATCTGGACTAGATCTGGACTAGAACCAGACTAGATCTGGACTAGAACCAGACTAGATCTGGACTAGATCTGGACCTGAACCTTCAGAGGCTCAGAGAGAAACAAACACAGCGAAACTTCTACCACCTGAAGAACATCTGCAGGAAACATCTCACTAGAACTATAGAAAGTAGATCAGACGGCTGATCCAGACGCTGCTGCCTGCGTCCTCACTAGAACTATAGAAAGTAGATCAGACAGCTGATCCAGATGCTGCTGCCTGCGTCCTCACTAGAACTATAGAAAGTAGATCAGACGGCTGATCCAGACGCTGCTGCCTGCGTCCTCACTAGAGTTATAGAAACTAGATCAGACAGCTGATCCAGACGCCGCTGCCTGCGTCCTCACTAGAACTATAGAAAGTAGATCAGACGGCTGATCCAGACGCTGCTGCCTGCGTCCTCACTAGAACTATAGAAAGTAGATCAGACGGCTGATCCAGACGCTGCTGCCTGCGTCCTCACTAGAACTATAGAAAGTAGATCAGACAGCTGATCCAAACGCTGCTGCCTGCGTCCTCACTAGAACTATAGAAAGTAGATCAGACGGCTGATCCAGACGCTGCTGCCTGTGTCCTCACTAGAACTATAGAAAGTAGATCAGACAGGTGATCCAGATGCTCCTCACTAGAACTAAAGAAAGTAGATCAGACAGCTGATCCAGATGCTCCTCACTAGAACTATAGAAAGTAGATCAGACGGCTGATCCAGACGCCGCTGCCTGCGTCCTCACTAGAACTATAGAAAGTAGATCAGACAGCTGATCCAGACGCTGCTGCCTGCGTCCTCACTAGAACTATAGAAAGTAGATCAGACAGCTGATCCAGACGCCGCTGCCTGCGTCCTCACTAGAACTATAGAAAGTAGATCAGACGGCTGATCCAGACGCCGCTGCCTGCGTCCTCACTAGAACTAAAGAAAGTAGATCAGACAGCTGATCCAGACGCCGCTGCCTGCGTCCTCACTAGAACTATAGAAAGTAGATCAGACATCTGATCCAGACGCTCCTGCCTGCGTCCTCACTAGAACTATAGAAAGTAGATCAGACAGCTGATCCAGACGCTCCTGCCTGCGTCCTCACTAGAACTATAGAAAGTAGATCAGACAGCTGATCCAGAGGCTGCTGCCTGCGTCCTCACTAGAACTATAGAAAGTAGATCAGACAGCTGATCCAGACGCCGCTGCCTGCGTCCTCACTAGAACTATAGAAAGTAGATCAGACAGCTGATCCAGACGCCGCTGCCTGCGTCCTCACTAGAACTATAGAAAGTAGATCAGACAGCTGACCCAGAGGCCGCTGCCTGCGTCCTCACTAGAACTATAGAAAGTAGATCAGAGAGCTGATCCAGACGCTGCTGCCTGCGTCCTCACTAGAACTATAGAAAGTAGATCAGACGGCTGATCCAGACGCCGCTGCCTGCGTCCTCACTAGAACTAAAGAAAGTAGATCAGACAGCTGATCCAGACGCTGCTGCCTGCGTCCTCACTAGAACTATAGAAAGTAGATCAGACAGCTGATCCAGATGCCGCTGCCTGCGTCCTCACTAGAGCTATAGAAAGTAGATCAGACAGCTGACCCAGAGGCCGCTGCCTGCGTCCTCACTAGAACTATAGAAAGTAGATCAGAGAGCTGATCCAGACGCTGCTGCCTGCGTCCTCACTAGAACTATAGAAAGTAGATCAGACATCTGATCCAGACGCTGCTGCCAGCGTTCTCACTAGAACTATAGAAAGTAGATCAGACAGCTGATCCAGACGCTGCTGCCTGCGTCCTCACTAGAACTATAGAAAGTAGATCGAGCATCTGATCCAGACGCTGCTGCCTGCGTCCTCACTAGAACTATAGAAAGTAGATCAGACAGCTGATCCAGACGCTGCTGCCTGTGTCCTCACTAGAACTATAGAAAGTAGATCAGACAGCTGATCCAGACGCTGCTGCCTGCATCCTCACTAGAACTATAGAAAGTAGATCAGACGGCTGATCCAGACGCTGCTGCCTGCGTCCTCACTAGAACTATAGAAAGTAGATCAGACAGCTGATCCAGACGCTGCTGCCTGCGTCCTCACTAGAACTATAGAAAGTAGATCAGACAGCTGATCCAGATGCTCCTCACTAGAACTATAGAAAGTAGATCAGACAGCTGATCCAGACGCTGCTGCCTGCGTCCTCACTAGAACTATAGAAAGTAGATCAGACAGCTGATCCAGACACTGCTGCCTGCGTCCTCAATAGAACTATAGAAAGTAGATCAGACGGCTGATCCAGACGCTGCTGCCTGCGTCCTTAATAGAACTATAGAAAGTAGATCAGACGGCTGATCCAGAGGCTCCTCACTAGAACTAAAGAAAGTAGATCAGACAGCTGATCCAGATGCTCCTCACTAGAACTATAGAAAGTAGATCAGACGGCTCATCCAGACGCCGCTGCCTGCGTCCTCACTAGAACTATAGAAAGTAGATCAGACAGCCGATCCAGACGCCGCTGCCTGCGTCCTCACTAGAACTATAGAAAGTAGATCAGACGGCTGATCCAGACGCTGCTGCCTGCGTCCTCACTAGAACTATAGAAAGTAGATCAGACATCTGATCCAGACGCTGCTGCCTGCGTCCTCACTAGAACTACAGAAAGTAGATCAGTAAGCTGATCCAGATGCTGCTGCCTGCGTCCTCACTAGAACTATAGAAAGTAGATCAGACGGCTGATGCAGACGCCGCTGCCTGCGTCCTCACTAGAACTATAGAAAGTAGATCAGACGGCTGATGCAGACGCCGCTGCCTGTGTCCTCACTAGAACTATAGAAAGTAGATCAGACAGCTGATCCAGATGCTCCTCACTAGAACTATAGAAAGTAGATCAGACGGCTGATCCAGACGCTGCTGCCTGTGTCCTCACTAGAACTATAGAAAGTAGATCAGACAGGTGATCCAGATGCTCCTCACTAGAACTAAAGAAAGTAGATCAGACAGCTGATCCAGATGCTCCTCACTAGAACTATAGAAAGTAGATCAGACGGCTGATCCAGACGCAGCTGCCTGCGTCCTCACTAGAACTATAGAAAGTAGATCAGACAGCTGATCAAAACGCTGCTGCCCTAGTCCTCACTAGAACTATAGAAAGTAGATCAGACGGCTGATCCAGACGCTGATGCCTGCATCCTCACTAGAACTATAGAAAGTAGATCAGACATCTGATCCAGACGCTGCTGCCTGCGTCCTCACTAGAACTATAGAAAGTAGATCAGACATCTGATCCAGACGCTGCTGCCTGCGTCCTCACTAGAACTATAGAAAGAAGATCAGACAGCTGACCCAGACGCTGCTGCCTGCGTCCTCACTAGAACTATAGAAAGGAGATCAGACGGCTGATCCAGACGCCGCTGCCTGCGTCCTCACTAGAACTATAGAAAGTAGATCAGACGGCTGATCCAGACGCTGCTGCCTGCGTCCTCACTAGAACTATAGAAAGTAGATCAGACATCTGATCCAGACGCTGCTGCCTGCGTCCTCACTAGCACTATAGAAAGTAGATCAGACAGCTGATCCAGAAGCTGCTGCCTGCGTCCTCACTAGAACTATAGAAAGTAGATCAGACAGCTGATCCAGATGCTCCTCACTAGAACTATAGAAAGTAGATCAGACAGCTGATCCAGATGCTCCTCACTAGAACTATAGAAGGTAGATCAGACGGCTGATCCAGACGCTGCTGCCTGCGTCCTCACTAGAACTATAGAAAGTAGATCAGACAGCTGATCCAGATGCTCCTCACTAGAACTAAAGAAAGTAGATCAGACAGCTGATCCCGATGCTGCTGCCTGCGTCCTCACTAGAACTATAGAAAGTAGATCAGACGGCTGATCCAGACGCCGCTTCCTGCGTCCTCACTAGAACTATAGAAAGTAGATCAGACATCTGATCCAGAAGCTGCTGCCTGCGTCCTCACTAGAACTATAGAAAGTAGATCAGACAGCTGATCCAGACGCTGCTGCCTGCGTCCTCACTAGAACTATAGAAAGGAGATCAGACGGCTGATCCAGACGCCGCTGCCTGCGTCCTCACTAGAACTATAGAAAGTAGATCAGACAGCTGATCCAGAAGCTGCTGCCTGCGTCCTCACTAGAACTATAGAAAGTAGATCAGACAGCTGATCCAGATGCTCCTCACTAGAACTATAGAAAGTAGCTCAGACAGCTGATCCAGACGCTGCTGCCTGCGTCCTCACTAGAACCATAGAAAGTAGATCAGACGGCTGATGCAGACGCCGCTGCCTGCGTCCTCACTAGAACTATAGAAAGTAGATCAGACATCTGATCCAGACGCTGCTGCCTGTGTCCTCACTAGAACTATAGAAAGTAGATCAGACAGCTGATCCAGATGCTCCTCACTAGAACTAAAGAAAGTAGTTCAGACAGCTGATCCAGATGCTCCTCACTAGAACTATAGAAAGTAGATCAGACGGCTGATCCAGACGCTGCTGCCTGCGTCCTCACTAGAACTATAGAAAGTAGATCAGACAGCTGATCCAGATGCTCCTCACTAGAACTAAAGAAAGTAGATCAGACAGCTGATCCAGATGCTCCTCACTAGAACTATAGAAAGTAGATCAGACGGCTGATCCAGACGCTGCTGCCTGCGTCCTCACTAGAACAATAGAAAGTAGATCAGACGGCTGATCCAGACGCTGCTGCCTTTGTCCTCACTAGAACTATAGAAAGTAGATCAGACAGGTGATCCAGATGCTCCTCACTAGAACTAAAGAAAGTAGATCAGACAGCTGATCCAGATGCTCCTCACTAGAACTATAGAAAGTAGATCAGACGGCTGATCCAGACGCCGCTGCCTGCGTCCTCACTAGAACTATAGAAAGTAGATCAGACAGCTGATCCAGATGCTGCTGCCTGCGTCCTCACTAGAACTATAGAAAGTAGATCAGACAGCTGATCCAGATGCTCCTCACTAGAACTAAAGAAAGTAGATCAGACAGCTGATCCAGATGCTCCTCACTAGAACTATAGAAAGTAGATCAGACAGCTGATCCAGACGCTGCTGCCTGCGTCCTCACTAGAACTATAGAAAGTAGATCAGACGGCTGATCCAGACGCCGCTGCCTGCGTCCTCACAAGAACTATAGAAAGTAGATCAGACAGCTGATCCAGACGCCGCTGCCTGCGTCCTCACTAGAACTATAGAAAGTAGATCAGACGGCTGATCCAGACGCCGCTGCCTGCGTCCTCACTAGAACTATAGAAAGTAGATCAGACGGCTGATCCAGACGCCGCTGCCTGCGTCCTCACTAGAACTATAGAAAGTAGATCAGACATCTGATCCAGACGCTGCTGCCTGCGTCCTCACTAGAACTATAGAAAGTAAATCAGACAGCTGATCCAGACGCTGTTGCCTGCGTCCTCACTAGAACTATAGAAAGTAAATCAGACAGCTGATCCAGACGCTGCTGCCTGCGTCCTCACTAGAACTATAGAAAGTAGATCAGACAGCTGATCCAGACGCTGCTGCCTGCGTCCTCACTAGAACTATAGAAAGTAGATCAGACAGCTGATCCAGACGCCGCTGCCTGGGTCCTCACTAGAACTATAGAAAGCAGATCAGACAGCTGATCCAGACGCCGCTGACTGCGTCCTCACTAGAACTATAGAAAGTAGATCAGACAGCTGATCCAGACGCCGCTGCCTGCGTCCTCACTAGAACTATAGAAAGTAGATCAGACAGCTGATCCAGACGCCGCTGCCTGCGTCCTCACTAGAACTATAGAAAGTAGATCAGACAGCTGATCCAGACGCTGCTGCCTGCGTCCTCACTAGAACTATAGAAAGTAGATCATAGAGCTGATCCAGACGCCGCTGCCTGCGTCCTCACTAGAACTATAGAAAGTAGATCAGACAGCTGATCCAGACGCTGCTGCCTGCGTCCTCACTAGAACTATAGAAAGTAGATCAGACAGCTGATCCAGACGCTGCTGCCTGCGTCCTCACTAGAACTATAGAAAGTAGATCAGACAGCTGATCCAGATGCTCCTCACTAGAACTATAGAAAGTAGATCAGACAGTTGATCCAGACACTCCTCACTAGAACTATAGAAAGTAGATCAGACAGCTGATCCAGACACTCCTCACTAGAACTATAGAAAGTAGATCAGACAGCTGCTCCAGACGCTGCTGCCTGCGTCCTCACTAGAACTATAGAAAGTAGATCAGACGGCTGATCCAGACGCTGCTGCCTGCGTCCTCACTAGAACTATAGAAAGTAGATCAGACGGCTGATCCAGACGCTGCTGCCTGCCTCCTCACTAGAACTATAGAAAGTAGATCAGACATCTGATCCAGACGCTGCTGCCTGCGTCCTCACTAGAACTATAGAAAGTAAATCAGACAGCTGATCCAGACGCTTCTGCCTGCGTCCTCACTAGAACTATAGAAAGTAGATCAGACATCTTATCCAGACGCTGCTGCCTGCGTCCTCACTAGAACTATAGAAAGTAAATCAGACAGCTGATCCAGACGCTTCTGCCTGCGTCCTCACTAGAACTATAGAAAGTAGATCAGACATCTGATCCAGACGCTGCTGCCTGCGTCCTCACTAGAACTATAGAAAGTAGATCAGACAGCTGATCCAGATGCTCCTCACTAGAACTATAGAAAGTAGATCAGACAGCTGATCCAGACGCCGCTGCCTGCGTCCTCACTAGAACTATAGAAAGTAGATCAGACGGCTGATCCAGACGCTGCTGCCTGCGTCCTCACTAGAACCATAGAAAGTAGATCAGACGGCTGATGCAGACGCCGCTGCCTGCGTCCTCACTAGAACTATAGAATGTAGATCAGACATCTGATCCAGACGCTGCTGCCTGTGTCCTCACTAGAACTATAGAAAGTAGATCAGACAGCTGATCCAGATGCTCCTCACTAGAACTAAAGAAAGTAGTTCAGACAGCTGATCCAGATGCTCCTCACTAGAACTATAGAAAGTAGATCAGACGGCTGATCATGACGCTGCTGCCTGCATCCTCACTAGAACTATAGAAAGTAGATCAGACAGCTGATCCAGATGCTCCTCACTAGAACTAAAGAAAGTAGATCAGACAGCTGATCCAGATGCTCCTCACTAGAACTATAGAAAGTAGATCAGACAGCTGATCCAGACACTCCTCACTAGAACTATAGAAAGTAGATCAGACAGCTGATCCAGACACTCCTCACTAGAACTATAGAAAGTAGATCAGACAGCTGCTCCAGACGCTGCTGCCTGCGTCCTCACTAGAACTATAGAAAGTAGATCAGACGGCTGATCCAGACGCTGCTGCCTGCGTCCTCACTAGAACTATAGAAAGTAGATCAGACGGCTGATCCAGACGCTGCTGCCTGCGTCCTCACTAGAACTATAGAAAGTAGATCAGACATCTGATCCAGACGCTGCTGCCTGCGTCCTCACTAGAACTATAGAAAGTAAATCAGACAGCTGATCCAGACGCTTCTGCCTGCGTCCTCACTAGAACTATAGAAAGTAGATCAGACAGCTGATCCAGATGCTCCTCACTAGAACTATAGACAGTAGATCAGACAGCTGATCCAGATGCTCCTCACTAGAACTATGGAAAGTAGATCAGACGGCTGATCCAGACGCTGCTGCCTGCGTCCTCACTAGAACTATAGAAAGTAGATCAGACGGCTGATCAAGACGCTGCTGCCTGTGTCCTCACTAGAACTATAGAAAGTAGATCAGACAGGTGATCCAGATGCTCCTCACTAGAACTAAAGAAAGTAGATCAGACAGCTGATCCAGATGCTCCTCACTAGAACGTTAGAAAGTAGATCAGACGGCTGATCCAGACGCCGCTGCCTGCGTCCTCACTAGAACTATAGAAAGTAGATCAGACAGCTGATCCAGACGCCGCTGCCTGCGTCCTCACTAGAACTATAGAAAGTAGATCAGACGGCTGATCCAGACGCCGCTGCCTGCGTCCTCACTAGAACTAAAGAAAGTAGATCAGACAGCTGATCCAGATGCTCCTCACTAGAACTATAGAAAGTAGATCAGACGGCTGATCCAGACGCCGCTGCCTGCGTCCTCACTAGAA
The DNA here is from genome assembly GCA_030533445.1 of Cyprinodon diabolis. Taxonomy (NCBI): domain Eukaryota; kingdom Metazoa; phylum Chordata; class Actinopteri; order Cyprinodontiformes; family Cyprinodontidae; genus Cyprinodon; species Cyprinodon diabolis. The sequence continues at coordinate 571,521 of CM060079.1, forward strand.
CTATAGAAAGTAGATCAGACAGCTGATCCAGACGCTGCTGCCTGCGTCCTCACTAGAACTATAGAAAGTAGATCAGACGGCTGATCCAGACGCCGCTGCCTGCGTCCTCACTAGAACTATAGAAAGTAGATCAGACAGCTGATCCAGACGCCGCTGCCTGCGTCCTCACTAGAACTATAGAAAGTAGATCAGACGGCTGATCCAGACGCTGCTGCCTGCGTCCTCACTAGAACTATAGAAAGTAGATCAGACGGCTGATCCAGATGCTGCTGCCTGCGTCCTCACTAGAACTATAGAAAGTAGATCAGACATCTGATACAGACGCTGCTGCCTGCGTCCTCACTAGAACTATAGAAAGTAAATCAGACAGCTGATCCAGACGCTGCTGCCTGCGTCCTCACTAGAACTATAGAAAGTAGATCAGACAGCTGATCCAGACGCTGCTGCCTGCGTCCTCACTAGAACTATAGAAAGTAGATCAGACGGCTGATCCAGACGCTGCTGCCTGTGTCCTCACTAGAACTATAGAAAGTAGATCAGACAGGTGATCCAGATGCTCCTCACTAGAACTAAAGAAAGTAGATCAGACAGCTGATCCAGATGCTCCTCACTAGAACTATAGAAAGTAGATCAGACGGCTGATCCAGACGCAGCTGCCTGCGTCCTCACTAGAACTATAGAAAGTAGATCAGACAGCTGATCCAGACGTCGCTGCCTGCGTCCTCACTAGAACTATAGAAAGTAGATCAGACAGCTGATCCAGACGCTGCTGCCTGCGTCCTCACTAGAACTATAGAAAGTAGATCATAGAGCTGATCCAGACGCCGCTGCCTGCGTCCTCACTAGAACTATAGAAAGTAGATCAGACAGCTGATCCAGACGCTGCTGCCTGCGTCCTCACTAGAACTATAGAAAGTAGATCAGACAGCTGATCCAGACGCTGCTGCCTGCGTCCTCACTAGAACTATAGAAAGTAGATCAGACAGCTGATCCAGATGCTCCTCACTAGAACTATAGAAAGTAGATCAGACAGTTGATCCAGACACTCCTCACTAGAACTATAGAAAGTAGATCAGACAGCTGATCCAGACACTCCTCACTAGAACTATAGAAAGTAGATCAGACAGCTGCTCCAGACGCTGCTGCCTGCGTCCTCACTAGAACTATAGAAAGTAGATCAGACGGCTGATCCAGACGCTGCTGCCTGCGTCCTCACTAGAACTATAGAAAGTAGATCAGACGGCTGATCCAGACGCTGCTGCCTGCCTCCTCACTAGAACTATAGAAAGTAGATCAGACATCTGATCCAGACGCTGCTGCCTGCGTCCTCACTAGAACTATAGAAAGTAAATCAGACAGCTGATCCAGACGCTTCTGCCTGCATCCTCACTAGAACTATAGAAAGTAGATCAGACATCTTATCCAGACGCTGCTGCCTGCGTCCTCACTAGAACTATAGAAAGTAAATCAGACAGCTGATCCAGACGCTTCTGCCTGCGTCCTCACTAGAACTATAGAAAGTAGATCAGACATCTGATCCAGACGCTGCTGCCTGCGTCCTCACTAGAACTATAGAAAGTAGATCAGACAGCTGATCCAGATGCTCCTCACTAGAACTATAGAAAGTAGATCAGACAGCTGATCCAGACGCCGCTGCCTGCGTCCTCACTAGAACTATAGAAAGTAGATCAGACGGCTGATCCAGACGCTGCTGCCTGCGTCCTCACTAGAACCATAGAAAGTAGATCAGACGGCTGATGCAGACGCCGCTGCCTGCGTCCTCACTAGAACTATAGAATGTAGATCAGACATCTGATCCAGACGCTGCTGCCTGTGTCCTCACTAGAACTATAGAAAGTAGATCAGACAGCTGATCCAGATGCTCCTCACTAGAACTAAAGAAAGTAGTTCAGACAGCTGATCCAGATGCTCCTCACTAGAACTATAGAAAGTAGATCAGACGGCTGATCATGACGCTGCTGCCTGCATCCTCACTAGAACTATAGAAAGTAGATCAGACAGCTGATCCAGATGCTCCTCACTAGAACTAAAGAAAGTAGATCAGACAGCTGATCCAGATGCTCCTCACTAGAACTATAGAAAGTAGATCAGACAGCTGATCCAGACACTCCTCACTAGAACTATAGAAAGTAGATCAGACAGCTGATCCAGACACTCCTCACTAGAACTATAGAAAGTAGATCAGACAGCTGCTCCAGACGCTGCTGCCTGCGTCCTCACTAGAACTATAGAAAGTAGATCAGACGGCTGATCCAGACGCTGCTGCCTGCGTCCTCACTAGAACTATAGAAAGTAGATCAGACGGCTGATCCAGACGCTGCTGCCTGCGTCCTCACTAGAACTATAGAAAGTAGATCAGACATCTGATCCAGACGCTGCTGCCTGCGTCCTCACTAGAACTATAGAAAGTAAATCAGACAGCTGATCCAGACGCTTCTGCCTGCGTCCTCACTAGAACTATAGAAAGTAGATCAGACATCTTATCCAGACGCTGCTGCCTGCGTCCTCACTAGAACTATAGAAAGTAAATCAGACAGCTGATCAAGACGCTTCTGCCTGCGTCCTCACTAGAACTATAGAAAGTAGATCAGACATCTGATCCAGACGCTGCTGCCTGCGTCCTCACTAGAACTATAGAAAGTAGATCAGACAGCTGATCCAGACGCTGCTGCCTGCGTCCTCACTAGAACTATAGAAAGGAGATCAGACGGCTGATCCAGACGCCGCTGCCTGCGTCCTCACTAGAACTATAGAAAGTAGATCAGACAGCTGATCCAGAAGCTGCTGCCTGCGTCCTCACTAGAACTATAGAAAGTAGATCAGACAGCTGATCCAGATGCTCCTCACTAGAACTATAGAAAGTAGATCAGACAGCTGATCCAGACGCCGCTGCCTGCGTCCTCACTAGAACTATAGAAAGTAGATCAGACGGCTGATCCAGACGCTGCTGCCTGCGTCCTCACTAGAACCATAGAAAGTAGATCAGACGGCTGATGCAGACGCCGCTGCCTGCGTCCTCACTAGAACTATAGAAAGTAGATCAGACATCTGATCCAGACGCTGCTGCCTGTGTCCTCACTAGAACTAAAGAAAGTAGTTCAGACAGCTGATCCAGATGCTCCTCACTAGAACTATAGAAAGTAGATCAGACGGCTGATCATGACGCTGCTGCCTGCGTCCTCACTAGAACTATAGAAAGTAGATCAGACAGCTGATCCAGATGCTCCTCACTAGAACTAAAGAAAGTAGATCAGACAGCTGATCCAGATGCTCCTCACTAGAACTATAGAAAGTAGATCAGACGGCTGATCCAGACGCTGCTGCCTGCGTCCTCACTAGAACTATCGAAAGTAGATCAGACGGCTGATCCAGACGCTGCTGCCTTTGTCCTCACTAGAACTATAGAAAGTAGATCAGACAGGTGATCCAGATGCTCCTCACTAGAACTAAAGAAAATAGATCAGACAGCTGATCCAGATGCTCCTCACTAGAACTATAGAAAGTAGATCAGACGGCTGATCCAGACGCCGCTGCCTGCGTCCTCACTAGAACTATAGAAAGTAGATCAGACAGCTGATCCAGATGCTGCTGCCTGCGTCCACACTAGAACTATAGAAAGTAGATCAGACAGCTGATCCAGACGCCGCTGCCTGCGTCCTCACTAGAACTATAGGAAGTAGATCATACGGCTGATCCAGACGCTGCTGCCTGCGTCCTCACTAGAACTATAGAAAGTAGATCAGACAGCTGATCCAGATGCTCCTCACTAGAACTATAGACAGTAGATCAGACAGCTGATCCAGATGCTCCTCACTAGAACTATGGAAAGTAGATCAGACGGCTGATCCAGACGCTGCTGCCTGCGTCCTCACTAGAACTATAGAAAGTAGATCAGACGGCTGATCAAGACGCTGCTGCCTGTGTCCTCACTAGAACTATAGAAAGTAGATCAGACAGGTGATCCAGATGCTCCTCACTAGAACTAAAGAAAGTAGATCAGACAGCTGATCCAGATGCTCCTCACTAGAACGTTAGAAAGTAGATCAGACGGCTGATCCAGACGCCGCTGCCTGCGTCCTCACTAGAACTATAGAAAGTAGATCAGACAGCTGATCCAGACGCCGCTGCCTGCGTCCTCACTAGAACTATAGAAAGTAGATCAGACGGCTGATCCAGACGCCGCTGCCTGCGTCCTCACTAGAACTAAAGAAAGTAGATCAGACAGCTGATCCAGATGCTCCTCACTAGAACTATAGAAAGTAGATCAGACGGCTGATCCAGACGCCGCTGCCTGCGTCCTCACTAGAACTATAGAAAGTAGATCAGACAGCTGATCCAGACGCTGCTGCCTGCGTCCTCACTAGAACTATAGAAAGTAGATCAGACGGCTGATCCAGACGCCGCTGCCTGCGTCCTCACTAGAACTATAGAAAGTAGATCAGACAGCTGATCCAGACGCCGCTGCCTGCGTCCTCACTAGAACTATAGAAAGTAGATCAGACGGCTGATCCAGACGCTGCTGCCTGCGTCCTCACTAGAACTATAGAAAGTAGATCAGACGGCTGATCCAGATGCTGCTGCCTGCGTCCTCACTAGAACTATAGAAAGTAGATCAGACATCTGATACAGACGCTGCTGCCTGCGTCCTCACTAGAACTATAGAAAGTAAATCAGACAGCTGATCCAGACGCTGCTGCCTGCGTCCTCACTAGAACTATAGAAAGTAGATCAGACAGCTGATCCAGACGCTGCTGCCTGCGTCCTCACTAGAACTATAGAAAGTAGATCAGACAGCTGATCCAGACGCCGCTGCCTGCGTCCTCACTAGAACTATAGAAAGTAGATCAGACAGCTGATCCAGACGCCGCTGCCTGCGTCCTCACTAGAACTATAGAAAGTAGATCAGACAGCTGATCCAGACGCCGCTGCCTGCGTCCTCACTAGAACTATAGAAAGTAGATCATAGAGCTGATCCAGACGCCGCTGCCTGCGTCCTCACTAGAACTATAGAAAGTAGATCAGACAGCTGATCCAGACGCTGCTGCCTGCGTCCTCACTAGAACTATAGAAAGTAGATCAGACAGCTGATCCAGACGCTGCTGCCTGCGTCCTCACTAGAACTATAGAAAGTAGATCAGACAGCTGATCCAGATGCTCCTCACTAGAACTATAGAAAGTAGATCAGACAGCTGATCCAGACACTCCTCACTAGAACTATAGAAAGTAGATCAGACAGCTGATCCAGACGCCGCTGCCTGCGTCCTCACTAGAACTATAGAAAGTAGATCAGACGGCTGATCCAGACGCCGCTGCCTGCGTCCTCACTAGAACTATAGAAAGTAGATCAGACGGCTGATCCAGACGCTGCTGCCTGCGTCCTCACTAGAACTATAGAAAGTAGATCAGACATCTGATCCAGACGCTGCTGCCTGTGTCCTCACTAGAACTATAGAAAGTAAATCAGACAGCTGATCCAGACGCTGCTGCCTGCGTCCTCACTAGCACTATAGAAAGTAGATCAGACAGCTGATCCAGACGCTGCTGCCTGCGTCCTCACTAGAACTATAGAAAGTAGATCAGTCAGCTGATCCAGACGCTGCTGCCTGCGTCCTCACTAGAACTATAGAAAGTAGATCAGACAGCTGATCCAGACGCTGCTGCCTGCGTCCTCACTAGAACTATAGAAAGTAGATCAGACAGCTGATCCAGATGCTCCTCACTAGAACTATAGAAAGTAGATCAGACAGCTGATCCAGACGCTCCTCACTAGAACTATAGAAAGTAGATCAGACAGCTGATCCAGACGCTGCCGCCTGCGTCCTCACTAGAACTATAGAAAGTAGATCAGACAGCTGATCCAGATGCTCCTCACTAGAACTATAGAAAGTAGATTAGACAGCTGATCCAGACGCCGCTGCCTGCGTCCTCACTAGAACTATAGAAAGTAGATCAGACAGCTGATCCAGACGCTGCTGCCTGCGTCCTCACTAGAACTATAGAAAGTAGATCAGACAGCTGATCCAGATGCTCCTCACTAGAACTATAGAAAGTAGATCAGACAGCTGATCCAGACGCTCCTCACTAGAACTATAGAAAGTAGATCAGACAGCTGATCCAGATGCTCCTCACTAGAACTATAGAAAGTAGATCAGACAGCTGATCCAGACGCTCCTCACTAGAACTATAGAAAGTAGATCAGACAGCTGATCCAGAACTACTGCCTGCGTCCTCACTAGAACTATGAAAGTAGATCAGACAGCTGATCCAGACGCTGCTGCCTGCGTCCTCACTAGAACTATAGAAAGTAGATCAGACAGCTGATCCAGACGCTGCTGCCTGCGTCCTCACTAGAACTATAGAAAGTAGATCAGTCAGCTGATCCAGACGCTGCTGCCTGCGTCCTCACTAGAACTATAGAAAGTAGATCAGACAGCTGATCCAGATGCTCCTCACTAGAACTATAGAAAGTAGATCAGACAGCTGATCCAGACGCTCCTCACTAGAACTATAGAAAGTAGATCAGACAGCTGATCCAGACGCTGCTGCCTGCGTCCTCACTAGAACTATAGAAAGTAGATCAGACAGCTGATCCAGACGCTGCCGCCTGCGTCCTCACTAGAACTATAGAAAGTAGATCAGACAGCTGATCCAGATGCTCCTCACTAGAACTATAGAAAGTAGATCAGACAGCTGATCCAGATGCTCCTCAATAGAACTATAGAAAGTAGATCAGACAGCTGATCCAGACGCTCCTGCCTGCGTCCTCACTAGAACTATAGAAAGTAGATCAGACAGCTGATCCAGACGCTGCTGCCTGCGTCCTCAGTAGAACTATAGAAAGTAGATCAGACATCCTCGGGCTCCCTGTATCCGAGAGAATAGACGATAAAATCCTTCTGTTCGTCTTTAAATCTCCGAATAGCTTCGCTCCCGAATACATTGCAGTCTGGTTGGCAGGGGATCGACAGCCAGACCTCTCAGGTTTACTGGATCAGAACCAGAAGAAAAGATGGAGAAGCAGCTTCTAGTTTATCAGTTCCGCTGATCTGGAAAAAACTCCCTGAAAACTGTAGATGCTCTGAATCCTCAGTGGATTAAAACTATATTTGTTTAGAGAAGTTATTAAGTTAACATTATTACACATAATTAAACATTTCTTTCATTGTTGTCAATGATTTGATCATGTTCTATAACTATTGTGCTTTTATAGTTAATTCTCTGTAATGAGCTGTTCTCATTTGTGCCACTATAAAGCCCTTTGATGTGATAGAAATGAATCCATCTGAAGATAGATTGAGTCTTTGCTAACTAACACATCTATGCTAACCTGCTAATGGTGCTAAATCCTGTAAAGCTCTGCAGACAAACCGATCTTCTCTATTTCAATCAGCTCTGAACTGTTGCTGAGGAACGACCTCTTAAACATCAGAAGAACAGGTTCCTTCATGCACCGCGTTTCCACGCTGACGGTTTTGTGTCCACATGTGTTTCTTCAAGCTTCAGGACAAACAGGTGGAGGTGCTGGAGGACTTCCAGGTGCTTCAGGATGGCATCCAGGATGTTAGCAACCAGAGCAGCTCGGGCTGCCAGCCGTCACTGAAGACCATTCAGATCAACATTTCACAATATGTGAAAATTATCAGCAGAGCTCTGAAGCAGGTACTGCTAAAACACAAACCCACTTCCTAATTGAACATTTCTCCTTTTTTTCTCCCAATGCTCCTTTGGATTAATGTCTGAACTTTAACTGCTGTAACATAGAGATGCTGAGTCTAGATAGGATGAGCAGAGCTCTGAGATTTTAAAGCTTGGGGACATTTTTAAAACCCATCCCTGCTTTAGTCTCCAGAAACCTGATCCCAGACCGTCTGCTGCGTCCTTCCTTCTCCCTGATGCTGTCGGTTCACTGATGTTCTAACTGGAGCCATCAGACAGAGAATTCTATTCAGTTTATTTCTATAGCTCCAATTCACATCATGTCATCTCAGGTCACTTTCCAGTTCACCAGATCATCCAGTCAGATTGATTCAAAGTTTTCTATCTAAGGAAAACCAGCTGATTGCATCGACTCATTGACTCTTCAGCAATCCCTCACACTAAGCATGCTTGTAGCGACAGTGGAGAGGAAAAACTCCCTTTGAACAGGAAGAAACCTCCAGCAGAACCAGGCTCAGTGTGAGCGGCCATCTGCTGAGGCCCACTGGGGTTCAAGGAGACAGAAGCAGACATAGAAAAAGAAGCATAGATACAAAAAGCAACTGTCAACCAGCTCCACAGGCGGCCCCGTCCAGGAAACACACAGCCAGGCAGACGAGCTCCGAGCCAGCTCCCATGTCAGAGGATCCAGTTCGTCTCCATGTCAGCAGGTGGAGCTGGAGGGAACTTAAACAGTGGAGCTAATGTTTCTTTCCAGGGACTTTTTTATTGGCTCGTTATTTTGGACAGTAGGCTTTCTGTAACAACAGAATGCACGGAGCGCCAGGTTGGGGGGTGTGTTTCCCTTTAATAAATCTGTGCAGCACTTGGCTCACACTAATTAGTTCTTTCAGAAACAGACAGTAAGCTGAAGTCTAGATCACCAACCTGGACTGCTGGGTGGGAAATCTATAAAACTAGACATTTAAACCAAATAAACTCAGATGCTGCCCAACCAGGGACAATAGCAATACGTTGAGTTATTTTACAGGAATGATTATGAATTTATAAAATAAGTCGAACTGCAAATTGAGTCAATTAGTAAGGCATTCAACTCCATGGTTTAACCAAATAATGATTATTAAATGATTATAACGGATATCTGTTTATTCGCCAAGGTTCTTTAGTCTTTTAATAAAGGTTGTATTTCTGGATTTCACCAGTTTAGTGATTAGACTGGTTATCAGCAGAGTTATTCATCATCAACCAAAAAAATCTCTCTGTTTCTTCAAGTGTGGATTATAATATTATAATTATATGATGTAAATTTATTGGCTTGTAACTCCTAAAAGAGTATTATTATATCTAATAACTATGCAAAGGTCACAGGGTCGGGAGGAGGAGGAGTCTAATGTGACGTTAGGAGGGGCGTCGCTCTAAAGGCAGCCATGGAAAAAAGAGGATTCATGTTTTTGTAAAAACTATGACTTGTTTGAAATTGTGTCACATGAAATTGTTTTAGTCTGTGTAGCGGAAAAAAAGTATTCAACTCTTTGCTCCAGTTAAATAAACGGAGATGGATGGATTTCACTCAGTCGGCACATTTATTCCTATCTTTGCAAAGAGAGAACAGTTCACCATTCGGCCCTTCCTGCTCGGTAATCAGTCCTGTTCTGATCTGGGCAGCGTTCGTTCCTCCTTACTGACAATAATGGAAAGTAGTCAGAGTCAAAACTAATTACAGACACTTTGGTTAAACAGTAACATGAATAAACCTGAGAAAGAATCCGGTTTGTTATGGAAGAAGGTACACCTGGTCTACAAACTCCGTCACTCAGGCATAGTTTGGCCTTACAGGTGCAACAGGCTGAGAGAACATTTAATAGTGAGTAAATAGCATAAATCAATTTATAAAATAAGAGAAATCTACATAAAACCATCACTCTGCGCTGCCTTTAAAACATGCTGAGTCATTTTTAACTTCTCCTGGGCTGGTTCTGGATCTGCTGAAGGTTTCTTCATGTTAAAAGGCAGTTTTTCTTCCCACTGTTGCTACATGCATGCTCACAGTGAAGGACGTCTGTAGAATGAATGAAGGTAAACCACTTCTTTAGAAATGAAGCCGTTCATCAGAACTCGCTGAACGTTTAACTCGGCAGTAAAAGGATTTCTATGGTTTCAGTGAAGCAGCTTTGCTCCGTCGCTCTGCAGATGGAAAGCAGAGCAGTTTGCTGGATTCCCTGAAAGAGCTGCTGTTGCTTAACCGTTTCTGCTGCTGCGTCATGGAGGAAGAATTTACAAAAGGGTTCAAAACCAACAATAAGTGCCTAATGACACGTTTGAAACACCGTCTCTGCTGATGATTCATCCTCCTTGGCTTCATTTCCTCCCTGAACATCCAGGCAAACCTGATTTAAAGTTCCCATGGTCCACAGTCAGTTTCTATTTTTTTGGAATATCCAATTTTATTTTTAAGTAAATTGATCAATTCCAGCAGATAAGATGTTTTGCTGCCTAAGAATATAACTCCATGTTTTGGGCCTCCAGAGGAATGGCCGCCTAATTTATCATGATTCAAGCAGTTTCTTCTAATTCTGTGGTTATTGTTTGCATTTTAAAGCTTTTTATCACCATAAAAACATCTAATAATAAAGATCCGACCTGTTCTACTATCAGATTTTTTAGTGTAAATCCATTATTCCAATAAATGTTCTTGTTGTTTTTGGTTTGTCGCAGTCCGGCGCCGCGGCGGCTCCTCCAGCTTCGATACAAACATGTGGTGAAAAACACAGACTGGGAGAAGTTTGGGACGTTTACCGGCGGCTCGTCAACGGGAAGCTGGAGGAGCTCGCTAACGACATGAGTGAAGCTCTCTGCAAAAGGAGGAGGAGGAGCTTAAGGCAACTTTAACCTGAAGGACTCTGATCAGACTGCTGAGTTACTGTTTGACCCCAGAGGAGACGCCACAAAGACACAGAGACACAGAGACACAGAGACACAGAGACACTCCACCTGAGCTTCAACCTGCTCCTGGAATCAAGGTGCGTCTGATGCTGGAGTCAAGGATTAAAAATATGGTCTGTGTGCGAATGGACTGCTGGGACGGAGGACACTGGACTGCTGGGACGGAGGGCACTGGACTGCTGGGACGGAGGACACTGGACTGCTGGGACGGAGGGCACTGGACTGCTGGGACGGAGGACACTGGACTGCTGGGACGGAGGACACTGGAGTGCTGGGACGGAGGGCACTGGACTGCTGGGACGGAGGACACTGGACTGCTGGGACGGAGGGCACTGGACTGCTGGGACGGAGGACACTGGAGTGCTGGGACGGAGGACACTGGACTGCTGGGACGGAGGGCACTGGACTGCTGGGACGGAGGACACTGGAGTGCTGGGACGGAGGACACTGGACTGCTGGGACGGAGGGCACTGGACTGCTGGGACGGAGGACACTGGACTGCTGGGACGGAGGGCACTGGACTGCTGGGACGGAGGACACTGAACTGCTGGGACGGAGGACACTGGACTGCTGGGACGGAGGGCACTGGACTGCTGGGACGGAGGACACTGGACTGCTGGGACGGAGGGCACTGGACTGCTGGGACGGAGGGCACTGGACTGCTGGGACGGAGGGCACTGGACTGCTGGGACGGAGGGCACTGGACTGCTGGGACGGAGGGCACTGGACTGCTGGGACGGAGGGCACTGGACTGCTGGGACGGAGGACACTGGACTGCTGGGACGGAGGACACTGGACTGCTGGGACGGAGGGCACTGGACTGCTGGGACGGAGGACACTGGAGTGCTGGGACGGAGGACACTGGACTGCTGGGACGGAGGGCACTGGACTGCTGGGACGGAGGACACTGGAGTGCTGGGACGGAGGACACTGGACTGCTGGGACGGAGGGCACTGGACTGCTGGGACGGAGGACACTGGACTGCTGGGACGGAGGACACTGAACTGCTGGGACGGAGGACACTGGACTGCTGGGACGGAGGACACTGGACTGCTGGGACGGTGGACACTGGACTGCTGGGACGGAGGGCACTGGACTGCTGGGACGGAGGACACTGGACTGCTGGGACGGAGGACACTGAACTGCTGGGACGGAGGACACTGGACATCTGGGGCGGAGGACACTGGACTGCTGGGACGGAGGACACTGGACATCTGGGAGCAGCCGGAGCAGTGAGGGACGGATGTTGTGTCAGAATTGATCCTGGGGACAGAATCGTTTTGGTGTTTTGTTGTTCACCACCTGAGGGACACAAAGAAAAACATATTGAAGTTTTCATTTGATTGGCGGCTCAGTGGTGACGAGCTGATTGGATCCCAGCCTCTAACGAGGCGGACTCTCCTAACGAGCAGCTGAGTGGAGCTAACATTAGCTTCTCCTTTCCAGGTATTCAGACTCTGCTCAAAAACTGATTCAAACTGGAATCATGTAGCAGCGGCTGGTGAACGAGCGCCGCATGTGAAGATGTTGAATTTCCACAGCACTGGGAATACTGGGAGAGATAATGGGACAGTATTGCTTCTGTGGAGTCAGGCATGGTGAACGTTCTCTAAGCCTGATTGGATAACGATGCTGAACTCTGATCAGTAAAATATTATGAACTGCAAAATATGAATCTGATCTATTGAAGTCTATGAAAATACAGCTTAATATGCAGGAAATGTCCTTTAAATTTGTTAAAATAAACAATTATTTTTTATAAATTTTTTACAGTGTCCTGTCTGGCGATGTGGCAATAAGAATAATTGTCTTGATGCCAAAAAGAGCCCAACAGATTTTCCTTTCACCAGTGGAGCAGTACGGCTATCGCCATGGTGATCCGCTGGATTTATGCCTGTAAATAACTTTATTATAATCATGCAGGGATATTATAGATTCTATGGACACTGCAATGGAAGTAGAACAGGAAAGAAAAACAGGAAAAAAGGAGAAAAGATGAAAGAAAGAGGAGATAAAAGGCGATAAAGATAAAACATCTTCACTCTGCTTCATCACCTGCAAAGAGAAGGAAACAGAACAACCATGATTATTTAAGCACGATTAGTTTGAGAAAGGTGTGAAAATAGTGAACTTTAAAAGAACCGTTTCTTGTGCTCTGGTGAAGATTCATAAAAATTATTTTTCCATTTGTCGGAACAAAAAAAAGATTTTTTAGTTGTCTCAGATTTATTAGTCTTTCCTGTCCTCATTAGGTGGAGCTTATATTAACCATATGATGATGTTTGGAGGCCATGTTTGCTCAGAAGGAGGCGGGGCCTGTGGGAGGCAGGAGCAGCTGCTGATGGAGGGAAAGACCAGGAGCAAATGTTTCCAAGCTTTAACCGACAGACGACCCTGAAGCTGCAGCCGTGCTTCTGATCCTTAAACCTGTTTTAAAAACTCAATATTTGTAAAAACATTGTTGCGCAATCAGAAGTTGGCTTCCAGTTGGCAGCAGAGGGACTCTCATTCAGAGGAATCTTCCTCTCAGCTGCAGATCAGTCAGCCCTTTGGAAACCTGCAGCTCTTTATTCTGGGGGTGTAGCGGCCTCTATGGGTGGGCAGTGGAAAGTAACTTTACATGATTACTGTATGTAAGTATCTTTCCTTTAGCTTGAGTCTTTTTTTTTTTTTTTGGGGGGGGTGGGGTGCTTATAACTTTCCCTCCATTTCCAGGAAGCTGTTATTTCAGCGTAGCTTTTTCATCCTCTGTTGCTGTTTTTCATCCATCATGGCGGATAGCAGCCCTATGGACTCGATCTGAACGCCACTGATCTACAGATTTAATAACGTTCCACTAATGACAGAAACTCAGAGCAGATATTATTAGTAGTTTAAAAATTGTGCAGTAAGATTAGTCTCAGATCAGAGTTATAGTTTCTAACAGGTTCAACCAGAAACCTTAATTAAATTAAAAGCGTGAGGAATGAGGTTTGCTTTAAATAAGAAATAATGATGATAATAGCTGCTGTCATGACCCAGAGCGGAGGAGTCGGTATTCAAGGAAAGACAAACTGGGATTATTAAAAAGCAATTATATTATAATTATTATAATTATATTATTTAAAACTGATCTGCAGTAGCAGCAGCTAGAGTGTCTATCACAGAAACCTGTGCAGAAAGGAAACACAGGTTAGTGACCATGATAATCTGATGGAGGATGATTATTTACGTGTGAGTGACTAACCTGGTTTAACGGTTCAGTCCATCCCCATAGAACAAGGTAGTCAACAAGATACGGCGAGCGCCGCCCAGAGTGTCCCAGATGCTGACGCCCCGAAGGACGGAGAACAAGCAGGAGACCAAATTAAGCAGGGCCGAATTTTCCAGAAGGAGAAGCCAAAACCGGCTTGAAGAGGTTCACGGGATCCCAACAGCAGATCGGAGATCCGAAGAGCTACAGAAGGGAAAAACAGGTTTGAGTCATGAAGTAGATCCAGATTCAGTAAACAGGAAGAATCCTGCAGGATTGCTGAAGAGTCAATGAGTCGATGCAATCAGCTGGTTTTCCTTAGATAGAAAACTTTGAATCAATCTGACTGGATGATCTGGTTGAACTGGAAAGTGACCTGAGATGACATGATGTGAATTGGAGCTATAGAAATAAACTGAATAGAAGTGAATACCCCTCCAGGCTAACAGCATTTTCTGGTATGGATGAAGGAAGCCATGATTCAGTCAGGATGAGACGCAGCAGTTACCTGGAGAGTTGCTGTTCTGTGCTAATTCCTTCTTAGCTCCATCGTTAGCTGCCTCTGCAGCCGCTCTTACGTCGCCCAGCACTACGCTTCATCCTGCCCTCACGTTGGCGTGGTTTGCTCCATGAGCCCGCTGCTCTGTGCACAGCGGTCCGAAGCACTCTGCAGCTTTTTAAACGGTCACGAGTGGCTGATTTAAGAGTCCATAAAACACCAGGATGTGACCGTAGCTCCAGCAGGCGGCGGCGGTCGTAGATGCAGGTTCGATGCCTAGTTTGAAGCATTCTAGGCTGTGAAGTTGTGCAGAGCTGCAGGCGCCGTCATAGCAACCTATGAATGAATGATTTAAGAATCAGTTTGTTCATATGAGGGCTTCCTGCAGCCTTCCTACAGTGGTGTTGGATGTAGGAGTTTGCCCTGAAATCGAAGGATTGACGGTTCAAGCCCCGACTCTGACTTTCAGTGTCGTTGTGTCCTTGGGCAAGACACTTCACCTGCATTGTCTACTGATGGTGGTCAGAGGGTGGCGCCAGTGTACGGCAGCCTCGCTTCTGTCAGTGAGCCCCAGGGCAGCTGCTGCTACAATGTGGCTTGCCACCATCAGTGTGTGAGTGTGTGTGTGAATGGGTGAATGAATGTAGTGTAAAGCGCTTTGGTCAAGTCTCCTAACTTGAATAAAGGCGCTATATAAGTACAGGACATTTACCATTTACCATTCCTATAGCCCTCAAATGATCTGATCAGAAATAGATTTAAATCTGAATGTAACTGCTATATATGGAACGAAACAACAGAACATCTTTTCTTTCTCTGTCAAACTATCAAATAAATGCGTGAATCTTTGCTCTCTGCTGACTAGTAAACTCAAAAACACGCCTCCTTCTCATCACAAACCGTCTTAAATGGTTTTTATCTGTAAATAAAATAGATGAATATCTTATTAATCCCGTCATCATCACTTTAAAATGTTATATACATAAATGCAGATTTGGAAAAGCTAAACTTAAATGGTCTAAATTTAAACAGGAGATTCATTCAAAGCAAAAAGTTTTTCACATCATCTCTCTAAGTTATTTCAGCAATCCCTCCAACAAATGAAAGAATGATGCTTCCTTGGCTTTTTTTCCTTTTTTTGTCTGTGTGTGTTTTGTATTTTTTTATTTATTAATTTATCTTTCATTATAATTCTGTTATATTCAACGGATGTAATTATAGATTTCCTTTATTTACGATTGTTTCTCTCTTTTTAAAGTCTATTGCATAAAGTAAACATCTGTTTACTTTAAAAATTGAAAGAAAAGAAAAAAATATTAAGAAAAGTGTTAAGAAAAGAGGTTTAATTGACTTTATGTTGATTCTACTGGATTGATTGAGTTTGTCATTGTTAGTGTTCCAAATAAAGTTAAAAAAAAAACTTTCCCTATAAAGGGCTAAGGAGGAGAAGCTCTTTTTCTTTCTTTCTTCCTTTCTTTCTTTTTTTTGTTGAAAGAAATTAAGTTTTAGTAAAAAACTAACCGGGACTTTTATTTTGATGTTTGAGAAAAATAAAGTCATGCTGTCAGCAGGTGCACCCCCCCCCCCCCCCCCCATGGAACAGCTGAGGGAGTCACATGACCCAAAGCAACAGGCTGGATGAAGGAAATCTCAGGACAGTAACAAACAAGTAAAGTCAGAAATTAGACACAGACAGGTAACCGGAAACTTTGTTTTTTATAAAAATAACAGACAGCCCTGAACGCCTCTATTATTCTAGCTCTTTTTTTGGCTGTTTTGCAGACTTCTCTAATATAAACACACTTCCTCATGCAGACTGTCTGCAGGTATAGATGATCCTGTGTCAAATAAAAGATGATTATCAGGTGTGTTTATGCATTATTCCCGTCACTGGGCTAATGGCGTGTTGGTTGTCCATTTCCTGCTGCAAACAGCCAAAGTCTGACCCTGATGGTAGCTGCTCCATTTGGCATCACAGCAGCTCGGCCTGTCATGGCTGACTAAGCTCATCATCAGATATTTATCATCTGCTCTGATCCAGTCTGGCTCTAGAATCTGACCTTTATTTTGGGGCCCAGCATAGCCGTTATTCATCTACGCACCGCTGGGTGTTTCTAGGTTATTCTGATTGAATAAAATAGAATTCAACATAATTGTCATTACGCTGTCACAAGTACAAAGAAACGAAATGTAGTTTGCATCTATCCAGAAGTGCTATACAGGATAGAAATATTTATTTACATGTGCACAGAGACTACCAATGGTTTATAGTGGTTCTGCTGGAGGTTTCTTCCTGTTCAAAGGGAGTTTTTCCTCTCCACTGTCGCTACAAGCATGCTTAGTGTGAGGGATTGCTGAAGAGTCAATGAGTCGATGCAATCAGCTGGTTTTCCTTAGATAGAAAACTTTGAATCAATCTGACTGGATGATCTGGTGAACTGGAAAGTGACCTGAGATGACATGATGTGAATTGGAGCTATAGAAATAAATTGAATAGATCTGAATATAAACAGAGAGTAATTGTTAGAAGTTATAATAAATAACTATGGAAGTTAGAAACAGATTA
Organism: Cyprinodon diabolis; assembly: GCA_030533445.1. NCBI lineage: Eukaryota > Metazoa > Chordata > Actinopteri > Cyprinodontiformes > Cyprinodontidae > Cyprinodon > Cyprinodon diabolis. The sequence continues at coordinate 588,438 of CM060079.1, forward strand.
TACAGGAAAGTTAGGATATATATATATATATATATATATATATATATATATATATATATATATATATATATATACATTACTGGGGTTATAATACAGGATAAATAATGACAGATATTAGCAGATAATTATAGCAGATTATAGGCAGTTTCTTGTTAGTAAAGTTGGGTCTGTGGGTGTGTGCGTGAGGACAGTCAGTAAACTTTAGATGCTTTTATTGTGAAAGAGCCCACCGGAAGCCGTCGAGACGTACATTGACGATCCTGTGTCACATGACATTTATTCCGAATAATCAGAGAAATACCAGAGAGCCACCGTGGCCAGGCGCGTGCAGTCGGTCATCATGGCGGCTCCGCCTGCCGGAAGTTAGCTGGAGTCGGTCTGACAATCAGGACGCTTCACTCCCAGGATCCGGCATAGCTGCTCCTCCACCTTCACTCCACCCAACGCCCCGTTTGTTGGCTTCACCATGACGGAGCGGACCCCCCTCCTCAACTACCCGCTCCTCGCGAGCGTCAATGAGTCCGAGGCGCGCGCCCCCGCTCCCAGCCAGACCCCCGAGCATCTGCCGGACAGCCCCCGGCGCCGGCCGCCCTCCCAGCGGCAGCAGCAGCCCAAGAAGCTGTCGGTGTTCTTCGGGGTGGTGGTCCCCACCCTGCTGTCCATGTTCAGCGTGGTGCTGTTCCTCCGGATCGGTGAGTGGAGCCAGCACCACCAGGCTAACTAGTTACTAACTAACTAGTTACTAACCCGGATTTAATCAGTCAGGAACAAGGGATGTATTAGCCAGTAACTAATTACTAACTGGTTAGCAATTAGTTAGTAACTAGTTACTGACCTGGACTTAACCAGTCAGTAACCAGGGATTTATTAGCCAGTAACTAGTTACTAACTAGTTATTCACCTGGATTTAACCAGTCAGTAACCAGGGATTTATTAACCAGTAACTAGTTACTAACTAGTTATTCACCTGGATTTAACCAGTCAGTAACCAGGGATTTATTAGCCAGTAACTAGTTACTAACTAGTTATTCACCTGGATTTAACCAGTCAGTAACCAGGGATTTATTAGCCAGTAACTAATTGCTAACTAGTTAGTAAATAATTACTAACTAGTAAGCAATTAGTTAGTAACTAGTTACTGACCTACACTTAACCAGGCAGTAACCAGGGATTTATTAGCCAGTAACTAGTTACTAACTAGTTATTCACCTGGATTTAACCAGTCAATAACCAGAGATTTATTAGCCAGTAACTAGTTATTAACCAAACTGTAACCTGGTGGTAACTAGTCATTTGTAAGCAGTCTGTAACCAGGTGGTAACTAGTCATTTGTAACCAGTCTGTAACCAGGTGGTAACTAGTCCTTTGTAACCAGCTCTAACCAGTGGAGCGCACTAATATCATGCAGGTGTTTTCCAGTGGCTGCTCTCCTTCCTGCTCTAATCAGATTCTCTGCTTTTCTAAACAATCATTTAAATGGTTTTTACTAAACGATCATTTCTAAATAATCTCTGAATCAATCAGAGGAAGGAAAATGAAACCGGTTCCTGGAGGATCCTGGAGGTCCCTGGAGGATCCTGGAGGATCCTGGGGGTTCCTGGAGGATCCTGGAGGTCCCTGGAGGATCCTGGAGGATCCTGGGGGTTCCTGGAGGATCCTGGAGGATCCTGGAGGTCCCTGGAGGATCCTGGAGGATCCTGGGGGTTCCTGGAGGTCCCTGGAGGATCCTGGAGGATCCTGGGGGTTCCTGGAGGATCCTGGAGGTCCCTGGAGGATCCTGGAGGATCCTGGGGGTTCCTGGAGGTCCCTGGAGGATCCTGGAGGATCCTGGGGGTTCCTGGAGGATCCTGGAGGATCCTGGAGGTCCCTGGAGGATCCTGGAGGTCCCTGGAGGATCCTGGGGGTTCCTGGAGGATCCTGGAGGTTCCTGGAGGATCCTGGAGGTTCCAGGAGGTTCCTGGCTGCTCCGCCGTCTCAACAATCACTCGCTTTCTAACATCATGGATTCGGTAATCGGCTGTAAATCGGTTTATGAAGCAGATGTTGGTGAATTAAAGGCCTGCTGCAGCTTCACTGATGGAGGACTAGTTGAAATGTTCTGCTTGGTGTCAGATGGAGGAGTAATCGGCCCGTTCCGATGGATCTGGATCGCTGCGTTTGCTTGATGGAAACATCAGGCTCCAGTTTCACTGAAGCAAACTGATGAATTTCACCTGAAAATGCAAAACTACAAAAACTCTCCTCCCTCCGTACGCCTGCTTTGATTTCTACTTTTCTTCATGTCCTCTAGTTTTTTTTTTCTGTTTCCTTTTGCAGCGTTATACCCAGTCCTCCCAGTCCACCCTCCAGTCCTCCTCCCAGTCTTGAGTGGTGGACGCTGTCCTCCTGCAGAGGAACTGACTCCTTTCATAGCGGATGTGAAACTGCAGTGACTGTAGCAGCTGCTTCGGTCTGCAGCTTCCTACCAACAGATGATGAAACATTTCAGCTCCAATAGAGGAAAGGGTTCAGCTTCCCTGACAGACAGACAGACAGACAGGCAGGCAGGCAGGCAGGCAGACAGACAGGCAGACAGGCAGGCAGACAGACAGGCAGGCAGAAAGACAGGCAGGCAGGCAGACAGACAGGCAGACAGACAGGCAGACAGACAGGCAGGCAGGCAGACAGACAGACAGACAGACAGACAGGCAGGCAGGCAGGCAGGCAGACAGACAGGCAGACAGGCAGGCAGACAGACAGGCAGGCAGAAGACAGGCAGGCAGGCAGACAGACAGGCAGACAGACAGACAGGCAGGCAGGCAGACAGACAGACAGACAGGCAGACAGGCAGGCAGACAGACAGGCAGGCAGAAAGACAGGCAGGCAGGCAGACAGACAGGCAGACAGACAGGCAGACAGACAGGCAGACAGACAGACAGGCAGGTAGACAGACAGACAGGCAGGCAGGCAGGCAGGCAGACAGACAGGCAGGCAGACAGGCAGACAGACCGGCAGGCAGACAGACAGACAGACAGACAGACAGACAGGCAGGCAGGCAGACAGACAGGCAGGTAGACAGACAGACAGGCAGACAGGCAGGCAGATAGACAGACAGACAGGCAGATAGACAGACAGACAGACAGGCAGACAGGCAGGCAGACACATAGACAGGCAGACAGACAGACAGGCAGATAGACAGGCAGACAGACAGGCAGGCAGATAGACAGACAGACAGGCAGATAGACAGGCAGACAGACAGGCAGGCAGATAGACAGACAGACAGGCAGATAGACAGACAGACAGACAGGCAGACAGGCAGGCAGTAATCATGCCTGTATTTGGTGATCAAAGCTGGGTGTTTTGGTTCTGGGAGGAGGAGAAAGTTGTGGAGGTGAAGTTCTCATCAGAGAGATCAGCTCTAATCAGGATGAAGAGGAGGATTGAGTTTGCTTGGTTTGAGTTTCACCTCTTGCTTCAACAGGATCACTTTCCTGACACGGAAAAGTCCGGAACTGCTGACCGGCTGCTGCTCTGATTGCAGGACTGGTTCAGCCCAGACCTGATGGGCTGTTGGCCCCACTGACACCCAGGGAAGGTTACACTGAGGAGGCTTCAGTTGGCTTCCAGCTAAACCAAACCTGACCGGACCTCAGCCTCCTTCAGCTGAAATAAGCAGCCAGGAAAGGGACCAGCAGACTTCTGAACTATTCCCAGTCTGATCCGCCGGCGTTCCCTAGAGCTTCTATTAAAGCATTTAATCTCAAGGCACTTTACAGAAATAATTCAACCAGATTGGTTTAAAGTTTTCTATCTAAGGAAAACTGACTCATTGACTCTTCAGCAATCCCTCACACTAAGCATGCTTGTAGCGACAGTGGAGAGGAAAAACTCCCTTTGAACAGGAAGAAACCTCCAGCAGAACCAGGCTCAGTGTGAGCGGCCATCTGCTGAGGCCCACTGGGGTTCAAGGAGACAGAAGCAGACATAGAAAAAGAAGCATAGATACAAAAGGCAACTGTCAACCAGCTCCACAGGCGGCCCCGTCCAGGAAACACACAGCCAGGCAGACGAGCTCCGAGCCAGCTCCCATGTCAGAGGATGAAGAGAACACATCTAGTTAGTCACAGTCAGAGAAACAGGACGACACTGGAAAACAGGCCAAGCTCCAACATCTAGAAACAAAGGTGTTGATGGCAGCAGCACAGCTGATATTTCTCTCCAGGATGGAGTCACAGCCAAACAGGAACAGACCAGATGAAGCTACTATGAGAAAAAGCAGAGAGAGCAGAACGTTAGAGATTGAACTAACAGATTCTGCAGAGTGGGAGAATAGAGATAGAATGAAGCAGAATGATGAAAAAGGGGTCCCTATGTCCTCCAACAGTCTAAGCCTATAGCAGCAGAACTATAGAGATAGATCAGGATAACCTGAGCCACCCTAACTATAAGCTTTATCAAAAAGGAAAGTTTTAAGCCTAGCCTTAAAAGTAGACAGGGTGTCTGCCTCACGGACGGTTTTTACTCTGGAACCTTCTGACCTGTGAGTCCAGTTTCACTTCAGAAGAGCAGGAATGTCATCAGACTGAAGGAAACTGATTTGTTGTTCTGAGTTAAAGCCCAGATTTCATTCATCCAGTCCCCCCTCCCCCGCCCCAGAGACTGACTGGTGGTTTTTGTGTGTTTTGTTTTGCAGGCTTCGTGGTGGGACACGCTGGATTGTACCAGAGCATTCTGATGTTCCTGGTTGCCTACTTCATCATCTCCATGACGGTGCTGTCGGTGTGCGCCATCTCCACCAACGGAGCGCTGGACGCTGGAGGGGCCTACTGTATCCTGCTCACAAACTCAGACGCCGTCATGTGAGCGTCTGCATGTGACAGTCAGTGCAGGGACTTTATCAGCCGTCTGGGCGCGGTGCAGACCGCCATCGCAGTCTGCATGTTCCCCACTGATCCACTGGAAACCAGCCGCAGTCAGGCTGGGCTGAGGCGAAAACCAGGATCCTCTGATGAGAAACACTGATGAAGGGAGAAGGAGGCAGATATGGAGCAGATCAGATCAGTCTGACGCTCTTTATCTCCAGGATGTTTGCAGATTTCTGCTTCCTGATGCTTTGAATCAGACTGAAGCTGAGAGGTTCCAGGAGTCGCTCTGTTTACCTAAGTTCTATGTTTTCTCTACGTTAGAATAAAACCAATGGCAGGAAGAACAGAACCCATCTGGTTTCCTTTGGTGAATGCTCACATTACAGCCTCTTCAGCGTACTTCATCGTACTTTAGGGTACTCCAGCGTACTTCAGTTGGTTTCAGCGTACTTCATCGTACTTTAGGGTACTCCAGCGTATTTCAGAGTGTTTCAGCGTACTTCATCGTACTTTAGGGTACTCCAGCGTATTTCAGAGTGTTTCAGCGTACTTCATCGTACTTTAGGGTACTCCAGCGTATTTCAGAGTGTTTCAGCGTACTTCATCGTACTTTAGGGTACTCCAGCGTATTTCAGAGTGTTTCAGCGTACTTCATCGTACTTCAGGGTACTCCAGCGTATTTCAGAGTGTTTCAGCGTACTTCATCGTACTTCAGGGTACTCCAGCGTATTTCAGAGTGTTTCAGCGTACTTCATCGTATTTCAGGGTACTCCAGCGTATTTCAGAGTGTTTCAGCGTACTTCATCGTACTTCAGGGTACTCCAGCGTATTTCAGAGTGTTTCAGCGTACTTCATCGTACTTCAGGGTACTCCAGCGTATTTCAGAGTGTTTCAGCGTACTTCATCGTACTTTAGGGTACTCCAGCGTACTTCAGTTGGTTTCAGCGTACTTCATCGTACTTTAGGGTACTCCAGCGTATTTCAGAGTGTTTCAGCGTACTTCATCGTACTTCAGGGTACTCCAGCGTATTTCAGAGTGTTTCAGCGTACTTCATCGTACTTTAGGGTACTCCAGCGTACTTCAGTTGGTTTCAGCGTACTTCATCGTACTTTAGGGTACTCCAGCGTATTTCAGAGTGTTTCAGCGTACTTCATCGTACTTTAGGGTACTCCAGCGTATTTCAGAGTGTTTCAGCGTACTTCATCGTACTTTAGGGTACTCCAGCGTATTTCAGAGTGTTTCAGCGTACTTCATCGTACTTCAGGGTACTCCAGCGTATTTCAGAGTGTTTCAGCGTACTTCATCGTACTTTAGGGTACTCCAGCGTACTTCAGTTGGTTTCAGCGTACTTCATCATACTTTAGGGTACTCCAGCGTATTTCAGAGTGTTTCAGCGTACTTCATCGTACTTTAGGGTACTCCAGCATATTTCAGAGTGTTTCAGCGTACTTCATCGTACTTCAGGGTACTCCAGCGTATTTCAGAGTGTTTCAGCGTACTTCATCGTACTTCAGGGTACTCCAGCGTATTTCAGAGTGTTTCAGCGTACTTCATCGTACTTTAGGGTACTCCAGCGTACTTCAGTTGGTTTCAGCGTACTTCATCGTACTTTAGGGTACTCCAGCGTATTTCAGAGTGTTTCAGCGTACTTCATCGTACTTCAGGGTACTCCAGCGTATTTCAGAGTGTTTCAGCGTACTTCATCGTACTTTAGGGTACTCCAGCGTACTTCAGTTGGTTTCAGCGTACTTCATCGTACTTTAGGGTACTCCAGCGTACTTCAGTTGGTTTCAGCGTACTTCATCGTACTTCAGGGTACTCCAGCGTATTTCAGCGTGATTCTTTGTATATCAGCGTGTTTCAGCGTGTTTCTGCGTACTTCATCGTACATCAGCGTGCTCATAACTTATCCAATGTATGCCTGCGTTTTAGCTTTTTCGTACGCCAGGCATGCACTGGTCTAGAGGTGTGACGGGTTTTAGTTCTTATTTACGTCAAACTTCCTAAAAACAAGGCGAGTATTTCCTCTTCGTTCATCAGTGAAGCAGAAATGAGAAGTTGTGGAAATGCAGACGGCTCCGTGGCACCATCACTGTGAACTTCTCCTTAAGGTGATGCTCAGATATGATCAGCCGCGCTCTGGGTCCAGAGTTCGGTGGCAGCATCGGCCTCATGTTCTTCCTGGCTAATGTGTGCGGCAGCGCCCTCTATGTGCTGGGTCTGGTCGAAGCCATTCTGGGAACCTTTGGAATACCAGAAGGTAAACTGGAGCTTTGGTTGCTCTTTCTGTTGATTTACTGAACCCTGTCCTGCAGAAGCGCTAACAGCCGCTAAGCTGTTTCACATTCAGCCCAAAGAGGCAGGTCAAAGGCCCCATGGTTTCCATGGAAACAGGAAGCTGAGGCAGAGACAGCAGATGGCATCCCTTTAAAATGACCCAATGAGTCTGAGCCTCGTTAGGCTCTGACTCAGTAATGTTAAGATTGAAGGTTTTCTGTAAATCAGTGACTGTTGATTTTCTCTCAGGCAATAAATCCAGAGATCATTCCACAAAAGTTAAAATCAATCCTCTGGACTTTGTTTCCAAGTCTGAAGACGTTTCTCTTCCATCCAGGAAGATTTTTCAGTTTAAAATGTCAGAAATAGCGTTTAGTTCCAGGTTTAAAGAGCAAAAGCTACAAAGAGATGTTTCTGTGAACAAATCTTCAAGAGTTAAGGGAACTTTAGCAAAGAGAAGTTCTGTCAGATTAGCAAACCCAGAGTCAACAGCATTCAATTCTATTCAGTGTATTTCTATAGCTCCAATTCACATCATGTCATCTCAGGTCACTTTCCAGTTCACCAGATCATCCAGTCAGATTGATTCAAAGTTTTCTATCTAAGGAAAACCAGCTGATTGCATCGACTCATTGACTCTTCAGCAATCCCTCACACTAAGCATGCTTGTAGCGACAGTGGGGAGGAAAAACTCCCTTTGAACAGGAAGAAACCTCCAGCAGAACCAGGCTCAGTGTGAGCGGCCATCTGCTGAGGCCCACTGGGGTTCAAGGAGACAGAAGCAGACATAGAAAAAGAAGCATAGATACAAAAGGCAACTGTCAACCAGCTCCACAGGCGGCCCCGTCCAGGAAACACACAGCCAGGCAGACGAGCTCCGAGCCAGCTCCCATGTCAGAGGATGAAGAGAGCACATCCAGTTAGTCACAGTCAGAGAAACAGGACTACACTGGAAAACAGGCCAAGCTCCAACATCTAGAAACAAAGGTGTTGATGGCAGCAGCACAGCTGATATTTCTCTCCAGGATGGAGTCACAGCCAAACAGGAACAGACCAGATGAAGCTACTATGAGAAAAAGCAGAGAGAATTTATCCCTTTAGTTTATCCTTATAGTTTTTATGAAGCGTATGACGATCTCACCTTAAAGAGTTTTTTTTTGTCCATGACTAAAGGAATAAACGCCCGTTTAGGGAGTTTAAAGTCTATCTTTCGTTTAAATCTAAAGGGATAAACGTAAATGTGACGTCTTGCGCACGCTGTTGACTATAAGTTCGCTGGTCTGACAGAACACTGGCGTGAAAAACCGTCCATTCTTCTCCTCTTCCATCACCATGGCAACAGTCTTTAAAGATGAAAGCTGATTTTCTTTCTTCTTGTTTCAGTGATTTTACTTTTTTTTCGTTTCGTTCTGGTCTTTGTGGATCAGAGAAGGTGGTTCCCTAACTTCACTGCTTTGAAGGTTCATTTCCTGGTCTTCCTGTGACTCAGCAGATATAGAGACTCGTTAGACTGAGGAGGAATAACTGCAGGTCTCCTCCTGCATTTAGTGACCAGATGTGATCTCCCAGCAGGACGATGGTGGAAACGTCCCACAGAAGAGACTCACTCTTATCCAAACATCTAAGTCTTGCAGCTCCTCATGTGTCGTTTCAGATCCGTCTGTGGTTCCAAGCGCGCATCAGATCCTGCCGTCAGGCTATTGGTGGTCTCTGCTGTACGCCACGGGCGTGGCCTTGCTCTGCCTGCTGGTGTGCCTGGTGGGAGCCCATATCTACGCCAAGGCCACCTTCGTCATCTTCCTAGTGGTCATCTTCGTCCTGGTCATGATCTTCATTAGCTTCTTTGTGGTGCATCCAAGAACAATCGTGCTGCCGAGCTCCAGCGCCTTCAGCCCTCAGATGAACGGGACGGAGCCCAGGTTTCCCACCACCGCTAATTTCACTGGATTCAAGCTGGAAACGCTGCTGGGAAACCTGTACGGTAAGAAGGGCTGGCTTCCATTAATCAGGACATTTCTATTCAGGTTAGTTCTATCCCCCAGTCTTCAACACATGTCATCTCAGGTCACTTTATAGATCCAGATCAATCAGATCAAACAGATTAAAGGTTCAAAGTTTTCTATCAAAGGAAAACCAGCTGATTGCATCCAGTCCCTGATTTACAGGATGAGCAGGAAGAGACCGACTCTGACATTGAGCTAACAAACACGGCAGAGAATAGAGATAGAAGGAAGCAGAATGATGAAAAAGGGTCCCTATGTCCTCCAGCAGTCTAAGCCTAAACGGCAGAACTATAGAGATAGATCAGTGTTTCTGGATCAGCAGAGCAGCTTCTAACCACGATGGTCTAACCTGATGATGATGGCGTCATGTTGTCCTCCATTTTGTAGGTGGCTACACTGAGGATTACACCACAGGGAGGATGATGACCTTCGCCACGGTGTTCGCTGTGATGTTCAATGGCTGCACTGGCATCATGGCCGGCTCCAATATGTCAGGTAGGTCCTCACCTGTGAGGGAGTCCAACACCTTTCAGTTTCAGACTTCATTTTCTTCATTAGCCCCTCCCTCCTCCAATCAGCGAGCGCATTATTTAGCCCCGCCCTCCTCCAATCAGCGAGCGCAGCTTTAGCCCCGCCCTCCTCCAATCAGCGAGCATAGCATTAGCCCCTCCCTGCTCCAATCAGCGAGCGCAGCTTTAGCCCCGCCCTCCTCCAATCAGCGAGCGCAGCTTTAGCCCCGCCCTCCTCCAATCAGCGAGCATAGCTTTAGCCCCTCCCTCCTCCAATCAGCGAGCGCAGCTTTAGCCCCGCCCTCCTCCAATCAGCGAGCATAGCTTTAGCCCCTCCCTCCTCCAATCAGCGAGTGGGATTAAGCGTGTAAGAAAATGGATGAATGGGTGTTATGGAAGGAGGCTGTGATTGGACAGACCAGCTGGAAGGAGGCTGTGATTGGACAGACCAGCTGGACGGAGGCTGTGATTGGACAGACCAGCTGGAAGGAGGCTGTGATTGGACAGACCAGCTGGACGGAGGCTGTGATTGGACAGACCAGCTGGAAGGAGGCTGTGATTGGACAGACCAGCTGGATGGAGGCTGTGATTGGACAGACCAGCTGGACGGAGGCTGTGATTGGACAGACCAGCTGGACGGAGGCTGTGATTGGACAGACCAGCTGGAAGGAGGCTGTGATTGGACAGACCAGCTGGACGGAGGCTGTGATTGGACAGACCAGCTGGACGGAGGCTGTGATTGGACAGACCAGCTGGACGGAGGCTGTGATTGGACAGACCAGCTGGACGGAGGCTGTGATTGGACAGACCAGCTGGTTATCATATATTGCTGGTTACCGTCCTCCAGGCTGGACTCAGCAGCAGCCATCAGATTTCCCTGCTCTCTGGTAAAGACGGAATCACACAGACGGTTTGGGAAAACTCAGGGTTGTTGGACAAAATTCAGAAACTTCCCAGCATTCCACTGGTTTCCATTAAGCTTTAGTTCTGCTGCTCAAGTTTTGCTAATCAAACTATAATCCTGTAGATCCGCAGAGCCGGTCGGCATTCCTCTGAACCTCTGTGTCTTCTTCTGCTGTTCATCACTGATGAGGTTCTGATTATTCAGGCTGAGCGCGTTTGTCCCCCCAGGTGACCTGAAGAACCCCAGCTACGCCATCCCCCGCGGCACCATCACCGCCGTCATCTTCACCTTCATCATCTACAACCTGCTGAGCCTCCTGGTGGCCTGCTCCTGCGACCGGTCAGTAAACACCATCCCTCCCTCTGCAAGAACTGCAGCGCCACCTGGTGTCTGAAGCCATAGATAAACACTCATGGTGCCTTCAGGCACTGCTGCCTCATCTCTGATCCTCACTAAGGTCAGCCGTCCAGTAAAGTGAGTCCAGATGCTTCTGCTGCTCCTGTGTTCGATGCCAGAGAGCAGCTTTGCTATATTAGCTGGAATCAGCGGGTAGAAAGTAGTTAGAATCTATGTTGAAGTGAGAAAGTCCTCCTGAAAACATGGTCTGTGCAGTCAGTTCATCCAGATTACCATCCTGCCTTCAAAGATTATTTCTCTGTGGGAGCCGCTCAGACCCCCACATACCGGCGCTGCGCTGTCACTGGGAATCCCCAGCAGCAGCTGCCTCAGGCCCGCTCGCCTCTTGGGGGTTTTCCCCTCCTGTTGGTGGCGGCTGGAAGTAGATGTTAGCGTTTTTCAGGTCTGTGCTACAAACTGCAGGCAGCAGGATAATAAAAGCCAACATATTCTGCTGGCAGGTTTCTACATTTGAAGTTCATTTAGGCGTTAATAAACTTCCAAAAAACGTAAGTTAAAATCAATCCTCTGGACTTTGTTTCCAAGTTTGAAGACGTTTCTCTTCCATCCAGGAAGCTTTTTCAATCCAAATGTCAGAAATAGCGTTTAGTTCCAGGTTTTATCCAGCAGCCCAACAAAGCCTGGTTTTAGTTTAGAAAACATGTAAATAGAAACGGATGAACGGGTCCCCCCCTTTGGAATGGGGCTTCTTTGTTAGCCTGCAATGCCCCATACCTGTCTATGTCTCTGAAAGGGGGGTCGTTAGAGGGAATAGTTGGCCTGGATGAACAGGTGAGGTCTGAAAGGTTGGGTTCCAGTGAGTCAGAAACTCACTGGAACCCAACCTTTCAATGAACCATATTTACTGCTTCATTTCTGTTCTAAATATTTAATCAGTTTTCCCTTTTTAAATAAAGACAGTTGTATTATTTTTAGTAAACACTGTAGTTTATTATTATTGGTTATTATTCCACCAGAATCCCATGAATGTTTAGTTTAGATCCCAAACCTCTGCAGGTTTTACTGTGGCGGCGGCGCAGAAACCTTTACGGTTTCCTAAAGACGGTTTAGTTAACGTCGGTTCCACATTCTGTTCCTGCCGTCTGATCAAGTTTAGAAGTTCTTCTTAAACTGGGAGAAAAGCTGACATCCATGGAGCATCAGTTAGCAATGAAAGGCTGAGTGCATCTGGAAACCAGGCAGCAAAGAAGCAGCCAACCAGGAAATGAATCCAGAATAGTGATTTCAAAGCAGCTGAAATCTATAATGATAACAATAACAACTGAACTTTATTGAATCACATTGGAGAAATTCCCTCTCTGCATTTAACCCCTCCCCCTGGGGAGCAGTGGGCTGCCATGGAGCGGCGCCCGGGGAGCAGGTTGGGGTTGAGGGTCTTGCTCAGGGACCCAGAGTGAAGGCAGTGGGGATGGAAGCTGGTACTAGCAACCTTCTGACAGCAGAGCGCTGCTCTAACCTGTCGGCCATCACTCCCTCTACGTGTCGGTGAGTAAAAGAACAATAAAATGATTCAGATCAACAACTCATTGAAAGTCAGGATTAATCTATATTTCATCTAAAAACTTTAAGAAGTTTTCCTGCTTGTAAAGCTCTCGGTAGCCGAGCTCCAGCTGCTCGTATTTACTCCTTTCTCTCCTCTCTGACCGCCGAGCGCCAGACTCTCTTATTGATGTAGTCTTAAAGGCGAATGTTGCTGAGGCGCTAAACTGACATGACAGGTGAAAAAAGCGCATTGGAGATCGATGCGGCCATAATTTACCCTGCGGCGGCGGCGGCGGCAGCGTCTCTGTGCTCAGAAGAGCCTCAGCCTCTGCCGGGTTGCGGCACTTCCAATTATTTGGATTTTCTTCACATTTAGTCAGATTTAAACTATAAATTTCATCATATTTTCTTTTTTGGGGAGATTTAATGTGATGAAGGCAATGAAGCGCTGCATAACGGTTCAGTTTGTTATGAAGAATAAATGAGTCCTGAAGGGACACAGCTGAACCATAGGAGGCAGCCCTGTGGTTGGTGTGGAGGAGCTGCAGTGATCCACAGCTCAGGTGGAAGAATCCACTGTTAGAGCTTCACTCACCAAGAACAGCTTTAAAATAAACTACTGCAGGAATAACCCCCACTTATATGCTTGGGGGGGGTTATACATTTTGTAGGGATTATCAGTTAATGAATGCCGGTTTTATGTTGTGCTAATTGTAACTCAGATTAACGTTGCTTTCATCCTCCATCTTGTTTTCAGCTGTTTTTTTCTCCTTTCCCTGGTTGATCTCTTTTTAGTTTAGAACAGCTCTATAGAATATTTCTTTTTTTAAAAGTGCAGCCTTGAAAAATAGTAAAAAAAAATATATAAAAACAGTAAAATAACCATGACTGTAAATTTAAAGTTATAACATTGTAAAGTTATAACAATGTAGAACATCCGTTCTACATTCATCAGTGTGATGGCGGGGGGGAAGAAGCTGCTGCAGAACCTGCTGGTCCTGCATCGAATGCTGGGAAGCCTCTTCCCAGAGGGCAGCAGGGAGAACAGTCCATGGGGGGGGGTGGTAAAGAACGCTCTCTATGGTGCTTCTGGAGAAGGAGGGGAGGATGGGGGGGTGGGGGGGGGCAGAACGCTCTCTATGGTGCTTCTGGAGAAGGAGGGGAGGATGGGGGGGGATGGGGGGGGGGGGGCAGAACGCTCTCTATGGTGCTTCTGGAGAAGGTGGGGAGGATGGGGGGGGGGCAGAACGCTTTTGCCGTCGCCTTTTTGGAAACACAGGAAGGAGCAATCAGCTAAGTGAGCTTAGTGCTTGGAAAAAATCTTTCATTCCTTTAGAGACAGCATGAAAAGTCAGCTGAGTACAAAACATAGAGAGGAAAACAAGAAGAAAAGGGACAAGAAGAGAGGGACACAACCTAGAACAGATAATGGATGTCTATTCTATTAACATTTCTCTACCTGGAGAATGGGGCTGTGTGATGTCTTCTCCATTCAGAGGGCCCCCTGCCTGTCTTTGCCTAGGGCCACACATTTCCTAAATCCGCCCCTGATTTAATGGATCCTTAATTTCCAAATCAGTTATTTCCAGGTTTTTTTTGATGCAAACAGACATTAAGAGTCTGGAAAGGTGCTAATGAATAAAATTAATCTTCTTTTAGTGAAACATTTCACTTCCTGCTTTTTCTCCTCCTCTACCTTCTGATGCTGCGTTCGCTCTGATCTCCTTCGTTCTGATTATGGAGGCGTCAGGATTAAATGGCGGCGCTCAGGGACGTTTCTCTCTTCCTTTCCGTTTAACATCATCTACGGCTTCCCTGCTGCAGCTCCAAACACTGCCTGAAGCTGCCACAACAAATACCTGCAACAATAAAAACCTTTAGTGGGATAAAAATGTTGGTTTTTATGGGATTTGAAAGAGAAACCCAGGAATGCAGCATTAAGCATGTTTTCCTGTAATCAGAGGGAAATATCTTAATAAATTAATAAATAAACAATGAAAGCTTTGGTGGAGCCGTTAGACAGCAGGTTGATTTAATGGTGTCGATTCTGCAGGTAGAAGATGGGACTGAAATACGACCTTCTTTGTCTGGAGGTTTTCTCACCTGCAGTGAGAACCGCAGCGCAGGAAGTTTTAGTTAAGATGAAAAAATAAATACAAACTGTAATCAAGTTTATCGCTGTCATAATTATGAGGCACCGTTAAAGAAACATATTATTTCCTACTAATAGAAACCTCTGCTGCTCTAAGCCGGGCAAACTAACAGTCTAAATTATGCAGCATGCTCATAATTAGATAGAAGAAAGCATTTTTTCATATTCATAAGTGCTAAATGATTCTGGAGGCAATTATACAGCAGTTATAGCAAATAAAGAGCTGGTAGAAATAGAGCTGTAGTTGGTAATTATAGGAAACAAAGCCATGCAGACAAACGGGTTCACACAGAACCAAAAGCCTCCATGGCACTGGAACTAATCAGCCTGTTTACAGGAATAAATGAAATATTTCCATTTTCTGTAACGAGAAGAAGCATCGATTATTTTTATATTCCAGCAGGGAAGGTTTTAAAAATGTTCTTTTATTCTGCATTTTGATCAGCAACCTTAGATAATGTGGTTTTTAGAGGAAGTTTATGGAGACTGAATATTTAAAGGTGTTTTTATGTGAGGAAATCTAACAAACATGTAATTAGGCCTGTTGTCCAGAGGGGGGCAGTAATGCTCTCTGCAGATTCTCTGAGGGAGAAACCAACTTTACATTTAGACTTCCAGCCTGATGCAGGCTTTGGCCGTTATTAACAGCGTCTACCTGAACATTTAGAGGCTCCATGGCTGACAGGCGGAGCTCATCATGACCTCTGACCTGCGGCAGCCGGTTTCTGACGGACTGGATGGATTAAACAATCCTCCTGACTGAGCCGTTCTGGTCAGTCATCTTTAACTCAGAGATCTGTAAACCAAACCTGGTCTGGTTCATGATGTTAAACCAGAGCGAGCGACGCGCAGTAACAGAGAGCAGAACCCTGCAGCTTTATTCATCCCTGTCCCTGGCCATTAGAAACACACAGCTTTATCACTCAATCTGGTTTATAGATTCATGTTTATAGAGTGGATCCAAAAGGGGTCTGCCAGAAGCGAAGAGGAGGCGCGATCGGAGGGGGAACCTATTAACCTCCAGTCAGGACTGATTGCCCTGCCTGTGCTTTGGTTAGACTCTGCCTCTCTAATCCAGCTGTTTTAGGCAGCAGTCCGGCTTCCTTAACTTGGTGTGAAAATAAAAACTTCCCGTTAAAGGAAGAGTGAGGAAACCCAAAGGATCCGGATAACATTCCCGTTATTCCATCACTGACCAGATAATATTTCATGTCCTAATAACCAGTCCTGGAAGTTTCATTCGAAAAGTGTTTTTTCTAAATTAAAGTTTGGCACAGATGGTCTTTTTCTGGAGTCGCTGTGCAGGAAGTGAGGACATGCAGGAAATCAGCGGGAATCAAACCAACATGGAGGACAGGAGCTCCGTCTCTTAGCAACACCATCATCCCACAGCGTCTGATGGGCAAACTGGAACTCTGTGGCCCAGAGCTTCATATC
Organism: Cyprinodon diabolis; assembly: GCA_030533445.1. Lineage (NCBI taxonomy): Eukaryota > Metazoa > Chordata > Actinopteri > Cyprinodontiformes > Cyprinodontidae > Cyprinodon > Cyprinodon diabolis. The sequence goes on from CM060079.1 coordinate 604,464, forward strand.
TGGGGTCTCCTTCCTCAAATTGTTGCTGTCGCTGCCGTCCATTGATGGACAAATCTGGACAACTGGAGATTTTTAAATATAAGAAAAAACCACATCCAGCATAGCCCCCCCCCATCCTGGTGAGGCCGTGGTTCCTGGACAACCCGCCCCAGCCTCTCTGTTGTTCCCTATCGCCCAGCAGCAGCCATCTTGGCCTCCATCCCCTCGCTGTCCGTCCGTCATTCATCCATCAGCCCCCCCCCCCCCCCCCCCCCGTTATCTCTGTCCTGCAGTGATTATGTTCACTTGTGAAGAAGAGGCTTTGACAATGGCAGCACCAGAGGCCAGCTCTGGGTCTGCTGTCAGTCCTTCCTGGACTGTAGCAGCTCCTCTGGGCGTCTCCCCTTCGCTCCCTGCTTCTAATCTATCCTCTTCTTCATGGCTTCTTCCAGCGCCGCTGACCCTGGTTGACCAGATGTTAACCAGGTAAACATCAGAAGTTGTTACATGAAGGTGATCGGGTCAGTGATCCAGTCAGCCCTACAGACCCGGTGTTTAGCTGGCAGGATGTCTGAAATATGTTGACGAGTGATGAATGGATGGAGCGTTAGATTGATAGACGGATCGATTGATAGATGCATGCAGTTAGCCTTGCTGCATGCAGTTAGCCTCGCTGCAGGCAGTTAGCCTAGCTGCATGCAGTTAGCCTCGCTGCATGCAGTTAGCCTCGCTGCATGCAGTTAGCCTCGCTGCAGGCAGTTAGCCTAGCTGCATGCAGTTAGCCTAGCTGCATGCAGTTAGCCTTGCGGCATGCAGTTAGCCTCGCTGCATGCAGTTAGCCTCGCTGCATGCAGTTAGTCTCGCTGCAGGCAGTTAGCCTCGCTGCATGCAGTTAGCCTCGCTGCATGCAGTTAGCCTCGCTGCATGCAGTTAGTCTCGCTGCAGGCAGTTAGCCTCGCTGCATGCAGTTAGTCTCGCTGCATGCAGTTAGCCTCGCTGCATGCAGTTAGTCTCGCTGCAGGCAGTTAGCCTCGCTGCATGCAGTTAGCCTCGCTGCAGGCAGTTAGCCTCGCTGCATGCAGTTAGCCTAGCTGCATGCAGTTAGCCTCGCTGCAGGCAGTTAGCCTCGCTGCATGCAGTTAGCCTAGCTGCATGCAGTTAGCCTCGCTGCATGCAGTTAGCCTAGCTGCATGCAGTTAGCCTAGCCTTGCAGCTTAACCAAACCTCTCTCTGTACCTGTCAATCACCAGCAAAACGTTTGCCCTTTGCGGGAGGCGGTGAGCAAACGCTAGTGAGGTTAGGAGATGAGCCGAGGCTTGGAGGCGTATGGTGAGGAATGGAGGGGGCGTTTCCAAGAAGTGCGTGTCGAGGTGTGATTTATTTAGGGGAGGGGCCAAAATTGATGACGTCCGAATCCGCTCCATCGTAATTCGATGTGACGGCCTCAGGAAGTGGTTCAAACCAGCAGGAACTTCAACAGGCATTTAAAGAGCCTCAGGATTCAGTCCAGATGTGGGAGTTTGGAGGAGAGCTGCTGTCAGCTGGATAGAGTTTGGATAGATTCTAAGAATAGATTGGTTGGAAAAAAAACCAATCTAGTTGGTTAAAACTAGTTTGGTTAGATTAAACATTGTAATGATCAAAATCTGGGCAAGCTGCTGGACACAGTTAGACAAAAATTGTCTGATGCTTTTCTCGTCATTACAGATGAAATATTTATCTTACACATCTAAAAGATATATATCAACATATTTTGAAATATTTAGTTTTTTTAATGTCTTAATCAGGGTCATTGGGTGGGTGGGACGCGCCATAGCGCCCTCTATTGGCCAGCCGCCACTGGATTTAAGGAGAGATTTCCTGAGATAAAGGGGACAGAAGAAGCAATGAAAAGCTGAGAGGTATCTGTGGTTTGATGAGGGAGGAGACGGCTCGGTCCTGAGCGTAGGATGATGGAGGATCGGGGGGTGGAGGCTGTGTGTGATGGTGCGTGCAGAGGCCTTGTTAGTTATTGATCCCATTTAATAATCCTTAACCACAGTCTGCTCTCCTGAGAGCACTTAACTCTGCTCGTCTCCCGCCTCTGCGTTTCGCTCCTTTCCCTCCGATGCTGCTTCTTCTGTCTCTGACTTCATTTGGCCCCGCCAAGCTCAGGCTACACTTTGACAGAACCTGCAAGGTCAAGGAGAATTGGCTCTGAAGCCCAGCGGTTGATCCCAGGAGGGAAAGGTCCGCCTCTCTGTGGCTGCATCTGTTGCCATGGAGTCGGTCTAAATACAGCCTCCTTAAAGCGAGCAAAGCTCTGCCGATCAGGCGGCTTCTGCTTGAAGCGTCTTCATTCTGCCTTTGCTTGCAGGATGGGCTGCTTATTGTTCTTCCCACTGGCAGAGTGTAAAATAGACCCCTTTTCACCTCTTTTGGCCGAGCTGCTATGCTTTTATAACAAACAAACTTGACATTCAACAGTGGTGATGATTACACTGCACTGTTCGGACCGGCCCTTTTATTCCCTCTGATCTTTTTGAAAGTGGGATTTAACATATTCAGCCTGAAAACTAAGCGGAAGTTCTTTCACCTTGGTCCTCAGCCCTAAAGTTAGTCAGAGGGAGCCTAATAGCCCGGGTTTTTTTTAACAAGGGGGCATTAAGGAAACAGAAGCTGTAAATAAAACGAGCAGCACTTTGTGCTTGTGGAGCTCGACCCGTACCAGAAACCAAACCATCTGCTTACCTCCATCCTGGCTAAGCGGCTGGTTTTTACGTCTCTTGGTGGAGAGCAGTCATTACTCTCAGCCTTTCATCCAGCATCAACATTTACTTTTAATTGCTGCAGAAAATAAATGCAGCAGTGGCTCCGTGTCATTTTCTAGCTCTGTACCTGACCCATGGTGGAGATGCTGCAGGATGAGGACAGGTGGAAGTAGGACCCAGGTTGAACATGTCGTTCTTCTCCAACGTGGCGACTTGCTTTCTGAAGGAAATGAGCTGTTGATGCTTCAGCAAATATAATGAAGCAATCCATTGAACTGGATGAGTTCAATTCCAGCAAGTTATTGGCATAGTTACCTTACAGTACAGAGGGAACCCATTCTTCACCTCTTTTATTAGGAAGCTAAGTTGAAATGCTAACCTCTCTGTAGTGCTAACCTCTCTGTAGCGCTAACCTCTCTGTAACGCTTATCTCTCTGTAATGCTAAAATCTCTGTAACGCTAACCTCTCTGTAGTGCTAACCTCTCTGTAGTGCTAACCTCTCTGTAGCGCTAACCTCTCTGTAACGCTTATCTCTCTGTAATGCTAAAATCTCTGTAACGCTAACCTCTCTGTAATGCTAACCTCTCTGTAGTGCTAACCTCTCTGTAATGCTAACCTCTCTGTAGTGCTAACCTCTCTGTAGCGCTAACCTCTCTGTAGTGCTAACCTCTCTGTAGCGCTAACCTCTCTGTAGCGCTAACCTCTCTTTGTAATGCTAAAATCTCTGTAACGCTAACCTCTCTGTAATGCTAACCTCTCTGTAATGCTAACCTCTCTGTAGTGCTAACCTCTCTGTAGCGCTAACCTCTCTGTAGTGCTAACCTCTCTGTAGCGCTAAAATCTCTGTAACGCTAACCTCTCTGTAATGCTAACCTCTCTGTAGTGCTAACCTCTCTGTAGCGCTAACCTCTCTTTAGCGCTAACCTCTCTGTAGTGCTAACCTCTCTGTAATGCTAACCTCTCTGTAATGCTAACCTCTCTGTAGTGCTAGCCTCTCTGTAGTGCTAACCTCTCTGTAATGCTAACCTCTCTGTAATGCTAACCTTTTTGTAATGCTAACCTCTCTGTAGCGCTAACCTCTCTGTAATGCTAACCTCTCTGTAGTGCTAACCTCTCTGTAATGCTAACCTCTCTGTAATGCTAACCTCTCTGTAGTGCTAGCCTCTCTGTAGCGCTAACCTCTCTGTAATGCTAACCTCTCTGTAATGCTAACCTTTTTGTAATGCTAACCTCTCTGTAGCGCTAACCTCTCTGTAATGCTAAACTCACTGTAATGCTAACCTCTCTGTAATGCTAACCTTTCTGTAGTGTTAGCCTCTCTGTAGCGCTAACCTCTCTGTAATGCTAACCTCTCTGTAATGCTAACCTTTTTGTAATGCTAACCTCTCTGTAGCGCTAACCTCTCTGTAGCGCTAACCTCTCTGTAGCGCTAACCTCTTTGTAATGCTAACCTCACTGTAATGCTAACCTCTCTGTAGCGCTACCCTCTCTGTAATGCTAACCTCTCTGTAGCGCTAACCTCTCTGTAATGCTAACCTCACTGTAATGCTAACCTCTCTGTAATGCTAACCTCTCTGTAGCGCTAACCTCTCTGTAGTGCTAGCCGCTCTGTAGCGCTAACCTCTCTGTAATGCTAACCTCTCTGTAATGCTAACCTTTTTGTAATGCTAACCTCTCTGTAGCGCTAACCTCTCTGTAATGCTAACCTCACTGTAATCCTAATCTCGCTGTAATGCTAACCTCTCTGTAATGCTAACCTTTTTGTAATGCTACCCTCTCTGTAGCGCTAACCTCTCTGTAATGCTAAACTCACTGTAATGCTAACCTCTCTGTAATGCTAACCTTTCTGTAGTGCTAGCCTCTCTGTAGCGCTAACCTCTCTGTAATGCTAACCTCTCTGTAATGCTAACCTCACTGTAATGCTAACCTCTCTGTAGCGCTACCCTCTCTGTAATGCTCACCTCTCTGTAATGCTAACCTCACTGTAATGCTAACCTCTCTGTAGCGCTAACCTCTCTGTAATGCTAACCTCACTGTAATGCTAACCTCTCTGTAATGCTAACCTTTTTGTAATGCTAACCTCTCTGTAGCGCTAACCTCTCTGTAATGCTAACCTCTCTGTAGCGCTAACCTCTCTGTAATGCTAACCTCACTGTAATGCTAACCTCTCTGTAATGCTAACCTCACTGTAATGCTAACCTCTCTGTAGCGCTACCCTCTCTGTAATGCTCACCTCTCTGTAATGCTAACCTCACTGTAATGCTAACCTCTCTGTAGCGCTAACCTCTCTGTAATGCTAACCTCACTGTAATGCTAACCTCTCTGTAATGCTAACCTTTTTGTAATGCTAACCTCTCTGTAGCGCTAACCTCTCTGTAATGCTAACCTCTCTGTAGCGCTAACCTCTCTGTAATGCTAACCTCACTGTAATGCTAACCTCTCTGTAATGCTAACCTCACTGTAATGCTAACCTCTCTGTAGCGCTAACCTCTCTGTAATGCTAACCTCACTGTAATGCTAACCTCTCTGTAATGCTAACCTCTCAGACGCTTAGCCTCTGCAACGGTCAAATCTGTCTCTGTGGCGACGCCCCCCCCCACCAGAGGTTCTGCATCCATCATCGCACACCTCAAAATAATCCTGACTACGTGTCGGACGGTCGCAAACCTGCGCAGACCTCTAGCGGAAGTGCGCAGACAAAAAGCAGCTGTGATTGGTCCTTGGTACGCCTTACCAGCCGTCTGTGTCTTAATCCTTCTCGATTGGGTGCCGGGGCGCGCCATTTTTAAAAACCGAGGAACGATCAGGACCACATGAAGAGCAAAACTGCAGGCAGAAAGCTGGTTTACGGTAAACTCAGGAACATGGTGGCAAAACGTTTAGAGTAAAAACGTTCTGGTTCGGCGGGATGGGTGTTTAAAACACGATGCGAATCGCAGCCAAACATTGAAACAGGAAAGCAGCCTTTTCTGGCTCTGGATTCCAGCCTGAAGCATTAAAGCCCTTTGGAGTGGGCGGGGTTAATGAAATAAAGCTCCAGTGAAATGGCTGTTGTAATGAATATTGACTTTCTTGTCTATTGTTCATGTATTCCTCGCACACAAATGATAATTTAATAGTGCAGTAAGTGTGACAGCAATGTTGGCTATCAACCAAAGCCTCTCGGTAAGAAGCTCTGATCACATCTGAGCTTTTATTGGACTTTCTGCAGGATCATTAGGCTGGATGATCTTCAACTGCTGCTCTCCTTCCAGGAGCTGCACACAAACTTTCTGTGACTTTTACTTCTTTTATCATTTCTTCCACCTAAAAACAGTGAAGCATGCAGCCCGCCCTCAGTGTCAGCGCTTCATTTTTCATCCCATTTGAGAAATCGTGCATAATTAATCCATAATGTTCAACAAAAGCGCAGGTGAATTATCAGACACACAAACACACAGCATGATGGATTAAAATATGAATACGCATGAATACACAATTGATGGCATGAATGAAAATGGTAAACAAATGAGCTGAAGGCTGGAGGCGGATGGGAGGAGAGAACAATCGACCAAACAATCTCTGTGGGCTCATTCTGCTGGCTGAGCTGCGTTTCCTCCCCTTTTCTAAAAAACCTCTTTAATCTGTCGCTCGCTCTCTGCAGCTTTTGTACTCCTCTTTATTTATTTTATTTCTCCAGCAGAGTTCATTGGATGATCTGATCAATAATTACGATCACTAGCACAACTACGCAGGCCCCCTCCCTCCTACTCAGATATACATCCTCCATGTAAGCATAGAAACAAAACATAAAAGCATAGAGTACGTTCTGCTGAGAAATGATAACGTAAACCATCTGACATCAATGTTGCCGCTTGTATAGGCTACGTTCACACAGCAGCCTAAAGTGACCCAAATCCAATTTTTGGATCTGATCTCTCCATGTCAGTCTGAACAACACAGATCCGATTCTTTCCAATGCGATCCACTTTGCTCTGTGTTCCTGAATCCGATATGAATCCGATCTTTTTAAATGCGACCTGTGTCTTAACGGCCAGGTCACATTCATCCCACCTGTACGCCATTAATACACTACTCAAGAAAATTAAAGGAACATTTGTAATCAGAGTAAAGCATCAAGTTAATTAAACTTGTGGGATATTGATGTGGTCAGGTCAGTAGCAGAGGGGTTGTTAATCAGTTTCAGCTGCTTTGGTGTGAATGAAATGAACAACAGGTGAACTAGAGGGGCAACAACCAGACGACCATCAGAACAGGAATGGTTTTTCAGGTGGAGGCCACTGACATTTTATCCCCTCCTCATCTTTTCCGACTCTTTTTCACCAGTTTAGCATTTGGCTAGGGTCACTGTCACTACTGTTAGCATGAGGCGCTACCTGGACCCTACAGAGGTTGCACAGGCAGTCCAACTCCTCCAGGATGACGCATCAATACGTGCCATTGCCAGAAGGTTTGCTGTGTCTCCCAGCACAATCTCAAGAGCATGGAGGAGATTCCAGGAGACGGGCAGTTACTCCAGGAGAGCTGGACAGGGCCGTAGAAGGTCTGCAACCCATCAGCAGGACCGCTATCTGCTCCTTTGTGCAAGGAGGAGCAGGAGGAGCACTGCCAGGGCCCTACAAAATGACCTCCAGCAGGCCACTGGTGTGAATGTCTCTGACCGAACAATCAGAAACAAACTTCAGGAGGGCGGCCTGAGGGCCCCACGTCCTCTAGTGGGCCCTGTGCTCACTGCCCGGCTCAGTGGGGCTCCATTGGCATTTACAGAACACCAGAATTGACGAGTCGGCCACTGGCGCCCTGTGCTTTTCCTGTGCTCCTCCGGTAGAACTGTGTATGCTCGCTGCGTTCAGGTTCCTCCAGTAGAACCGTGTCCGCTCGCTGCGTTCAGGTTCCTCCAGTAGAACCGTGTCCGCTCGCTGCGTTCAGGTTCCTCCCGTAGAACCGTGTCCGCTCGCTGCGTTCAGGTTCCTCCCGTTGAACCGTGTCCGCTCGCTGCGTTCAGGTTCCTCCCGTAGAACCGTGTCCGCTCGCTGCGTTCAGGTTCCTCCCGTTGAACCGTGTCCGCTCGCTGCGTTCAGGTTCCTCCCGTTGAACCGTGTCCGCTCGCTGCGTTCAGCTTCCTCCCGTAGAACCGTGTCCGCTCGCTGCGTTCAGGTTCCTCCAGTAGAACCGTGTCCGCTCGCTGCGTTCAGGTTCCTCCCGTTGAACCGTGTCCGCTCGCTGCGTTCAGGTTCCTCCCGTAGAACCGTGTCCGCTCGCTGCGTTCAGGTTCCTCCAGTAGAACCGTGTCCGCTCCCTGCGTTCAGGTTCCTCCAGTAGAACCGTGTCCGCTCCCTGCGTTCAGGTTCCTCCAGTAGAACCGTGTCCGCCCGCTGCGTTCAGGTTCCTCCAGTAGAACCGTGTCCGCCCGCTGCGTTCAGGCTCCTCCAGTAGAACCGTGTCCGCTCCCTGCGTTCAGGTTCCTCCAGTAGAACCGTGTCCGCTCCCTGCGTTCAGGTTCCTCCAGTAGAACCGTGTCCGCCCGCTGCGTTCAGGTTCCTCCCGTTGAACCGTGTCCGCTCGCTGCGTTCAGGTTCCTCCAGTAGAACCGTGTCCGCTCGCTGCGTTCAGGTTCCTCCCGTAGAACCGTGTCCGTTTGCTGCGTTCAGGTTCCTCCAGTAGAACCGTATCCGCTCGCTGCGTTCAGGTTCCTCCCGTAGAACCGTGTCCGCTCGCTGCCTTCAGGCTCCTCCCGTAGAACCGTGTCCGCTCGCTGCCTTCAGGTTCCTCCCGTAGAACCGTGTCCGCTCGATGCGTTCAGGTTCTTCCCGTAGAACCGTGTCCGCTCCCTGCGGTCAGGTTCCTCCAGTAGAACCGTGTCCGCCCGCTGCGTTCAGGTTCCTCCCGTTCAACCGTGTCCGCTCGCTGCGTTCAGGTTCCTCCCGTAGAACCGTGTCCGCTCGCTGCGTTCAGGTTCCTCCAGTAGAACCTCGCCGCTCGCTGCCTTCAGGCTCCTCCCGTAGAACCGTGTCCGCTCGCTGCCTTCAGGTTCCTCCCGTAGAACCGTGTCCGCTCGATGCGTTCAGGTTCCTCCCGTAGAACCGTGTCCGCTCGCTGCGTTCAGGTTCCTCCAGTAGAACCGTGTCCGCTCGCTGCCTTCAGGCTCCTCCCGTAGAACCGTGTCCGCTCGCTGCGTTCAGGTTCCTCCAGTAGAACCGTGTCCGCTCGCTGCCTTCAGGCTCCTCCCGTTCAACCGTGTCCGCTTGATGCGTTCAGGCTCCTCCCGTAGAACCGTGTCCGCTCGATGCGTTCAGGCTCCTCCCGTAGAACCGTGTCCGCTCGATGCGTTCAGGTTCCTCCCGTAGAACCGTGTCCGCTCGCTGCCTTCAGGCTCCTCCCGTAGAACCGTGTCCGCTCGCTGCCTTCAGGCTCCTCCCGTAGAACCGTGTCCGCTCGATGCGTTCAGGTTCCTCCAGTAGAACCGTGTCCGCTCGCTGCCTTCAGGCTCCTCCCATAGAACCGTGTCCGCTCGATGCGTTCAGGTTCCTCCAGTAGAACCGTGTCCGCTCGCTGCCTTCAGGCTCCTCCCGTTCAACCGTGTCCGCTCGCTGCGTTCAGGTTCCTCCCGTAGAACCGTGTCCGCTCGCTGCGTTCAGGTTCCTCCAGTAGAACCGTGTCCGCTCGCTGCCTTCAGGCTCCTCCCGTAGAACCGTGTCCGCTCGCTGCCTTCAGGCTCCTCCCGTAGAACCGTGTCCGCTCGATGCGTTCAGGTTCCTCCCGTAGAACCGTGTCCGCTGGCTGCCTTCAGGCTCCTCCCGTAGAACCGTGTCCGCTCGCTGCCTTCAGGTTCCTCCCGTAGAACCGTGTCCGCTCGATGCGTTCAGGTTCTTCCCGTAGAACCGTGTCCGCTCCCTGCGGTCAGGTTCCTCCAGTAGAACCGTGTCCGCCCGCTGCGTTCAGGTTCCTCCCGTTCAACCGTGTCCGCTCGCTGCGTTCAGGTTCCTCCCGAAGAACCGTGTCCGCTCGCTGCGTTCAGGTTCCTCCAGTAGAACCTCGCCGCTCGCTGCCTTCAGGCTCCTCCCGTAGAACCGTGTCCGCTCGCTGCCTTCAGGTTCCTCCCGTAGAACCGTGTCCGCTCGATGCGTTCAGGTTCCTCCGGTAGAACCGTGTCCGCTCGCTGCGTTCAGGTTCCTCCAGTAGAACCGTGTCCGCTCGCTGCCTTCAGGCTCCTCCCGTAGAACCGTGTCCGCTCGCTGCGTTCAGGTTCCTCCAGTAGAACCGTGTCCGCTTGATGCGTTCAGGCTCCTCCCGTAGAACCGTGTCCGCTCGCTGCCTTCAGGCTCCTCCCGTAGAACCGTGTCCGCTCGATGCGTTCAGGTTCCTCCAGTAGAACCGTGTCCGCTCGCTGCCTTCAGGCTCCTCCCGTAGAACCGTGTCCGCTCGATGCGTTCAGGTTCCTCCAGTAGAACCGTGTCCGCTCGCTGCCTTCAGGCTCCTCCCGTAGAACCGTGTCCGCTCGCTGCCTTCAGGCTCCTCCCGTTCAACCGTGTCCGCTCGCTGCCTTCAGGCTCCTCCCGTAGAACCGTGTCCGCTCGCTGCGTTCAGGTTCCTCCAGTAGAACCGTGTCCGCTCGCTGCCTTCAGGCTCCTCCCGTAGAACCGTGTCCGCTTGATGCGTTCAGGCTCCTCCCGTAGAACCGTGTCCGCTCGCTGCCTTCAGGCTCCTCCCGTAGAACCGTGTCCGCTCGATGCGTTCAGGTTCCTCCAGTAGAACCGTGTCCGCTCGCTGCCTTCAGGCTCCTCCCGTAGAACCGTGTCCGCTCGATGCGTTCAGGTTCCTCCAGTAGAACCGTGTCCGCTCGCTGCCTTCAGGCTCCTCCCGTAGAACCGTGTCCGCTCGCTGCCTTCAGGCTCCTCCCGTTCAACCGTGTCCGCTCGCTGCGTTCAGGTTCCTCCCGTAGAACCGTGTCCGCTCGCTGCGTTCAGGTTCCTCCAGTAGAACCGTGTCCGCTCGCTGCCTTCAGGCTCCTCCCGTAGAACCGTGTCCGCTCGCTGCCTTCAGGCTCCTCCCGTAGAACCGTGTCCGCTCGATGCGTTCAGGTTCCTCCCGTAGAACCGTGTCCGCTCGCTGCGTTCAGGTTCCTCCAGTAGAACCGTGTCCGCTCGCTGCCTTCAGGCTCCTCCCGTAGAACCGTGTCCGCTCGATGCGTTCAGGTTCCTCCCGTAGAACCATGGCGGTTACGCTCTGTCTTCTGTTCTTTGCAGGGTTCTTCTTCAGAGGGACTACAGTTTCCTGAGACACATCAACATCTGGAATCCCTTCGTCATCACCGGGGTTTACTGCTCCACGCTGTCCGCCGCTATGAGCAATCTCATCGGAGCCTCTCGCATCCTCTACGCCCTGGCGAAGGATGACTTATTCGGTGGGTATGGCGACGGCGCTCTGCCGTCTCTTCCTCCCGTTGGCGCAATTTTGGAGCCTCAGCATCAGAGCTGCGGTCTTCAGAGGGATAGTTAACGCCACCTGATCCATCCCATCAGCTCATCATCAACCACATAACCATCCAGCTCGCCCTCCATTCCACTTTGTAAAAAAGACCTAAATTACGTTTTTCCCTCCCTAAAATAGTAAACATTGTTTTAGTGATTTCATAATAGAAATAAATAATTTTAATTCCGTAATTGTGTTATTTATTGAATCCCTGATGTTTAATCAGGTTGTGCAAACGAGCTGATGGTTTGTTGGTGACTGGCCGTCAGGGGAAGTCGCTCTGCAGCGAAGCAAAGGCGCCGGTAGTGACGCACGGTCGCGCCACCCGCTGCAGCGTCGTGGATTCAATCCCAGAAATCTGTGTAAATGTCACGTTATTAAAGCCAGTCTAAACATTGTTAGACATGTACAGCCGCTGGCCACTTTATTAGGTACAATATGAATGTTTGCCCTCCATCAACTATCAAAGGTCTTAATGGTCACCATGACAACACAGCTTCCTTCAAGATTGATTCAAAGTTTTCTATCTAAGGAAAACCAGCTGATTGCATCGACTCATTGACTCTTCAGCAATCCCTCACACTAAGCATGCTTGTAGCGACAGTGGAGAGGAAAAACTCCCCTTGAACAGGAAGAAACCTCCAGCAGAACCAGGCTCAGTGTGAGCGGCCATCTGCTGAGGCCCACTGGGGTTCAAGGAGACAGAAGCAGACATAGAAAAAGAAGCATAGATACAAAAGGCAACTGTCAACCAGCTCCACAGGCGGCCCCGTCCAGGAAACACACAGCCAGGCAGACGAGCTCTGAGCCAGCTCCCATGTCAGAGGATGAAGAGAGCACATCCAGTTAGTCACAGTCAGAGAAACAGGACTACACTGGAAAACAGGAGACTTCAACACTGTAAGAACCAGAGCAGGGTAGAGCTGCAGCTTAGGGATCATTTGCTGATTTATCAATCTGTCAATTTTTCTTTGAATCATTCATTAATAATCTGAGAAAAAATTTAGCCTTTAATCAGATTTAATCCAGAACTAAAGCAGGTGAAGGTTCGATGACTGATGCAGTTTCACAAAAACTATTAATAAATACTTTACTTATTTTTTTTAGTAATAGAAAGTTTTTAAACCCGATCAGTTTATCTCCTTTTTATTGAGGATGTCCAGTTTTAGCCTTTATACACAATGATAATAATTTTTAGTGTTTTTATTTCTATATCAGAGTTTCTTATTTTGTCTGTTTTTGTTCCAGATGTTGAAATAAACCCAGTCAGTGTTTGTATTATCATGAGTAAATCCTGCAGCTTCTGTTAGATCCATAATCAGAAAAATGTTGCTGATAACTGAAATTTATTCTTTTCTGAACGTTGCTGCAGGTTTGACTCATTTCTAACTTGTTTTTTTTCTCCTGACCTCCTGCTGACCTCCTGCCGACCTCCTCCTGACCTCCTGCCGACCTCCTGCTGACCTCCTGCTGTCTATGTAGGTACGGTTCTGTCTCTGGCTAAGAAGACGTCCCACAGCGGGAACCCCTGGGTCTCTGTGCTCATGTCCTGGTTCTTGGTGCAGGTCAGTAGAAAGGCAGATGGTCCTCTCTGTAATACCTGTGATGATGATGATGATGATGATGATGGTGATGATGAAGGTGATGATGATGATGGTGATGAACATGATGATGATGATGATGATGAAGGTGATGATGATGAAGTTGATGATGATGATGATGATGACGACGATAATGAAGGTGATGATGATGATGATGATGATGACGACGATAATGAAGGTGATGATGATGAAGGTGATGAAGGTGATGATGATGATGGTGATGATGAAGGTGATGATGGTGATGAACGTGATGATGATGATGATGATGGTGATGATGAAGGTGATGATGATGATGGTGATGAACGTGAGAATGATGATGATGAAGGTGACGATGATGATGGTGATGATGATGGTGGTGATGATGATGATAGTGATGATGAAGGTGATGGTGATGAAGGTGATGATGATGGTGGTGATGATAGTGATGATGAAGGTGATGGTGATGATGATGATGAAGGTGATGGTGATGATGGTGATGAACGTGAGAATGATGATGATGAAGGTGACGATGATGATGGTGATGATGGTGGTGATGATGATGATAGTGATGATGAAGGTGATGGTGATGAAGGTGATGATGATGGTGGTGATGATGGTGATGATGAAGGTGATGGTGATGATGATGATGAAGGTGATGATGATGATGTTGATGAAGGTGATGATGATGGTGGTGATGATGATGATGGTGGTGATGATGATGATGGTGATGAACGTGATGATGATGATGATGGTGATGATGAAGGTGATGATGATGATGGTGATGAACGTGATGATGATGATGATGAAGGTGACGATGATGATGGTGATGATGATGGTGGTGATGATGATGATAGTGATGATGAAGGTGATGGTGATGAAGGTGATGATGATGGTGGTGATGATGATGATAGTGATGATGAAGGTGATGATGTGATGATGAAGGTGATGCGGATGGTGATGATGGTGATGATGAAGGTGATGGTGATGATGGTGATGATGAAGGTGATGAAGGTGATGGTGATGGTGGTGATGATGAAGGTGATGAAGGTGATGGTGATGGTGGTGATGATGATGATAGTGATGATGACGGTGACGATGATGATGGTGGTGGTGCTGTTCTCCAGTTGTTTAGTAGTGATGTCTGATTTTTAGCCACATTAAAGTCGTTCTTTTTTAATCTTATCGAGCCGATAAGAACCAATATTTACTTCCATCCAGATTCTGTGATTGATCTTCTGGAGGGCGGATCAGTCATGTGATGCAGCAAAGGATTGTGGGTCTGAATATGAGAATCAGTGTCATAGTGGGTTGATTATTTAGTGATAGTGGGGATGATGGGGGTAAATACCCAGTGAGCAGTGGACCGGGACTCAAACCAGCAACCCACTGGTTATAGGACAGCCCCCCCCCCTCCCTGAGCCAGATCTGGAGGTCTCCTCTCTTCATCTCATGTCTGGAACACCAGCAGGAAGGTTTCTGTTTCGTGCCGGGAAATGTTCTCCTCTGGGATCGTTGCTCCAAACTTTAAACCTCGGTGACCTTAAACACTTGCCCCCCTCTTCCTCTCCGCCTCGGCCGTATCTAGACCCACAGCTAGTTCAATTCAATTCAATTCAATTCAGTTTATTTATATAGCGCCAAATTCACAACACATGTCATCTCAAGGCACTTTACAGTTCAACCAGATCATACAGTCAAATTGATACAAAGTTTTCTATCTAAGGAAAACCAGTTGATTGCATTGACTCATTGACTCAAATACAATCCCTCACACTAAGCATGTTCCTGATTGGCCCTCTGGCGTTGTGGCGTGGAATAACACAGCGCAGACCACGCTTCAATATTGGGCAGAAATCAAACATACCTGCATCACGCTGCTGGGGGGGGGCGATAAGCAGGCCTTCAGACTGAATCGGAGCAGTTCAGCAGGTTTCAGGGTTTGCAGACGGCCGGTTGGTTTCAGTGGCCTCAGCCTTCTGACCATGAAGTTAACCCTTAGACTGCCTAACGACACGGTGGACACCAGTTTTTATTGATTTATCCAATAGATTCCAGGGTTTCAGTCTTATGATGTTGGAATAAGTGGCCTGCCTTGAATCCAGGCTGTTCCTGTAAGATGGTGTCTGACGCTGAAAACTGTTCAAACTGAGATTTATTCTTCAACTAATCTGCAGGACAGCAGCATTTAAGCAGCTTTAGACTTTAAGGTATTTTCCTGAAGTTGGTTAAACAGAGATAATAAAGAGCATAAAAATAAAGCTGAGCTTTGAAGGCGCAGAGATCAGAGAGAAAATGAGGCTTCAAACAGGTGGCTGTTATTTCTGCTAATAAATGAAAGGCAGCCAGGATGGCGAGAGAAAATCAGCCTCATTTCCTGTTTGTGGCGTGAAAAAGGTTTTTGTCAGGAGAGATCAGAGGGATGCTTTTTACTCTGATTACTCACCAACAATCAGCAGCAGTTTATTTCTTGGGTTTAATAACCGTCAGAGATGCATTATCAGCTGAATCCCACTAAACCATCCAGATGAAAGGAATTTATTTAACGTTTAGTTTAAATAGAGTAGGGTTCATAATGTGATCAGTTCTGTCTGAAGTATTAGGGAGTTACCTTCCCCTCCTGTAGGGGGCAGCAGAGCCAGCCCTGCAGAAACCTTATGTGTGAATGTTGATGTTTCTCCTGCTCCAGCTGAAGCCCAGAGGGCTTGAAACAAAGATGGTGCCTCACTCAGACCGCAGTACATGGAAGAATAACACCACGTTCTTCTGGTGTCGTTCTGACGTTGTTCTCACGTTGTTCTGGTATATCCTGACTAGGGCTGGACGATATAGAAAAAAAGCTTATCGATAAAAAAAAAGCATATTGATCGATATCGATAATTATTGAAAAGATTTGAAATCATATTTTATGTGCAGCTCTGCCTGGACTTTTTATAATATTGCTAAATGATTTAATTTTAATAAAAAACACAAACACAGACTTCGAATTAAATATTTATTTAACCAACTTTTTTAACCATAACAGAATTGTTTTAAAGAAAAATAACTTAAGAGACCTGAGTTATGTTATTAAATACTGACAAAGAATAAACTAAAGTGACCAAAATAAATATAACAAATAAACCTGGTTCAGCTTAGTTTCCTGCTTTAACCTGAGTTCTTACTTTGAAGTTTCTGGCCCCTCAGCATTTTTCTCTCAATTGTTAGAACTACGTGGGAAACTGCCCACAACTGAATATATATATATATATATATTCCCGAAGATTCCTCGGAGGAGAGTCGCGCCGGGGCCTACACAGCTCGTACTCCTGCGGGTGTGAGCGGCTGAGATGATAAAAAAAAAAAGTTGGTTGTGTTATCAGACTGGTTTCTCTGGTTCCCGACACATTTTACAGATGACTGTGGTTTGTTTTTTGTCCGACTTGCCATGACCGAAATACTGCCAGACTGGCGAACTACAAAAACCTTCTTTGGAACAATTTCCTCTGCCTCTCCTGCTGCGACATCTTCATGTGCTCTGTGTTGTGGTTTGAGAGGGCGGGGCTTGGTGACGGCGTGCCTGGGTCCGCGATTGTGATTGGTTGGGAGGAAGTAGTGACTAGCATAAACCTACATGCTAGGCTACAATGAGAAGGAAGGAAAACTGCGTTTCTTTTTTATCGAACTTTTATCGACCCTCTTTTTTTCTATTGCGCCACACGTCTATCGATCGATATATATCGTTATTGAATCATCGCCCAGCCCTACTCCTGACGTTCTCATGTTGTTCTGACGTTCCTGTGTTGTTCTGACGTTCTCATTTTGTTCTGACGTTCCCGTGTTGTTCTGACGTTCTCATGTTGTTCTGACGTTCCCGTGTTGTTCTGACGTTCACATGTTGTTCTGACGTTCCTGTGTTGTTCTGACGTTCCCGTGTTGTTCTGACGTTCCCATATTGTTATGACGTTCTCGTGTTGTTCTGACGTTCCTGTGTTGTTCTGACGTTCCCGTGTTGTTCTGACGTTCTCGTGTTGTTCTGACGTTCTCATGTTGTTCTGACGTTCCCGTGTTGTTCTGACGTTCCCGTGTTGTTCTGACGTTCCCGTGTTGTTCTGACGTTCCTGTGTTGTTCTTACGTTCTCATGTTGTTCTGACGTTCTCGTGTTGTTCTGACGTTCCCGTGTTGTTCTGACATTCCTGTGTTGTTCTGACGTTCTCGTGTTGTTCTGACGTTCCCGTGTTGTTCTGACGTTCTCGTGTTGTTCTGACGTTCCCGTGTTGTTCTGACGTTCACATGTTGTTCTGACGTTCCTGTGTTGTTCTGACGTTCCTGTGTTGTTCTGACGTTCCCGGGTTGTTCTGACGTTCCCGTGTTGTTCTGACGTTCTCGTGTTGTTCTGACGTTCTCATGTTGTTCTGACGTTCCCGTGTTGTTCTGACGTTCCCGTGTTGTTCTGACGTTCTCGTGTTGTTCTGACGTTCCTGTGTTGTTCTGACGTTCTCGTGTTGTTCTGACGTTCTCATGTTGTTCTGACGTTCCTGTGTTGTTCTGACGTTCCTGTGTTGTTCTGACGTTCCTGTGTTGTTCTGACGTTCTCGTGTTGTTCTGACGTTCCTGTATTGTTGTGACGTTCTCGTGTTGTTCTGACGTTCCTGTGTTGTTCTGACGTTCCTGTGTTCTGACGTTCCCGTGTTGTTCTGACGTTCCTGTGTTGTTCTGACGTTCTCGTGTTGTTCTGACGTTCTCATGTTGTTCTGACGTTCCTGTGTTGTTCTGACGTTCTCGTGTTGTTCTGACGTTCTCATGTTGTTCTGACGTTCCTGTGTTCTGACGTTCTCGTGTTGTTCTGATGTTCTCGTGTTGTTCTGACGTTGCTGTGTTGTTCTGACGTTCTCGTGTTGTTCTGACGTTCCCGTGTTGTTCTGACGTTCTCATGTTGTTCTGATGTTCCTGTGTTGTTCTGACGTTCTCGTGTTGTTCTGACGTTCCCGTGTTGTTCTGACGTTCCCGTGTTGTTCTGACGTTCTCGTGTTCTTCTGACGTTCTCATGTTGTTCTGACGTTCTCGTGTTGTTCTGACGTTCCCGTGTTGTTCTGACGTTCTCGTGTTGTTCTGACGTTCCCGTGTTGTTCTGACGTTCTCGTGTTGTTCTGACGTTCCCGTGTTGTTCTGACGTTCACGTGTTGTTCTGACGTTCCCGTGTTGTTCTGACGTTCTCGTGTTGTTCTGACGTTCTCCTGTTGTTCTGACGTTCCCGTGTTGTTCTGACGTTCCTGTGTTGTTCTGACGTTCTCGTGTTGTTCTGACGTTCCCGTGTTGTTCTGACGTTCCCGTGTTGTTCTGACGTTCCTGTGTTGTTCTGACGTTCTCATGTTGTTCTGACGTTCTCATGTTGTTCTGACATTCCTGTGTTGTTCTGACGTTCTCGTGTTGTTCTGACGTTCCCGTGTATTTCTGACGTTCTCGTGTTGTTCTGACGTTCTCGTGTTGTTCTGACGTTCTCGTGTTGTTCTGACGTTCCTGTGTTGTTCTGTGGTTCCTGTGTTGTTCTGACGTTCTCGTGTTGTTCTGACGTTCCTGTGTTGTTCTGATGTTCTCGTGTTGTTCTGACGTTCCTGTGTTGTTCTGACGTTCTCGTGTTGTTCTGACGTTCCCGTGTTGTTCTGACGTTCCTGTGTTGTTCTGACGTTCTCGTGTTGTTCTGACGTTCTCATGTTGTTCTGACGTTCCTGTGTTGTTCTGACGTTCCCGTGTTGTTCTGACGTTCCTGTGTTCTGACGTTCCCGTGTTGTTCTGACGTTCCTGTGTTGTTCTGACGTTCCTGTGTTGTTCTGACGTTCTCGTGTTGTTCTGACGTTCCTGTGTTGTTCTGTGGTTCCTGTGTTGTTCTGACGTTCTCGTGTTGTTCTGACGTTCCTGTGTTGTTCTGATGTTCTCGTGTTGTTCTGACGTTCCTGTGTTGTTCTGACGTTCTCGTGTTGTTCTGACGTTCCCGTGTTGTTCTGACGTTCCTGTGTTGTTCTGACGTTCTCGTGTTGTTCTGACGTTCTCATGTTGTTCTGACGTTCCTGTGTTGTTCTGACGTTCCCGTGTTGTTCTGACGTTCCTGTGTTCTGACGTTCCCGTGTTGTTCTGACGTTCCTGTGTTGTTCTGACGTTCTCGTGTTGTTCTGACGTTCTCGTGTTGTTCTGACGTTCTCGTGTTGTTCTGACGTTCCTGTGTTGTTCTGACGTTCCTGTGTTGTTCTGACGTTCTCGTGTTGTTCTGACGTTCCCGTGTTGTTCTGACGTTCTCGTGTTGTTCTGACGTTCCCGTGTTGTTCTGACGTTCCCGTGTTGTTCTGACGTTCCCGTGTTCTGACATTCCCGTGTTGTTCTGACATTCCCGTGTTGTTCTGACGTTCTCATGTTTTTCTGACGTTCCCGTGTTGTTCTGACGTTCCCGTGTTGTTCTGACGTTCTCGTGTTGTTCTGACGTTCTCGTGTTGTTCTGACGTTCCTGTGTTGTTCTGACGTTCTCATGTTGTTCTGACGTTCCCGTGTTGTTCTGACGTTCTCGTGTTGTTCTGACGTTCCTGTGTTGTTCTGACGTTCTCATGTTGTTCTGACGTTCCCGTGTTCTGACATTCCCGTGTTGTTCTGACATTCCCGTGTTGTTCTGACGTTCTCATGTTGTTCTGACGTTCCTGTGTTGTTCTGACGTTCTCATGTTGTTCTGACGTTCCCGTGTTGTTCTGACGTTCTCGTGTTGTTCTGACGTTCCCGTGTTGTTCTGACGTTCCCGTGTTGTTCTGACGTTCTCGTGTTGTTCTGACGTTCCCGTGTTGTTCTGACGTTCCTGTGTTGTTCTGACGTTCTCATTTTGTTCTGACGTTCCCGTGTTGTTCTGACGTTCTCATGTTGTTCTGACGTTCCCGTGTTGTTCTGACGTTCTCATGTTGTTCTGACGTTCCCGTGTTGTTCTGACGTTCCCGTGTTGTTCTGACGTTCTCATGTTGTTCTGACGTTCCCGTGTTGTTCTGACATTCCCGTGTTGTTCTGACGTTCTCGTGTTGTTCTGACGTTCTCGTGTTGTTCTGACGTTCTCATGTTGTTCTGATGTTCCCGTGTTGTTCTGACGTTCCCGTGTTGTTCTGACGTTCCCGTGTTGTTCTGACATTCCCGTGTTGTTCTGATGTTCCCGTGTTGTTCTGACGTTCCCGTGTTGTTCTGACGTTCCCGTGTTGTTCTGACGTTCTCCTGTTGTTCTGACGTTCTCATGTTGTTCTGACGTTCTCCTGTTGTTCTGACGTTCCCGTGTTGTTCTGACGTTCCCTTGTTGTTCTGACGTTCTCGTGTTGTTCTGACGTTCTCGTGTTGTTCTGACGTTCCCTTGTTGTTCTGATGTTCTCGTGTTGTTCTGACGTTCCCGTGTTGTTCTGACGTTCCCGTGTTGTTCTGACGTTCTCATGTTGTTCTGACGTTCCTGTGTTGTTCTGACGTTCCTGTGTTGTTCTGACGTTCCTGTATTGTTCTGACGTTCTCGTGTTGTTCTGACGTTCCTGTGTTGTTCTGACGTTCCTGTATTGTTCTGACGTTCCCGTGTTGTTCTGACGTTCTCGTGTTGTTCTGACGTTCCTGTGTTGTTCTGACGTTCCTGTATTGTTCTGACGTTCCCGTGTTGTTCTGACGTTCCTGTATTGTTCTGACGTTCCCGTGTTGTTCTGACGTTCCTGTATTGTTCTGACGTTCTCGTGTTGTTCTGACGTTCCTGTGTTGTTCTGACGTTCCTGTATTGTTCTGACGTTCCCGTGTTGTTCTGACGTTCTCGTGTTGTTCTGACGTTCCTGTGTTGTTCTGACGTTCCTGTATTGTTCTGACGTTCCCGTGTTGTTCTGACGTTCCTGTGTTGTTCTGACGTTCTCGTGTTGTTCTGACGTTCCTGTGTTGTTCTGACGTTCCTGTATTGTTCTGACGTTCCCGTGTTGTTCTGACGTTCTCGTGTTGTTCTGACGTTCCCGTGTTGTTCTGACGTTCCCGTGTTGTTCTGACGTTCTCATGTTGTTCTGACGTACTCGTGTTGTTCTGACGTTCCTGTGTTGTTCTGACGTTGTTCTGACGTTCCCGTGTTGTTCTGACGTTCCTGTGTTGTTCTGACGTTCCTGTGTTGTTCTGACGTTCCTGTGTTGTTCTGACGTTCTCGTGTTGTTCTGACGTTCTCCTGTTGTTCTGACGTTCCAGTGTTGTTCTGACGTTCCTGTGTTGTTCTGACGTTCTCGTGTTGTTCTGACGTTCTCGTGTTGTTCTGACGTTCTCCTGTTGTTCTGACATTCCCGTGTTGTTCTGACGTTCCCGTGTTGTTCTGACGTTCTCTTGTTCTGACGTTCTCTTGTTCTGACGTTCTCGTGTTGTTCTGACGTTCTCTTGTTCTGACGTTGTTCTCGTGTTGTTCTGACGTTCTCTTATTCTGACGTTGTTCTCGTGTTGTCCTGACATTCTCTTGTTCTGACGTTCTCGTGTTGTTCTGACGTTCTCTTGTTCTGACGTTGTTCTCGTGTTGTCCTGACATTCTTGCGTTGTTGTCGTGTTGTTCTCCTGTTCTTCTGTTTTATGAATTGTCGCTATATAAATCAACTGAATTGAATGTTGTTGTCGTGTTGCTCTGATGTAGCACATGTTAAAATGGTAAGGGGGGGGGTTCAGGCGGAGGACAGAGGCGGGGATGAAACGGTCCTGACTAAGCCATCATTATCAGAGGTGAGTGTTGGAGGCTGAATGGCCGGTCATTATCGGCGCCCTCTCTTTTCTCACCGTCTGTCGCCCTCTTATCCTCCTCTCCTTCTCCCTCGCCGCTCTCCAACTGAGGAGGAGCAATTAGATGGAAATCGTTAGCGGAGTCGTTCGCCATCAGAGATCATTTGCTCCTCTCCTCTTTCTCCACCATAAGGATGATTAACTGATCACAAAAGTCTGATTGTAATATGGCTTTGAACACTGTTTGGACAATGCAGCCCTGAATGGGGGGTGGGGGGGTGTTATTGAGTTCTCAGGGAAAAAAGGAAAAACTGAAGTCGGACAAAAACCAAGAAGATTAGAGAGGCTGTTTAGTTTGCTGTAATACCCCCCCCCTCAGCTGGACCTAGGACTACTGGGACTACTGGGATTACTGGAGGCCGGGCTCCTCCCAGTAGGACCTGCTGTTCTGATGATGTCTGAAAAATGCGACCGGATCCTCCTGCAAAGATCTGTGATGGACTTCAGCTCAGCGGCAGGACGGTGGTGAACAGCTGAGTGATGCCGGCTGGGCGGCAGAAATAAAACCACTTTAATGGGACTCTGATGATCTGAGGGTTCAGAAAGGAACCAATAATAACATAAACGCTCCAACAGGATGATTAGTTTAGATCCAATCAGCAGGTAAAGTGTGAGAAGAAGTGGACTGAAAAACTGACGTCTGCATGTTGAGAGTTTTTACCGTTCTTTGGAGTGACTGTTCTGGAAACGATCACCAGGATCACGGTGAAACGCTTTAGTAACGACACGTCAGGACGGAGGGGGAGGGGTCACACATCGTCTCTATCCTCCATGTTGAGCTCGCCTTTAGTCGTCTCCTCCCTCTTATTCCTCGTTAAAACCCAAAACTTTCTGCTGATTGGCTGGCCTTCTTTAAGCCCCGCCTCCTGTCCTGTGTCTGCAGTTCAGCTGCTTCTGTCACTCAGATCTATGAAAATGATCAAAATACAGAGAATTAGATTTTAAAGAGAAATCCTGTCAGCGATGTTCCTGGGAAGAAAAGGAAAGCAAATAATAAATCCTATTTATTGCTTTGAAGTTTTTACTTTAATTTAAGCCATAAAGTATTTAAATGAGGCCAGTTTCTCCCACCACTGAGATTAGAGGACAGTGAAGTACTCTGCAGTACGAGCAGAAGTACTTTAACAGTTTTACTCAATTAACGGTAAAGATAAATCATGTAAGACATTCAGCGTAGAAAAGTATTTGGTTCAGTGAAGATAACAGACGATCCTCCTTATGAAGACGCTGCTCATCCTGATGGAGAAATGTTCTCACGTGTGCAGCAGCAGCACAGGTAAGCCCAGCAAAGATCCTCTCTGTGACAGGAAGCTCACTCACACCGGAAAACTCCAGAGACCCCAACAGTCCTTTTCTCCTGCTGCTGCCGCTCATCCCGCCTGTCATTGTGACATCATTAATCTCTATTCCACATCATTTCCTGTCTCTTAGGCCTCATAGTTACAAAGTTACTCCCCGCCCCCGCAAACACCAAGCTGCCCTTGAGCTAAAGAAAAAACATAACAACGCTCCCACTCAAGTGGAGCTTCTTAACAGCCGGTCATAAAACACATGATAATTGGGAGAAAGCTGCTTCTCTGTGAGCAGAGCTGCAGTTATGGCTCAGCTGCAGGAAACCATGAAAAACCCACAGAGCTGCACTAACAGCATCAGGGCGGCTGGCGAGGAGCGTCCAGCCGCCGTCAGTAAACATCTCTGAGTTACTGACTCACCTGGGTTATGAAGATGTGGGGAAACAATGATGCTTGGATGTTTACTCTTTGTTCTGATTTACTTTCAGTCATTCAGTCAAACATAATTTATGCAGCACTTAAAAAACATGCAATTACCATCAGATAAAATAAGGAACTAATCAGCAGAAAAATAATGTTGGACGGATGAACTAGCGTTAAATTGTGAATAAAAATACTTTAAAGGATTCTTGCTGCCAATGAGTCAGACGTGGATTTGACCTCCTTTAGCGCTACGCTATCAGAGTGTATATACCTGTTCTCCATTCTACCTTTGAACCCTCTGATGCTACTCTTAAACACGCCTCACTTTTTCTGATCATATTTAATCGTAAAAGACATAACCCCTTGTTTTCAAATAAGTCAAATCTAATAAAATCATGAAAACATTCTTTCAGGGGAAAAAGTTTTTTTTTTTGCAGCGTAGCTAATTGAGGCTAATTTCGCTGATTGAGCAGCAAATGAAATCCTGTCAGTTATTTGAGCTTTATTGTCACAAAACTGCAAAGATTTGGTTGGAACTGGTTGAGCTTCTGATTGTCAAAGTTCCTGTTGAATACAGCTGTGCTGCAGTAAATCCAGCTGTGCTGCAGTGAATACAGCTGTGCTGCAGTAAATCCAGCTGTGCTGCAGTGAATACAGCTGTGCTGCAGTGAATACAGCTGTGCTGCAGTGAATCCAGCTGTGCTGGGGTGAATCCAGCTGTGCTGGGGTGATGAATCCAGCTGTGCTGCAGTGAATCCAGCTGTGCTGCGGTGAATCCAGCTGTGCTGGGGTGATGAATCCAGCTGTGCTGCGGTGAATCCAGCTGTGCTGGGGTGATGAATCCAGCTGTGCTGCAGTGAATCCAGCTGTGCTGGGGTGAATCCAGCTGTGCTGGGGTGATGAATCCAGCTGTTCTGTAGTGAATCCAGCTGTGCAGCAGTGAATCCAGCTGTGCTGCAGTGAATACAGCTGTGCTGCTGTGAATCCAGCTGTGCTGCAGTAAATCCAGCTGTTCTGTAGTGAATCCAGCTGTGCTGCAGTGAATCCAGCTGTGCTGGGGTGATGAATCCAGCTGTTCTGTAGTGAATCCAGCTGTGCAGCAGTAAATCCAGCTGTGCTGCAGTGAATACAGCTGTGCTGCTGTGAATCCAGCTGTGCTGCAGTAAATCCAGCTGTTCTGTAGTGAATCCAGCTGTGCTGCAGTGAATCCAGCTGTGCTGGGGTGATGAATCCAGCTGTTCTGTAGTGAATCCAGCTGTGCAGCAGTAAATCCAGCTGTGCTGCTGTGAATCCAACTGCTTCCTAAACAGGAAGTGGAGATTCCTCAGGCTGAGCTCTTTCTGCTCTCTAGCGGCTACAGCTAACACTTTAGAAGCGTCTCTGTTCATGTTGCTGCTGCAAACTTTAAAGTTATCACCTTCAAACCCAATTTGGTGGGATTATAATCTGATTATAATCTGATTATAATCTGATTATAATCTGATTTTAATCTGATTATAATCTGATTTTAATCTTCGTATTTGATTTTAAGCATGAAAACAAACATTAACACATCTGGATATTTTATGTAACTCGTAGGAACCAAAATTAGGTTTAAACCAAAGTTGGATTTTTTTTTCTTGAACTTGTGGAGTGAGTGTGAATAACTGCTGCTCAGCTATCTTAACACATGTGATGGTGAGCGGCGGTGGCGGCGTATCATGCTCGTCCTCACAGCCTCTGCTCTCATTAGATGTCCAGCTCTGCCTCCAAATGAGCTGCTTCCAATTTAAATAACAAGGAGGGAGGTGGGCTGCATGTCGCGCTGCTGCCACCGCTAACAGCTGACGCCCAGCAGCAGCTCAGATACCATCTTAATTAAAAGTGAACCTTTGCCTCAGTCACTGGGTCTCTCAGCAAAGCCCCCCCCCCCCCAACAAAACACCACAGGACCAGCAGCGCCATGATGGACGTGCATCAGTGTTGGTCTGATCACTGTGATCACATCCATCAGTAAATGTTAGACAGTAGAAAGTCCTGATCATTGCCGTAGAATAAAATGATTTAGGTTTTATTTGGAAATCATCTCTAAGCCAACATATTAAAGATGGAATGTAATTTAAGATTTAATACCCTGCGCAATAACTCTGTATAATAATAATCCTGCGAAATAAGACACTTCAGCTGTTGTTTATATATATATATATATATATATATATACTGTATATGTCCCATCATGCACCTTTTCTTCTTCTTTGACTATTTGAGCTGATGGAGCGAGTAAATTTCTCAACTATGTGATCAATTAAGTCAATCAATCGATTGCTTGTAGAGAAACATGATGGAGGCTCTTCAGGGCAGGACTCTCTGCGCTGCACCAGAGAATCTAGATCTACCTAAACCTTGACTTCTAATGCTACATTCAGATTGCAAGCAGCAGAAGCAGCAGCTGCTGGAAATCAACCAATGAGAGAAGCTGATCGGGGAGCTGGCAGGGAGTCAGACACAGCACTGCTGATGCAGAGCGCTATGATCACTCCTCCGAAACAGTTTATTAAACCCTAAATTAACGTAAAATGTAGAAACCTGCCAACAAAATATGTTCGCTTTATTATCCTGGTGCTTCCAGCCGCCGCGGCAAACTGCAAAAAAGTCACCCGGGCCTGAGGCAGCTGCTGCTGGGGATTCCCAGTGACAGCGCAGCGCCCCCATGTGGGGGTCTGAGCGGAGAAATAATCTTTGAAGGCAGGATGGTAATCTGGATGAACTGACTGCACAGACCATGTTTTCAGGAGGACTTTCTCACTTCAACATAGATTCTAACTACTTTCTACCCGCTGATCACAGCTAATATAGCCGCCATTGTTCCAGGCAGAGAAAGGACAGAGTAGCTCCGCCCACAGCGCATCAGATAGTTTCTGGTTGGCCTGATCTCCTCCATGGTTAGAGGGACTAATTCCCTCTTTCAGCAGCTTTGTCTGCGCGTTTCAAAGCATCTCTTCTTCTCTGGTTCTTCCAGTGTAGAGCGGAGCGTTCAGCATCCTGCCTGGATCCACAGAGATGCTTCCTCTAATCGCCTCTATGATGCTAAAACATTTCCTGCTAGCTAACAGCAGCTGCAGCTGAGTTGATGGTTCGGCTCCCTGCCTGAGACCGCTGACCCGTGCTGCCTGCTGATGGTGGTCAGGTGGTTTCAGGCGGCTGTGATGGCGCTCGCCGCCGTCAGCAGAGGGGCTGCAGTGTGAAACCTCTGACTTCCTGCTTCCTGTGCATCTCTGGTCTCACCTGATATCTAACCTGTTTGATCAGATGCTGCTTGTGATGCAGGGCAGCAGGTCGGCGTGTTGCCATGATGCACCAGGGGCTGTAAAACTGTTCAATCTTTTACTGTTTGATCCCAATCAAACTGGAGCAACTTATGCAATATTCCGAGGCAACTTTATCAGTTTAAAATGCATTAAATGATCTTTGAAAAGGATGAACTTAATGACTTTTTCACTCCAGTCCCACAGAACGTAGGAAAAGGTGTTTCTGTGCGTGAAGCTGAGTCCTCTAACGTTGTTCTGCTCTTCCTTCATCCGCAGCTGGTGCTGTTTTCAGGGAAGCTCAACACCATCGCCAGCATTGTGACCATCTTCTTCCTGCTGGTCTACGCCGCCGTGGACTTGGCGTGCCTCGCCCTGGAATGGGCCTCGGCGCCTAATTTCAGGTACTCCTCCAGGACGCACCCCCCCTTTGCTCTCAGTGTTTAGGCCTGGGATGCTGATTAGAAAGCATAAAGCGTGCGGTGCTGCAGCCTCCGCAGGATGAATAAACTATGAGGCTGAACTGGATGTTGGAGCGATGATGCGTATCGATGCTCGGAGATGGAAATGATTTCTGCTCCCTGATTGGATTATCTCTGCTCAGCTGATATGGAGCAGGTGTGGATGGAAGCATCTAGAAGGGAGCCAGGGGGAGGAGATTGAAACTAGGGGGCAGTAAAGGGCAAACAAGGAATACATAAGAACTCAAATACAACCAAAAAATCTAGAATAACACAGAATAGAAATGAAACCAATGAAAACTCAAATATAAAACTTTAAGATCTAAAACAGTTAGTTGACAGTTAGAGGTTGAATCTAGCTAAGCTGATGGTTTTCACTCAGGCAGAGACTGATCTATAACAGCAGCTCTAACTGAAGCTCCCATAGCTCAGGGGTTAGAATTAATATTTATGGGTAATTTCTGATTTGTCAAAGAAATTCATCAGTTTTCTGTCATTATTTCAATCTGAAAAACTCACATGGAAAAAAAGACAATAGGAATTTTATTGATAAATTACTTTAGTCTTTGGCGCTCAGACCTCGGCAGGAAACGTAGCGCTGAAAATTGTTTGACATGAATGAACAGGAGTAAAGAACAGGGGTGTTCCCCCCCCAGACCTGAAACTGGTGGAGGAGTGGAGATAGATGGAGTTTGTCAGTCTGTAGACTGATAGTTGGAGTGGAGATAGATGGAGTTGGTCAGTCTGTAGATTGATGGTTGGAGTGGAGATAGATGGAGTTGGTCAGTCTGTAGACTGATAGTTGGAGTGGAGATAGATGGAGTTGGTCAGTCTGTAGACTGATGGTTGAGTGGAGATAGATGGAGTTGGTCAGTCTGTAGATTGATGGTTGGAGTGGAGATAGATGGAGTTGGTCAGTCTGTAGACTGCTGGTTGGAGTGGAGATAGATGGAGTTGGTCAGTCTGTAGATTGATGGTTGGAGTGGAGATAGATGGAGTTGGTCAGTCTGTAGACTGATAGTTGGAGTGGAGATAGATGGAGTTGGTCAGTCTGTAGATTGATGGTTGGAGTGGAGATAGATGGAGTTGGTCAGTCTGTAGACTGATGGTTGAGTGGAGATAGATGAGTTGGTCAGTCTGTAGACTGATAGTTGGAGTTGAGATAGATGGAGTTGGTCAGTCTGTAGACTGATGGTTGAGTGGAGATAGATGAGTTGGTCAGTCTGTAGACTGATGGTTGAGTGGAGATAGATGGAGTTGGTCAGTCTGTAGACTGCTGGTTGGAGTGGAGATAGATGGAGTTGGTCAGTCTGTAGACTGCTGGTTGGAGTGGAGATAGATGGAGTTGGTCAGTCTGTAGACTGATGGTTGAGTGGAGATAGATGGAGTTGGTCAGTCTGTAGACTGCTGGTTGGAGTGGAGATAGATGGAGTTGGTCAGTCTGTAGATTGATGGTTGGAGTGGAGATAGATGGAGTTGGTCAGTCTGTAGACTGATAGTTGGAGTGGAGATAGATGGAGTTGGTCAGTCTGTAGATTGATGGTTGGAGTGGAGATAGATGGAGTTGGTCAGTCTGTAGACTGCTGGTTGGAGTGGAGATAGATGGAGTTGGTCAATCTGTAGACTGCTGGTTGGAGTGGAGATAGATGGAGTTGGTCAGTCTGTAGACTGATGGTTGAGTGGAGATAGATGGAGTTGGTCAGTCTGTAGACTGCTGGTTGGAGTGGAGATAGATGGAGTTGGTCAGTCTGTAGATTGATGGTTGGAGTGGAGATAGATGGAGTTGGTCAGTCTGTAGACTGCTGGTTGGAGTGGAGATAGATGGAGTTGGTCAGTCTGTAGACTGCTGGTTGGAGTGGAGATAGATGGAGTTGGTCAGTCTGTAGACTGATGGTTGAGTGGAGATAGATGGAGTTGGTCAGTCTGTAGACTGCTGGTTGGAGTGGAGATAGATGGAGTTGGTCAGTCTGTAGATTGATGGTTGGAGTGGAGATAGATGGAGTTGGTCAGTCTGTAGACTGATAGTTGGAGTGGAGATAGATGGAGTTGGTCAGTCTGTAGACTGCTGGTTGGAGAGACGGTCTGCTGAGCTTTTTGGGGAGATCCAGTGGACTGCGTGAGCTGATACTAGAGCTTCACTCAGGGACCTGGAAGATGGAAGTCCATGATGAGCAAGCATGAAGCGACAGTGGAGAGGAAAAACTCCCCATTGGTAAGAAACCTCTGGCAGAACCAGGCTCAACATGGCGGTCCTCTGCCGGTGAACGGTGACGGGGAACGCAGTAGGAGTCAGAGAGGAATGACGCTCTGATGAAGCTTTAGCTACGAAGGTGGAGGAGCGGCTGGAGGGGGGTGGGGGGCTGGGGTCTAATTGGGGTCGTCTACATCAAAGTCATAACGCTGCCTGTGCTTTGGGCGCTTTCTATGAGAGGTGGATTGAAGACCTTGTTGGATGAACTCTGGATGCTGATTGGCTCTCATGGAGGCGTGGTTCAAAGCTGATTGGCTGATTTCAGAGGTGGAGGAAGGCGAATGATCACTTTATTCAGTCAAACTTCCGCCTGGGCTCCATTTCTAATCAGAACTTTGCTTCAAAACTTTTTGTATAATTTCTGTTTCCTTATAAAATCTAGAAAACAATTTAATTTCCTTTCAGCTTCTAGTATAAAGACTTTGAACTGAAATCCAATCTAATTAATTGACTGCTGAGGCTCAAAGCAGAGTTTTTCTTTAAAGCATGTTGGATGTGATAAAACAGACGTCCTTATCTGTGTCTGGATGCGGCGGCGCTTTAACAGCAGGACAGCGGCGGCGCGCTCCTTTGAGTGATGCACCAAGGAAATGGCCGCTCAGGTGGATTGTCCAGAACTTTATTGGATTAATGAAGGTCCAGCAGTGCCGGTTCTGCCTGAACGGCGGCGGCTGACGCCTCAGTAAATGCTTTATTCTGATGCGTAGCTGAAGCAGCGAAGCAGGATGGCGGCGTGGAGCACACATGGACGCCCTGATGGCCTCAGCGAGCAGAGGAATGACGACTGAATGAAGCTCTGCCTTTTGATGCTCATTTACCTGCTTTCTGCACATCTAGAATCTAATTTCTGTTTGTTTCTTTCTTCACTTAAATAAAGCCTCATTTATTCTCAGTTATTCTTCAGTCTCTGCTGTGATGGAGTGGCGGCCTAGTGGTCAGAGCATAGAGCTTTGGTTCATAGATGTTCAGAGTTCCACTCCCACAGACTGCCACTCTGGGTCCCTGAGCAAGACCTTTAACCCCACATTGCTCCCCGGGCGCCGCATCATGGCGGCCCGCCGCTCCCAAAGGGGAGGGGTTAAATGCAGCGATGTGAGATGAATAAAGTTCAGTTATTCTCATTAAACCTGGAGCTGTTTTCTGTTAAACTGTAAACCAGACTGAGGAGACTGATTCATTATCTCTAAACAGAGACTTTACCGGCTGCTGCAGCAGCCTGCCACTGTCAGCAGCCATCCAGGATTTAACACAGGTCAGCTGGAATGTTTATTAGTATAGCAGCTTTCACAGACACAGAGGTCACAAAGTGCTTCACACAATTACAATAGAAATAAAAATACATTTACAGTCACAAAACACACGGTCATAAAGCAGCCTTTAATCTGCTGGAATTAAAATGCTTCCTTAAATAAAACTGTGACGTGATGATGGCGTCCAGCAGACTCTTAGCTGGGAGGTGTGTCCACCATGATGGATCTTATTAGGCTGTTTGCGGCGTAGGGGGAGTCTGAGGGGATCCTTCCCTGGAAAATGTTGAAATTTAGACTCTAAATGTTATTTCCTCCATTTTGAGGTGGAATGCTGCCAACTTTTATTCCCTGTTCCAATTAAAAAAAAAATTAAAATCAATCCTCTGGACTTTGTTTCCCAGTTTGAAGACGTTTCTCTTCCATCCAGGAAGCTTTTTCATTCCAAATGTCAGAAATAGCGTTTAGTTCCAGGTTTTATCCAGCAGCCCAACAAAGCCTGGTTTTAGTTTAGAAAACATGCAAATAGAAACGGATGAACGGGTCCCCCCCTTTGGAATGGGGGTCGTTTGGCTTCTTTGTTAGCCTGCAATGCCCCATACCTGTCTGTCTCTGTTCCAACTCTACTTTAGTCCTGATTATTGGAAGCATGTGAGCTTCACTAGAGGTGGAAATTTCATCAGGAAGTCATGAGATCATTTTTAGTAACAATATTATGATTCATACAGTAGGTTCATTCAACCAATCAGAAGGTCTGATGCTACGTTCAGACTGAACGCCATCAGAGAAGCTCCTGCTGCCTCATCTCAGATCCTCATTAAGGTCAGACGTCCAGTAAAGTGAGTCCAGATGCTTCTGCTGCTCCTGTGTTCGATGCCAGAGAGCAGCTTTGCTATATTAGCTGTGATCAGCGGGTAGAAAGTAGTTAGAATCTATGTTGAAGTGAGAAAGTCCTCCTGAAAACATGGTCTGTGCAGTCAGTTCATCCAGATTACCATCCTGCCTTCAAAGATTATTTCTCTGTGGGAGCCGCTCAGACCCCCACATAGCGGCGCTGCGCTGTCACTGGGAATCCCCAGCAGCAGCTGCCTCAGGCCCGCTCGCCTCTTGGGGGTTTTCCCCTCCTGTTGGTGGCGGCTGGAAGTAGATGTTAGCGTTTTTCAGGTCTGTGCTACAAACTGCAGGCAGCAGGATAATAAAAGCCAACATATTCTGCCGGCAGGTTTCTACATTTGAAGTTCA
This sequence comes from Cyprinodon diabolis, assembly GCA_030533445.1. Taxonomy (NCBI): domain Eukaryota; kingdom Metazoa; phylum Chordata; class Actinopteri; order Cyprinodontiformes; family Cyprinodontidae; genus Cyprinodon; species Cyprinodon diabolis. The sequence continues at coordinate 636,216 of CM060079.1, forward strand.
TTTGAGCAAAGTTTGCAGCGTAACATCAGGACAAACCAAAGCAGCACATCCCTGAAACACGGCGGATAATATGGCATTTTTTTAGCAAAGGGTTTTCAATATAAAGCAGTAGCTACCATTGCAGCTAAAAGCATGACTTTTAAATATTTTCTTTTATCTTAAACTGAACTCCTTTAATGAAAAACATTCCCTCAGTCTTTAAAGATGGAGGGAGTCTATGAACAAAATGAAGAATAAGAGGCTGTAGCTTTAAGACGAAGGTCTGCGATGACATGATGCGATGAGAGGAAAGTCTGGATTCACAGAGTTTGGAAACTGACTTATTATTCAGAGAAGAACAAACAGTTTTTCTATATTTAACAGACTAGACGCCGTTAGAGGAGGAGATCTAGAAGCAGAAGGTCTGAGAAGGATCTCTGTTTGTTGCCTTTATTGCATCTAAGGTTCAACAGAATCCGTCATGGATGGAGACGCCATGTTTGTTTTAGTTTTGCTCCAGTGTCTCCTGCCGTCCATCATGGACATTGTCCAACGATGGACCTTCTGATTAGACACTGCCATTAAAGAAGGCTGCTGCTCTGGGTGTTTTGAACAACCAGGTCCTTCCTGCTTCCACCAAAGGTGTCCGTTTGTTACCTGAACATGGGGGGGGGGGGGGGTTATAGTCATGTGACCTGATGATTAATCTGCTGTCAGCTCCATCCTCCTTATCATCCTCCTTATCAGTACCGGACGCTAGCAGAGCCTGACTTAAAGTTAACTTCTCCTGCTGGCCGGGGGCCACGGGCCCCGATAAGACGCCTCCTCCCCTGAGTTTAGTTGCTGGCTTTAATGCCGCTGCTCTGTTGCTTCAATGTTTCCCTTTTTTCTGCCGTTTCTCGGCGCTTGCTGCCTCCTCTCTCCTCTGTCTGGAGCTTTCCCACATCTCTTTCCGGGCGAGAGGAATTAAAAGCCATTTAGTGCCTTCTCTCCCCTGAGAGCTGCTCTGTAATTAGCATAACTAATTTAGCAGAAATATTTCCCTTTCCCTTGAATCTGCTGCTGCGTCGGGGAGGAAGGGGCTGAAATTATGATGTAGCGGAAAAGATGGCTGCTTGTTTAGTGTCTGTGGGTGTTTGCTGGAACTTTGGAGCCTCTATTGTCTGGTTTTTCCAGAGCGTGCCTCAGTGACTGAGCCTCCAATCTCCAGCGTGAGGTTGTGTTTGTTATCTTTAGTGAGTTTTGTTTGCAGTGACGGCTGCATCTTTATCACTGGTGCCTCCAGCTGCTGGGATGTTCCTCAGAGGCTGTTTTATGCTCCGCTTCTGCGGCCGCCTGAACCAGCGACTCCAACATGCTGTTAGAACATCCTCAGACATGCATAGTATCACACAGTCACAGGCAACGATCCGCAGCTCCACATGGAGGCCAGAGGACGCCGCTGACAGCAGAACCAAGCGCCGCTGAAACCTTCAGACTGAAGCTAAAGCTGCTTGTTTCAGCTTCACAAACTTTACTGGTTTATTCTACAAAATACGGCAACAGAAAAGAGACTCTTTAACTTAATACTCTGAGCTCTGTGAGCGCTAACCTGGAAGCTGCTGCAGCTGCAGTGCATGCTGGGACAGCTGTCAGTCTGGAGAACGGACAAGTCTGCTCTGATGCATGCTGGGTAAAGAGGGAGGGGCCAGAATAACATCCAGGGGCTTTGTCTTTACTCAGTCTGCTGTTCTAGTGAACTAGAACAGTAGGAGGGCTGAGGATGATGACGATTCACTAGAACACGAAGATGCACAAGTTCACCTTGTGAGAAACGGCCATTAATCCACCTGTGATCAAAGGTGTTTACATCCTGTAGTGTGATTTGGAAAAGTTAAACATGACGCCCTGCAGGCCTGTTACCGGGCCCAGCTGATACCTGCTCAGGTTTATCTATTTATAGAAATGGCCCACAGTCACATGGTGTTTCATCCACACTCCCTTCAAATGGGGTTTTAAAATTTCTAAAACATGTTTCTAAATTTTTTTTTTCAGAAATACGTTTTGTTTTATAGCTGTCTAAACAAATAAAATGAGATTTAAAATTCCACCTGACGTGTGACTCTGCAGCAGTAATGCATCAGCAGGTATTCATCTTTAGCCCCGCCCCCTAATGGCCGCCATCATTGGAAACTAGAGGCTCAGACCTTTCTAAGCAGGGGTCAGAGGTCATTGTGTGACCATTTCGCTGCGATGGACTATCAGGGCCAGATTAGAGATGTTTTTATTTTGAGAGTAAAGTCGTAACATTACAAGAGTAAAGTCGTAACAGTACGAGAGTACAGTCGTAACAGTACGAGAGTAAAGTCGTAATATTACGAGAGTAAAGTCGTAACATTACCAGAGTAAAGTCGTAACAGTACGAGAGTAAAGTCGTAATATTACGAGAGTAAAGTCGTAACATTACCAGAGTAAAGTCGTAACAGTACGAGAGTAAAGTCGTAATATTACGAGAGTAAAGTCGTAACATTACCAGAGTAAAGTCGTAACATTACCAGAGTAAAGTCGTAACATTACCAGAGTAAAGTCGTAATATTACGAGAGTAAAGTCGTAACATTACGAGAGTAAATTTGTAACATTACGAGAGTAAAGTTGTAATATTACGAGAGTAAAGTCGTAACATTACCAGAGTAAAGTCGTAACATTACCAGAGTAAAGTCGTAACATTACGAGAGTAAAGTCGTAACATTACCAGAGTAAAGTCGTAACATTACGAGAGTAAAGTCGTAACATTACCAGAGTAAAGTCGTAACATTACGAGAGTAAAGTCGTAACATTACCAGAGTAAAGTCGTAACATTACCAGAGTAAAGTCGTAACATTACGAGAGTAAAGTCGTAATATTACGAAGTCATCATTCAACAACCCGTTTCAGAAAGAAAGCTTGTAGCTCCGCCCATCAGATGACGGCCGACCAGCTCCACCAATCAACCAAAAGAAAGGGCTTCTTGGAAGAGCTGTCATAAAATACAACTTGTTTCTCGTAATTTTAGCAATTTATTCCCATAATTTTAGGACTTTATTCTAGTAATTTCATTTCAATCGTTGCAACTTTGTTCTCGTAATGTTACGACTTCATTGTCGAAATAGAAGAAAGAAGCCTGGCGCTAACACTCCGTGGTAAAGCCACGCCTCCTACATGAGCAGGAGGAGAAGCTGCCGTTCTCAGGTAGATCCAGCTCTGATCAGGTTCAGGTTCCTGAGGTCGATGGTAGCGCCAGCCTAACGTAACGTCTCGCTCTCCACGCCTCCCCGCCCACCGCCCACCCTCCACGCCTCAACGCCCGCCGCCCACCCTCCACGCCTCTCCCCCTGCCGCCCGCCCCTCAGAAATGACGTGTCTTCTGGCTCTCTGCTCTCCATCCCAGCTGCTCCGTCTGTCTTCAAGGTCTTGATCTGTTGAAGGATCTTTCTTTTTTTTTGTGTGGGTTGATTGTGCTGTGTCAGCTAAGTGACATCATTCAGTGGAGCAAAGCATGCTGGGAGCTGCAGAAGCTGAAAGGATGGGGTGAGGGTGGGCAGGCTTTTACAGTAATGAATTCCTCTCCTAGATGGGGTGGGGTGGGGTGGGGTGGGGTGGGGTGGGGGGGTGGAGGCCAAGGCTTCTGCTAAGTGATGGAGTCAAGGACAAATGAAAGTTCCTGAAAGTTGGATAAAACCAGCAAACCTTCTAAAAATAGTTTCTGCTCGCAGTAAAAACGTTGATCAACCAAAGGCAGAAAATGGTGATGGTGATAACCTGCAGATCCGTCAGACCGTCTCCATCCTTCACTCTCATCCATCTTTGTTCTCCTGCTGCTGGTTTCTCACCACAGATTAAAACGTAAACTTTCCACATTTATTAACACATAAAACTGAGAGAAGCAGATGTAGGATATCAGCCCCCTGGGTGAGACCTTCAGAGATCATCTGATCCATAACCTGACCGCTGCCCTTCATCCTTAACCACCATCCTCATCTTCACGGCGTGTCAGCCTGTTAGAGGCATGAATCATTTACGGGATGATGGGATGGTCCAAGGCGGAGCTCCGCTGGTCGCTGCGGTCCTCTTAGCCTTGGAAATAGTTTTTCAAATTACGCATTAAATCTGTAAATGTGTCATATAGTGACGCTTAAAGTATAATATTGTCGCCTCAAATCATCTTAAAACGTTCTCTTATTGAACAACAGAAAGAGAACTTTTAACCTTAAGCTGCTGCAGTGAATGCTACTGTTTTTCCAGCACCGTGCAGCTTTGTCGTCACGCCCTCAAAACCCCGCCCACTTTATATCTAGTCATTCAAAACATATCTCTGCACTGTGATTGGCCCGCCAGTTGTAGGGCTTGGGGCCTTGATGGAGGATAGACCACTGCAGGCAAAGATGACGGTGGGTGGGGCTTGTTCACTAGGCTAGGTTGATGGGACAGGTGTTGTGAATGAAACGGTTACAGGGTAAAAGTTCTGCAGTACCTCTGAGGACCCCCACAGAGGTACATGGGGGTCACAGACCCCCTGTTGAACTCCGTAGCTTTAAGTTTCTAACCCTCTCCAGCAGGAGCTTCTGCTCGCTCGCCATGTTTGGATCTGTCTGCGTATTTACAAATTTTCCTCGGTGGGAGGTGTGGAAATTGTGCCTGAACTAACGCCATGTGAGGTGGGGGGGGTGTAAAATGACGTAATTTCCTGGAAACATCAAGCATAAACCAGCTTTACTCTGGTGTCCGTCCTGGATGTGTCCGAACACCCGCCCTGACCTCTGACCCCTCATCACACACAGTGACTCCGCCTCCCCTACCGGTGACTCTGCCTCGCCCCATGCTATCGCAAAGCATTCTGGGATATATCTGCCCATGTAGTGACCATGGATGATCACTTCCTGGGAAATTTGGAGTCCACTACTTTTCATCCCCTGGATGTTCAGACGCTCCTCTAAAATGGCATCGCCCCGATATAGCGCCCTGTAGGGCGGCCGTTCGCTTCCAGCCTCTGATCCGCCTTAATGAGCGACATGGGACCACAGTGGGTGTTTCACCTGCAGGGGGCGCTGTTAGGAATCATTGCTGCTTAGAATGAGTGAGACTCTGAAGCAGAAGGTGTTTGAGTTCTGAGGCTGGGAGCTGTTAGCTCTGCTAGCTAGGAGCTCGGTTTGTTTTCCATGGAAACTTTGACCTTTCAGGGTCTTTAGTTACGATTAAACAAAACATTCAACATGTCAGTTTGGTGCCAACAGAACATCAGTCAGACTAAAAGGCCAGCTGTGATGAGGGATGTGCGCGATTGATCAAGTAAACAAATTAAATTGGATCCCTATTTGTCACCAACACAGTCCTGCAGTAAATGTAATTATGTTTGATTAATGAGCGGCTGAACGATGTCAGATAATAACCAATCCTGCAGCTGAGAAGCTGGAAAAACACTCAACTCTGCTGCTTCTGTTACTTCTAATCACTAAACCTGAAAAGGTTTCTGCATGTTTTCATCTGGTCCCGCTGGGATCTGGTCCCGTTGGGATCTGGTCCCGTTGGGATCTGGTCCCGTTGGGATCTGGTCCTGCTGGGATCTGGTCCCGTTGGGATCTGGTCCCGTTGGGATCTGGTCCCGCTGGGATCTGGTCCCGTTGGGAGATGGTCCTGTTGGGATCTGGTCCCACTGGGATCTGGTCCCGTTGGGATCTGGTCCAACTGGGATCTGGTCCCGTTGGGATCTGGTCCAGTTGGGATCTGGTCCAGCTGGGATCTGGTCCCGCTGGGATCTGGTCCCCCTAGGATCTGGTCCCGCTTGGATCTGGTCCCGTTGGGATCTGGTCCCGTTGGGATCTGGTCCAACTGGGATCTGGTCCCGTTGGGATCCGGTCCCGCTGGGATCTGGTCCAGTTGGGATCTGGTCCCGTTGGGATCTGGTCCCGTTGGGATCTGGTCCTGCTGGGATCTGGTCCCGTTGGGAGATGGTCCTGTTGGGATCTGGTCCCGTTGGGATCTGGTCCTGCTGGGATCTGGTCCCGTTGGGATCTGGTCCAACTGGGATCTGGTCCCGCTGGGATCTGGTTTCACTGGGTCAGGCTGTTTCACTCTCTGGGGTTTTCCTGGTGTCAATTTTTGGGTCGATTGATTTTCTCTGTGGTCTTGTCATTCGATCTCTTCCTCCACCATCTGCTGTAGCATCTATGTGTTCTAGCTCCTCTGCTGCTCCTGTTTCCTGTTTATTGATGGTTATTCTACCTCTTAGTGGAAATGTGTGAATTGATCTGTGCAGGAAGCAGTCACCCTGTGTGAGTGCAGCTGTGTAATTATCATCTGTCTGTTCTAACGGCTCTAGATCTACACTTCTTCAGGTGCAGCAGTAAAATTGGGGTCAATTACCTGATCGAGTAGAAATGTTCGCTCCTCCATTCATCGAGCGGCTCTTTGCTGAAATATGAGCCTGAAGACCAGAGCTAATGTGTCTGTTTCCATATTCATTAAGCTTCTGCAACAAACTGAGTCTACAGCATCAAGCTAATCATCTGTGTAGCTTTTAGTTTAATTGATCTTTAATCAGCATAAATGCCACATTTGTTTGGATGCTCTGAAGTCGACATAAAAAGCTGCGATGCTTTTAGAGGGAGTGGTGGGACGGTGAGATGATTGAGCAGAGTAGTGGGGATGATCCATGTCTCCGTTTTGCTCTGTGAGCTTTTCTCTGCATCATGCAGCCTCAGGTTAAAGTTTTCTAATCATAGAAACCAAATCCTTCATCTTTGAATGTGAAACAGAACTGCTGATATTTCTGTCAGCTAAACTGTGACGCTCCAAGCGAAGCAACGATCAAACCGGTTATTTCTGGTGTTTCTCTCTTAAAACAATGAAGATTTCAAACCATCAACCTCAGGCCAGATTTCAGGAGACATTACTGGGCTCCTGGTCCAAGTCCGTCCCTCCGGTCACAGCGAGTCCCATTACGTCCACATCCAGTCAGCAGCCTGGACATCAGAGCCAATCTCCAAAATGATTCTCAGCTGTTCGTCCATCTGGCCTCCTTCCTGCAGGACTCGCTCCCCAACGGCTTTTCTTGTTGGTGGTGGTGTGTAAACGGGGGGGGGTCATGCATTGTTAGAATGCAACAGAAGTCGTCTTTCTTAATGAAATAATGTCTACATTTTTACCCATTGCCTGAATCCAGATAGTAAACATCTCATTTTAGCAAATCATCAGTGATCAGGGGTCAACAGAGGTCAATAAATGGTCTTTATTTCAGACTAGATTAAGGGTTAAGGTCCTCAGCAGCTTTGCTCATCAGCTAGGATCTGGTTTCACTGGGTCCTGGTCCCACTGGGATCTGGTCCCGCTTGGATCTGGTTTCACTGGGATCTGGTTTCGCTGGGATCTGGTTTCACAGGGATCTGGTCCCACTGGGATCTGGTTTCGCTGGGATCTGGTTTCACAGGGATCTGGTCCCGCTGGGATCTGGTCCCGCTGGGTCCTGGTTTCGCTGGGATCTGGTTTCACTGGGATCTGGTTTCGCTGGGATCTGGTTTCACTGGGATCTGGTTTCGCTGGGATCTGGTTTCACTGGGATCTGGTCCCACTGGGATCTGGTTTCGCTGGGATCTGGTTTCACAGGGATCTGGTCCCGCTGGGATCTGGTCCCGCTGGGTCCTGGTTTCACTGGGATCTGGTCCCATTGGGATCTGGTCCCACTGGTTCCTGGTTTCGGCTGTTTTACTCTCTGGGCGTGAAACAGCCTTAATGGAATAGTTACGTAGAGCTATGGCACATAGACTCTAAAAAAGCTGAAAGAGAAAAACACTACTTACAGCAACCACTAAGGAAAAAAATAGGTTCATAGTTTTTTATTATATATATTTTTTCAAAGTTTTAGGTGATTGTTTATAGTTTAATTAAAAACTATCACTAGACGCGCTTCTGTGGAGCAGTAGATAGTGCTTCTGTGGCGCTGTGGCTAGCGCTTCTGTGGCGCTGTTGCTAGCGCTTCTGTGGCGCTGTAGCTAGCGCTTCTGTGGAGCAGTAGATAGCGCTTCTGTGGCGCTGTGGCTAGCGCTTCTGTGGCGCTGTAGCTAGCGCTTCTGTGGCGCTGTAGCTAGCGCTTCTGTGGCGCAGTAGCTAGCGCTTCTGTGGAGCAGTAGATAGTGCTTCTGTGGCGCTGTTGCTAGCGCTTCTGTGGCGCTGTAGCTAGCGCTTCTGTGGCGCTGTAGCTAGCGCTTCTGTGGCGCTGTAGCTAGCGCTTCTGTGGAGCAGTAGATAGTGCTTCTGTGGAGCAGTAGATAGTGCTTCTGTGGCGCTGTGGCTAGCGCTTCTGTGGCGCTGTGGCTAGCGCTTCTGTGGCGCTGTTGCTAGCGCTTCTGTGGCGCTGTACCTAGCGCTTCTGTGGCGCTGTAGCTAGCGCTTCTGTGGCGCAGTAGCTAGCGCTTCTGTGGCGCTGTTGCTAGCGCTTCTGTGGCGCAGTAGCTAGCGCTTCTGTGGAGCAGTAGATAGTGCTTCTGTGGCGCTGTTGCTAGCGCTTCTGTGGCGCTGTAGCTAGCGCTTCTGTGGCGCTGTAGCTAGCGCTTCTGTGGAGCAGTAGATAGCGCTTCTGTGGAGCAGTAGATAGCGCTTCTGTGGCGCTGTGGCTAGCGCTTCTGTGGCGCTGTTGCTAGCGCTTCTGTGGCGCTGTTGCTAGCGCTTCTGTGGCGCTGTAGCTAGCGCTTCTGTGGCGCTGTAGCTAGCGCTTCTGTGGCGCAGTAGCTAGCGCTTCTGTGGCGCTGTTGCTAGCGCTTCTGTGGCGCTGTAGCTAGCGCTTCTGTGGCGCTGTAGCTAGCGCCAGGCCTGCAACTAACGATTATTTTTTAAATCAATTAACCTGTTTATTTTTTTTTCAATTAATCCATTAATAATTGGATTGCAAATATTTCCTTAAAGAAGAATTTTCACTAGATTAAACCAACTGAAACTACAAGTTTTCCACTTGAGCAGTTCTGGATTGTAGAGCTGATTGACAGATACATTCTAAATGTTTTTAATTGCTACTGAAGGTGGACTCCAGTTAACCATTAATTGGTTAAAAAAAATCAGTTGATGATTATTTAAGTAATTGATTAATCTGATTAATTGTTTCAGCCCTAGTTAGCACATCACAAAGGCCTTAGTCCTCGTCATGGCCGCCCGGGTTCAAATCCGCCCTTTGGTCCTTTGCCTCATGTCCCCCCCTCATTCCCCCTTTCCTCTCAGCCCACTGTATAAAAAAAAAGAGCCATTAGTGCTTTAAAAAGCTAGAAAAAAAGAACATTAATTGATTAGTAAAATCAGAGATAGCTGCAGCCACAAATCAGACCCTAGAATAAGAGGACCTCACTATTGGTACCATTGCTAAATTCACCCAAATTATTTTAATCACATAATTAATTTTGAAATGTATTATAGCTGCACTGATTTGGACCAAATACGCTCTAATAAAATCTGCTCCTTTTTCTCTCTTACGCTGGTTTTCCTCTCAGGCCCACCTTCCGTTACTTCACCTGGTACACGTGCGTGCTGGGCATCATCGGCTGCGCCATCATGATGTTCCTCATCAACGCCATCTACGCCTCGGCTAGCATCGCCTTCATGCTGCTCCTCCTCCTGCTGATTCACTACCTCAGCCCCACGTCCAGCTGGGGATACATCAGCCAGGCTCTCATTTTCCACCAGGTCTGACATGCACACACGCAGAAACACGCTCTCACTTCTGCTTGTCATTTCTATAGCAACTAAAATCTCATCCCCTACGCTTTACACGGAGCTGTACGTCTGCCAAGCAATCGTTCTATCAGCTTTATAGACACCGCACACACACAGTCTCACTGCCACGGCTCTCTCCTGCCTCAACAAATCGTTTTACATTTAGCAGAACACACACACGTTCCCTCTGCTTTTTTTCTCTGCCGTACACATTGAAGCTTGTCGTTCCTACAGCCGACATCTATCAAGTTTATATCAGGCTTAGCAGACGTAAAAACACACCAACACACACGCGTCTGCTTCTGTTCCCTCGATGAAGCTCTCTACATTTATGGAGCAAACACACACCCTCCATCATTCAGCTCGCCCTGTCCTCTGTCGCTGTTTTAGAGAAGAGGGGCCAATGTTGTCAGAAGGGCCCGGAGCCGAGGGGAGCCGTTGCCAATGCTGGAGGCGGGGGTTATGGGCAGGGAGGGGGGAGTTGGCTGGGTTTACCAGCAGCTTGTCAAGAGACAGAACATTATTACAGCTTCTTAATTTATTTTGCCTTTTCCCTCAAACTGTTTTCTTAGTCTGCTCTCCTCACACACACACTCACTCTCGTCTCTCTATGTAGTGAGGACCATGTGTTAAAACCTTCCTATGTTTAACCGTTTCTATGCCTTAAGACTAACCTTAACCAACCATTACTAGACCAGCCCTGACCCTAAACCAACCATTACTAGATCATCCCTGACCCTAAACCAACCATTACTAGACCAGCCCTGACCCTAAACCAACCATTACTAGATCATCCCTGACCCTAAACCAACCATCACTAGATCATCCCTGACCTTAACCAACTATTACTAGACCAGCCCTGACCCTAAACCAACCATTACTAGACCATCCCTGACCTTAACCGACCATTACTAGATCATCCCTGACTTTAACCAACCATTAATAGACCATCCCTGACCTTAAACCGACCATTACTAGATCATCCCTGACCTTAACCAACCATTACTAGACCATCCCTGACCTTAAACCGACCATTACTAGATCATCCCTGACCTTAACCAACCATTACTAGACCATCCCTGACTTTAACCGACCATTACTAGACCATCCCTGACCTTAACCGACCATTACTAGATCATCCCTGACCTTAACCGACCATTACTAGACCATCCCTGACCTTAACCGACCATTACTAGATCATCCCTGACTTTAACCAACCATTAATAGACCATCCCTGACCTTAACCAACCATTACTAGATCATCCCTGACTTTAACCAACCATTACTAGACCATTCCTGACTTTAACCAACCATTACTACATCATCCCTGACCTTAACCGACCATTACTAGATCATCCTTGACTTTAACTAACCATTACTAGATCATCCCTGACCTTAACTGACCATTACTAGATCATCCCTGACTTTAACCAACCATTACTAGACCATCCCTGACCTTAAACTGACCATTACTAGACCATTCCTGACTTTAACCGACCATTACTAGATCATCCCTGACTTTAACCAACCATTACTAGACCATCCCTGACCTTAAACTGACCATTACTAGACCATTCCTGACTTTAACCGACCATTACTAGATCATCCCTGACTTTAACCAACCATTATTAGACCATCCCTGACCTTAAACTGACCTTTACTAGACCATTCCTGACTTTAACCGACCATTACTAGATCATCCCTGACTTTAACCGACCATTACTAGATCATCCCTGACCTTAACCAACCATTACTAGACCATCCCTGACCTTTAACCGACCATTACTAGATCATCCCTGACCTTAACCAACCATTACTAGACCATCCCTGACCTTTAACCAAACATTACTAGACATTTTAATAATGTTTATACCACCTATCATTGAAATTGGCATTTCATTCCATCTTTCTAGATATTCTAATATTTTCTGCACTAAAGGTTCATAATTTAAGGAAACTATTTTCTCTATATCTGGGTTAATCTTAATTCCTAGGTAGGTAAAACCCTCATAGGTAGACGTGAAATGTGTTTGCAATGAAAGGGTTATTTCGGTTACTTCTGTTCAACAATAATAAGGAGCTCTTCTTTTGGTTAATTCTATATCCTGAGAATTCTCCAAATTTCTCCAGAATTTTATCACCAGCCTGAACAGACTCTTCCAGATGAGTTAAATACAAAACAATCATCTGCAAAAAGAGACGACCGGTGCTCTACATCCCCGAATGCAGGTGAGCTCAGTGGATCTACGTGTTGCCATGGCAGGTGGCTCTATGGCAAACAGGAACAGAAGGGGGGGCAGCCCTGTGGTGTGGATCTACATCTATACATGTTGAAAGTTGACTGTTTGTTGCAACTTTAGCCACTGGCTCAGTGTATAGTAATTAAATCTCTTCAGGGTATCAGAGTGATAACTCCATTCCATCCTGTCAAAAGCCTTTCAGCATCTAATGACAGCAAGGCATGATCTATAGCAAACTGTTTAGCATATAATATATTTAGTAATCAGCGAGTATTGTGAAAAGCTTGGCGCCCAATAACAAATCCATTTTGGTCATTTCAGATTAAATTAGGAATATGTGTTTCAATCCTTGGAGCCAAAGCTTTGCATAGAATCTTTGTGCCACAGGACATTAAAGAAATGGTTTACCTGACTTTAACAGGAGAGAAATAGTTTCCAAACGTAACGATGGGGGCAGGATGCCTTTTTCATAAGATTCATCGAATGCTTCCAGTAGAGGAGGCAGTAATTAATCTGGTTCAACTGGCAGGCCATCAGGCTTTACCAGAATTCATCTGGCTTAGAGCCATTTTAACTTCTTCATACTAAACACATGTTTAATGGTGTTTGAATAAACTAATGAATTCCATAAAAGTTAAAAACAATCATCTTAACTTTGTTTCCAAGATTGAAGATTTTCTTCCTTTCTTAATTCAAAATGTCTGGATTAGCGTTGAGTTTTAACCTAGTCTAGTTTATTTTTTTTTACTTTTTGGGAATGACTATTAGCTGATTATGGCTGAGAATCTTTACCAGCAAACTAATTGATATTTTAACAGTTTGTAGAGTATTTTTGTCTATTGATCGATAATCAACAGAAAGCAAAGTTATTTTCTGATGGATTTAAACCAGGAAGTTAAACTGGAGCCTACTGGGTGACGCTCATTAACTTAGTCGTTCTTTCATAAACGTGTTTTATTGTTATTTCAGTGCTTTATAAAGTATAGACCATTGTGCCCATCCTGGTTCCACTGGACCGAACCCTCAGAACCAAGAATCCAGTTTGCTGATCAGAGTTGATCTGGATCCTCAGACAGAAACTAATCGCCGTTATTAACGATCCGAGGCTCGTTCAGATAAACGATTGTGTTCATTTAGCAAACAGCGTCTATATGCTGCCATATCAGGATGTTTATGAGCTAATTCATCATTTCTATGAACTTTAAATGTAGCATCTCAAAGGCCGCCCCCACCCCTCATCATCATCATCATCAGTAGTGTGTCCTCCAGCAGAAGCTGCTTTAATAGAACTAAAACCTGAAGGAAAGGACGCCGCCGGGGCCACCGGCAACCCAGCCGCTGTGGGACGCTGAGGAGAGAACATTAGGAACGATGGTGGGCGGCTCACAACTGGGAGAAACAGAGACAAAGCAGCCGAGGAGCTCTGATTGTATCTGAGGGAGAGAAGGTGGGAGCAGGATATAAGCAGGCCATGAATGATTGGACAACGGAGTGATGGATGGATGGAAGCTGCAGAGAAACCATGATGGTCTGATGGATGAGAAGACGGTGAAATACAGAGATAAAGGGAGACGGATGCTTCGCAGAGTGGAAGCCGTCAAACATCACTTCCTGACTTTCTGTCTCTTACTGTTGTGAAGATTATAAAAGTTATTCTGTTGTTTATATCTTTGCTTTTTGACTCGTTATCTGGACAAACATTATTAAACTGAATTTAAATCATTTCTGCAGTTTTCAGGATGAATCTCTGAACCCCTTTAATCATCTTTTTCTTTCCGTTATCTTCTGCAGGCCAGTTAGTTCTACGTCAGCCTGAACACCTAAATTCAGCCAATCATAGATCAACGGTCTTCTGTCAATCAAATGTTTTCGGTCATAGCATCTTGATTCATATGTCGCAGCTAATATACGCAACGGTTGAAATCAGAATCTTCGCAGAGCAGAGGTGACCGTTACAGGTGGAGAGCGAATTGTTGGCGGTTCCCAATTCTATAGAACGTGAGTACGGACTCGGGTCCTCGCCAAGTCCGTTCGTGACTAGAACCAAGGAACTTCTGGACTCGGGGAGAACAGGAGCAGAATAAATCTGGGTCAACTGGAGCAGCAGCGTACTGATGACATCACCCAAATCAAAGCTCGTCTGAAGCTGCATTTCACCCCCTGTTATTAATAGAATATAGATAATAATAAATTATAACTTTTTTAATTTAGTGGAGGAATAATGATTAACACAGATAAACACGAACCAAATAAACATTTTGACAAAATTATCTCCATCAGAGCCAGCGGTTCTTCGCACAAGGCTATGCAGAGAGAGGACTGCCGCAGACACGCTAACGTTAGCCCTGGCCGCCGCAGACGGGCTAACATTACCCTGGCTGCTGCAGACGGGCTAACGTTAGCCCTGGCCGCCGCAGACTGGGTAACGTTAGCCCTGGCTGCCGCAGACTGGCTAACGTTAGCCCTGGCCACCGCAGACAGGCTAACGTTAACCCTGGCCGCCGCAGACGGGCTAACGTTAACCCTGGCCGCCGCAGACGGGCTAACGTTAACCCTGGCCGCCGCAGACGGGCTAACGTTAACCCTGGCCGCTGCAGACTAGCTAACGTTAGCCCTGGCCGCTGCAGACGGGCTAACGTTAGCCCTGGCTGCCGCAGACGGGCTAACGTTAACCCTGGCCGCTGCAGACTGGCTAACGTTAGCCCTGGCCACCGCAGACGGGCTAACGTTAACCCTGGCCACCGCAGACGGGCTAACGTTAACCCTGGCCGCCGCAGACGGGCTAACGTTAGCCCTGGCCGCCGCAGACGGGCTAACATTACCCTGGCTGCTGCAGACGGGATAACGTTAGCCCTGGCCACCGCAGACGGGCTAACGTTAACCCTGGCCACCGCAGACAGGCTAACGTTAACCCTGGCCACCGCAGACGGGCTAACGTTAGCCCTGGCCGCCGCAGACGGGCTAATGTTAACCCTGGCCGCCACAGACGGGCTAACGTTAACCCTGGCCGCCGCAGACGGGCTAACGTTAACCCTGGCCGCTGCAGACTAGCTAACGTTAGCCCTGGCCGCTGCAGACAGGCTAACGTTAGCCCTAGCCGCCGCAGACGGGCTAACGTTAGCCATGGCTGCTGCAGAAGGACTAACGTTAGCCCTGGCTGCTGCAGACGGGCTAACGTTAGCCATGGCCGCCGCAGAAGGGCTAACGTTAGCCCTGGCCGCCGCAGACAGGCTAACGTTAGCCCTGGCTGCCGCAGACGGCCATTTTGGTTTCCATGTAGTTAGGGGTATGAGTCAGTCGCCGTCTTCCACTGTGACCGCCTCAACTACAAATAAAGAGCTGCGCCGCACAGCTAAACGGCTCCACAGCGCCATCTACCAGCTGTAAAATTATCGCAGCCGTGAACGCAACACCTCGCTCCATCATGTTGCTCCGCCTTTCCTGTTTAATTATTGATTTATTTTATAGCGAGCGCATCGGAGCGAATGACCTTTCAATTGAAGACCGCTCTGATTTCTTCCGCTCCTCTCCACGCTCTGCTCACATGCTCTCCCAGGAACAAAAGATCCATAGATATTATATTAGGCAGCCAAAAATCTCAATATATATTACCAACAGGATTTTTTCCACTCCCCTAGTCGGCTCTGATATTCATAAGTCAGAAGTCCAGTAACACACTGGTATCACTGGTACCACTGGTACCAGATGAGATGAATGCAGCATGCAGGAAACCCAGCGGTTGCCATGGCGCCACTCAGGCTTTTCTTATTATTCAGAAAGTTGAAGTTTGCCTTTAATCCTGATAAATGACCTGAAGCTGCATTTATGATGGAATAATTATCAATGATTTGGACTCATTTGGATGTTTTTCAGGATTTGCTTCACTAAGTTGCAGCTAATTAACCTTTAAACGTCAAACATGAAGCCGCAAACAGACCAAACTAGTCATTTCTGACGCTAACGTCCCATCATGACCATCACGGTTGTTTCTGGGTGGTCCTGGTTGTAGCTGGTAGATGTCTGGGTGCTCAGGGCTCAGAGAAGGGATGTGCATGTGAGGATGATGATGATGATGATGATGGAGGCTTCTTCATCTCCTGCTGATCCATGAGGGCTCATCTTCTCGCTCGCTGTCTCCCTCCCGCCTGCAGGTGCGTAAATACCTTCTGATGCTGGACGTGAGGAAAGACCACATCAAGTTCTGGAGACCTCAGGTCCTCCTGATGGTGTCCAACCCCCGCAGCAGCGTGGGCCTCATCACCTTCATCAACGACATCAAGAAGAGCGGCCTGTACGTGCTGGGACACGTCCAGCTAGGAGACCTGAGTAAGAACGCCTCTGCCGCACCTGCTTTCTGACCTCAGAACGCCTCTGCTCTCTGAGAAAGGTGGTTATGGTTCCAGTGCTCCCAGTCTGGATACTGGTCTCTCAGACGGATCCTCTCCTGTCCTGCTGTCTGACCATGTCTCCATGGTGGAGCAGAAGGACGCAGCTCTGTTCGATCATGTCCATCATTTTCTGAAGGTTCTCTGGTTCTGATGGAACCTCCAGGTTTTCATTCAGGCAGGAACAGGAAGAGGATTTTCTTTTTTCCTGTTTCTCTCCTGGTTTGAAAAACTCCCCAGAGGAAGAGAGCAGCGATGGCGTCTGTGGTTTGATTAAAATTGTAGCTGAAGCCGCCTGCCGCCATGCAGCCGCTCTGATTGCAGGGTTTGCTTTTCCTGGTTCTCCTGTTAGCAGCTGCTGTTCAGTTTAAATAATTCCAGGTAGAAATAATGGAGGGATTCTCCTCCGTCCTCCAGGCCTGATTTCATTTCTTCCTCATAACAAACCCGGCCGTCTTTATCCGGATCCGGAACATTCAGCTCCTTCCTGATGAGCTGCTGTATGGAAAGCCATTATGACAAAAAATGTATTAACTCATAAAAACATATATTTTTAAAGATTTTGTAGCTAATTTTGACTTTGATTTACTTCAAGATTTATTCATGAATATATTCAAGCTTTTTTTCTTTATTTCAGGGTTCTTTTTAATGTATTTATCTAAATCTATCAATTCACCTCCAGATGTCATCTTCTTTATTTTTTATTTCAAAGTTAGTTATAGACTTTTTTCGCAGGTTTTATTTTAGTGGGGGTGTGGCGGCCCAGTGGTTAGGGCATAGGTCTTTGAATCCTGAGGTTGTGAGTTTGATCCCCCACAGACTGGCAGACAAAATGGCAGCTCATTGCTCCCTAGGGGAGGGGTTAAATGAATTAATTTCTCTCTGGGATTATTAGAGTATAAACAATTTATAAAAACATTTCCATCATCCATCCATCTTTCCATCCCTTCTGACCCTCTTGCTCTCCTCCCTTCAGGCTCTCTGCCGTCGGACCCCCTCCAGGCTCAGTACGACTCCTGGCTGTCGCTGGTCGACCACCTGAACATCAAGGCCTTTGTTAACCTGACGCTGGCCGATTCTGTCCGCCACGGCGTCCAACATCTCCTCTTCATCTCCGGACTGGGTCAGTACCGCCTGCTGATGTTAAAGTGATGATGTTAAAGCTGCTGACTGAGTTAGTCTGCTGTTCCTGTAGGCGGGATGCGGCCCAACACCTTGGTCCTGGGTTTCTATGACGACGGCCTCCCCAAGGATAAGCTGATTGAATCGTCCTTGTTTCCCACCGAGTCCTCAGATCCCGTGGTTTCCTCCCAGGTCCTGGATCAGCCGCCTCCGTACCACTTCGCCGCCCTGCGGGGGTCCGGCGACCGGCCCGATGTGGGTGAATTTGGGAACGGGAAGGTTTTAGGCCCCCAGGAGTACGTCTCCATCATTTCAGATGCCATGAAGATGCTGAAGAACGTGGTTCTGGCCCGATATTTCAATGACTTCGACCGAGCGCAGGTCCTCTCGCCGCCCTCCTCGGCAGCGAAGGTGTTTGTTGACGTGTGGCCGGTAAACCTGCTGCGGCCGGACAGCTGCAGCTACGTGGACACCTGCTCCCTCTTCCTGCTGCAGCTGGCGTGCATCCTGAACATGGTGAAGGCGTGGCGGAAAGCCACGCTGCGGCTCTTCCTGTGCGTGGAGGAGGGGCGGAGCGTCAGAGGCTCGGAGGCCAAGCTGGGCCAGCTCCTCAAAGACCTGAGGATCAAAGCTCAGGTGTACCCCGTACCCTGGGACCAGGTGGTGGCGCTGCACTGGCAGAGGCAAGGCGGCTTCAGCAAGAACCAGAGGTCGCAGGCCGCGGACTCCGGCGCCGCCGAGGAGGAGAGCGAAGACGATTACGTCAACAGCTTCCCCAGCAACGCCACGCGAGTCTCCGACGACTACCTGACGGCCGTCAATAAGCTGATCCTGGATCAGGCCATCCCGCCTCCTGCTGTGCGTTTCCTGTACCTGCCCCGCCCCCCCGCGGACACCCGCCGCTACGCCGCCTACCTTCACCAGCTGGATCTGCTCACTCAGGACTTGGGTCCCGCTCTGCTGATCCACGGAGTCACGCCTGTTATCACCACCGACCTGTGAGCGCCGGCGGCTCCGACTGAACGGCGTCGGCGTTAAGGAACTGCAGTAATGGCCGCCCTCATCGAGCAGCAGGATTCCCTCTGGGAAGCTCCGTCGCAGCGTCGGCTCTGATGTCATTCCTCTAATGGCCGTTCCACATGTCCTCAGACCATAAAGTGCCTTTTCCTCTCTAATGCCTGCAGCAGTCGCTTCTTTTTCCTTTCAGATGAACAATATTAGAGATGCTTTTCCAATATGACTTTTATTCCCGGATGATTCCATGTGGATTCTCAGGAAAACATTCCTTTAATCCAAATGCACTTTTTTTCCTGACCTCTGGCCGTTTTGCACGATGCTCAGACGTGAAAAATGTTCCGGGCTTCAGCCGCGGCTCCCACTGTTGCAGCTGATGATCTCCTGCGTTCTCGCCACTCCGCCGTTCCTCTCAGGGGGCCATGTTGGTCCGCCGGCCTTCAGCTAAATTGTTCGGATGAATTTAAATATCTGCTCATCTCATTACCTTAAGTGCTTCTAACATTAAAAAACAACTTTATGCAAATTGTGCTCAGCTGTGTGAACAAAGTGGGCTTTATGTGAGAGTCCTGCTTTTATCAGCGAACCTCCCAACTAACAAACACTTCCTTAGTATTTCCCTTAATCTGCGGTTTGAATGTTTTAATAATCGTAAATCAGCCAAACTTTTTGCTTTAATGAATCTGAATCTGATTTTCCATTTTTGACTCATTTCTCTTTTTCCTTCCTTTGTTTTTCCACTAATCTGTTGGAGTTTGGAAAATACACTCCTTAAACCGTCGCACTACATTTCTTCCTGTTTGTCAGGGATTTTTTTCTCTCAGTTTTATAGAACAATAAATCCACTGAATGCAGTTTACAGAAGAAATCAGTTTTTGTATGACTGTTTAATTATGTCCACATTTTTCCAGCTGTTGACTTTAATGGCAACAAATAAACGTCTTTTTCCATTTGCACAGTTGCTTCTCAACAAAACCTCTCAGAGTATACGGTAAGCTTTGGACGGGTTCATCTGAGCAGTGCTGGTTCTGATACGTCTGGGATTCAGCAGCTCAGATGGAGCGATAAGCGGCCGGCCGGATGTAGCCGGATGGGCTACATGCTGCTGCTCTGCCAAGCAGACACAAATTCTGCTCGTTCACTCGAGAGCAGACAAATGAAGCTGAGAAAGACCCTCAATATGTTAAACAGATGTTTAGCTTTGAGAATGAAGCAAATACTTCCATGGCTACATTATTTTTTAAGGAAAATATTCATGGAAATACAAGATAAAAGACTGTATTTATGCTAACCTGGTTTATCCTGGAAATGGTTAATTACTACACGGTTACCATCATCGGCTGTCTGTCCACAGCAGCGCAGGAACTGCTTCGGGACAAACATCCTATTGTTACGGTTAGATCCCGGACAAGCCCCCAAAAACTTTCTGACTCTTAGCAAAAGGCAGACATGGATCACTTCTTTCAGGCACCTGATCCCCAAAAAACAAAACAAAGTTTTTGATGTTTAAGTCTGATTTGAACTAAAACGCATTATTTTTATTATTGGACCCCAATAATTTACATTTAAAGCAACAAAAACATTTTATTTCCGTCATGTTGGGATTCAGGTTCCTAACCCACATGCAGAACACCCAGGAGTCAGAGTAAAAGTTTAACAATTTATTGAGGATATGCACACGGTTCTTTGACAGATACTGGAATCAAATGATAAACACAATGTTAGTTGACAGGTGCTGGAATCAGATCCGGGACTGGTCACACAAGGACTCTCTGCAGAGAGGGAAGGTTAGGTTAGCCAGGCAGCTAATGATCAGGTAGCTGAGGAAATGTGCAAATCTGTACCTGTTCAGAGATTCTGGCTGAGCGGTAGAGGGAGGGAACCAGGAGGGTCCAGAGACTGATTGATGGCAGAGGGCTTGGCAGAGACAGAACTTAGCTTCAGGCTTGTGAGTGTTCAGAGTTTCTTCAAGTTCCTTTTGAAGGATGGCAGACAGATCCAGACAGTTTGATCTTCAGGTTTGTTACTGAGAGCAGGCAGGCGGGTTTCAGTTGAGTAGCTCTTCCAGAGCTTCAGGGTCTCAGTCAGATTCTTCCTAGGAGGCAGAGAGGACAGAAAACTGGTTAGGTTCAAGTCAGGGGTTTCTGGGAGTCAGAGAATCAGGCAGGCTGTTGGCTCAGGCTTGCTAACCGTAACTAGCTTAACACTCTGGCACTGAAGAGTAGTTCTGCCGCTGCTTATATGCTGCTCCTCCTGATGAGCAAATCAGCCGCAGGTGTGGTAGTCAGCTTCAGCTCCAGGAGACCTAGGGTGCCCTCTGCTGGAGAAAGGTGGGCAGATCTCCAGATCCCAACAATTTCAATCTGAACTGCCTGTAGTTTCCTAAATGATCTGACTAAATAGCGGCCATTTTATACTCAAGCTGCAGCGTAGTGATGCCATTAAACACCAAACAGCATAAAATTATGTTTTCAGTTTATGAGGTGCTGATGAAGATTCTCAGTCATCCAGGTCTGAGTGATTCCAGAAAAGTTAAAATCAATCCGCTGGACTTTGTTTCTAAGTTTGAAGACGTTTCTCTTCCATCCAGGAAGATTTTTCAATTCAAAATGTCAGAAATAGCGTTTAGTTCCAGGTTTTATCCAGCAGCCCAACAAAGCCTGGTTTTAGTTTAGAAAACATGCAAATAGAAACGGATGAACGGGTCCCCCCCTTTGGAATGGGGGTTGTTTGGCTTCTTTGTTAGCCTGCAATGCCCCATACCTGACTATGTCTCTGAAAGGGGGGGGGGGGTCGTTAGAGGGAATCGTTGGCCTGGCTGAACAGGCGAGGTCTCCTGGTCTTTTTTGGCAGAAGTTTAAGTTTTATGAATTAAAAGTTTCTGCTAAAATTAGAGAAATATTTACAGTTACTGCAGCCTCAACAACTCTTAAAAAAATGTTTAAATATATTTTAAACCAGATCTTTACAGTTTGAAGACTCAAAATATAGATTTTATTTTAGTTTCTAAAATAAATGTCCAGCTTTTAGACCAAAGCTGTTGATTAGGGGGATGGCACAGAGGTCTTCCAGCCTCAGAGGATCCAATCAGAAAATAAAAACATTCAAACAGCTGCTCAGCATTTTAAGGACTTAAATTGTTTAATTTTCAATTTTTTTATTGTTTTTATTTGCAATTAATTGTTCAGTTTTTATTGTTTTATCTTTAAGGAAAGTGCATTTTATTTTTATCATCATTTAAAGTTCTGGTCTAATGGAATTAATGGAAACGTTTGTTTCATTAAGACAATAGAAATGAGTACCCCCCCCCATCCCAATGTGATGTCATCCTCTGTCACAGGGTCGCTGCCTTCTAGAGGCTCACAGAGGTACTGCAGGGGGGGCGCCGGTGACCTCTGAACTTTTAACAGGCTGACAGAGGAATTAAACTGGAACCTAATCCTGAGTCTGAGGCGCCATCGAAGCCAATTATCACAACAAAGCCGGGACTAAACAAAGGCTCTGCTGCCAGGAGGAAACATAATGAGGAGCATCTCCACCGCTTCCAATGACATTTTTCTGTCTGCGCTTATTTACATGACGCACCACCTTCAGTGCTGGAAAATGTCACAATGCTCCAAGGTTTCCAATTTATCGGAGCCCAATAAGAAGCTGGAGAACAAAAGTTGACTTGGTGATGATTAGAAGAGGATGGTTCTCATTACAAGGAGCATGGAGAGGTGCAAGAGAGGAGGCAGAGTGGGATAAAGGAGGCAGTCTGAGGATAAAGGAGGTCTGTGATAGAAGGGAAGAGGAATTATTGCAGGTTTTCATCACATTAAATCGCTGCGTTTGTTTCCATCTCAGGGAAACCAGGCGAATGTTTCCAACCATTGGCTCTGATCTGGGATCAGATTGACCCTGCAGATGGCGGGAAGGATGAGGCTAAAACTAAAAGATCAAAATATCTGAAGGAACGGATTCAGAAACGTCTCTAACTTCCTCATGTTTTTAGTTCTAATCTAAGTTTTAAATTCTGTCCAGATTCATCTGCATCACGGCTGCAGCTTTAATTTCAGAGAAGTTGAAGCTGGACTCTTTGATTTTTGGCTGGTTTGAAGTAGGAGCTGAGCGAAGCGTCAAAAACGCCTCTCAGCAAACAGGAAACACTTCAGTTAATGGCGAAGCAGCAGGAAACCCTAATCAGGATGGAGGCGACGCTTTGCTTCGCTGGCATCAATGACAAACAAAAAATATAGAACAAAAAAACTAGAACAACATCATTTCAGTCACATATCTGTTATTTAGCTATTTGTCTTCATAGTTTCTGCTTTTTTCTAACATTTATGAGTAAAACTCTAAATACTAGTTATAAGTAAAATCTATACGCTAAATCTACAAATAAAATTCTATGTTAAATCCATAACAAAAATCTCTATGTTAAATCTATTTCTACGTACAGCTCTATATAAATCTATATTTTCTATCTTTGGGGGTTGGGCTGGTTCCTTATTGCGCTCCTACATTTTTGGGGGCGTGGCTACATTGCTAATTAGCATTTCTGCTGAAGGTGAAATAAATAGATTTAAGTTTGAATCTAAATATTAAAGAAACAAAAATGTGTGAAATAACAGATCTGTGACAGTAGATCTTTTTAAATTAGTTCTCCATGAACTCCCTGGGAGCCCAGAGATCAAAGGAAACGGATATTTATTTATCTAATGGACCTTTTTGATGTTTTGGTTTCAATTAAATGAAAATGCTGATTATCGGAGCCGAAAGATGAAAACCTGAAACCAAAGCAGAGGATTTTCCTCCGACTGCGAACAACCTGCATAGTTTATTGTTAAAGTATAAAGGTGTCAGTCTATAAATATTTTTATCACCTTTAAGAAGAGCCCATTTATGAGGGGGGGGTCATTCAAATGGAGCCTTAAATCCAGAAAATTTAATCAGTGTTGTTTCCAGCGTAACTACTTCTGTACTTTAATACGGAGTCATTCTATTCAGTTTATTTCTATAGCTCCAATCCACATCATGTCATCTCAGGTCACTTTCCAGTTCACCAGATCATCCAGTCAGATTGATTCAAAGTTTTCTATCTAAGGAAAACCAGCTGATTGCATCGACTCATTGACTCTTCAGCAATCCCTCACACTAAGCATGCTTGTAGCGACAGTGGAGAGGAAAAACTCCCTTTGAACAGGAAGAAACCTCCAGCAGAACCAGGCTCAGTGTGAGCGCCCATCTGCTGAGGCCCACTGGGGTTCAAGGAGACAGAAGCAGACATAGAAAAAGAAGCATAGATACAAAAGGCAACTGTCAACCAGCTCCACAGGCGGCCCCGTCCAGGAAACACACAGCCAGGCAGACGAGCTCCGAGCCAGCTCCCATGTCAGAGGATGAAGAGAGCACATCCAGTTAGTCACAGTCAAAGAAACAGGACTACACTGGAAAACAGGCCAAACTCCAACATCTATAACATCAAACATGTATACGCAGATATAGATTTTATAGAATCTACAGCTAAAGATCTTCCTGTTAAGAAGCTCCTGCCTGCGTCCTCACTAGAACTATAGAAAGTAGATCAGACAGCTGATCCAGACGCTGCTGCCTGCGTCCTCACTAGAACTATAGAAAGTAGATCAGACAGCTGATCCAGACGCCGCTGCCTGCGTCCTCACTAGAACTATAGAAAGTAGATCAGACAGCTGATCCAGACGCTGCTGCCTGCGTCCTCACTAGAACTATAGAAAGTAGATCAGACAGCTGATCCAGACGCCGCTGCCTGCGTCCTCACTAGAACTATAGAAAGTAGATCAGACAGCTGATGCAGACGCCGCTGCCTGCGTCCTCACTAGAACTATAGAAAGTAGATCAGACAGCTGATCCAGACGCTGCTGCCTGCGTCCTCACTAGAACTATAGAAAGTAGATCAGACAGCTGATCCAGACGCTGCTGCCTGCGTCCTCACTAGAACTATAGAAAGTAGATCAGACAGCTGATCCAGACGCTGCTGCCTGCGTCCTCACTAGAACTATAGAAAGTAGATCAGACAGCTGATCCAGAGGCTGCTGCCTGCGTCCTCACTAGAACTATAGAAAGTAGATCAGACAGCTGATCCAGACGCTGCTGCCTGCGTCCTCACTAGAACTATAGAAAGTAGATCAGACAGCTGATCCAGATGCTGCTGCCTGCGTCCTCACTAGAACTATAGAAAGTAGATCAGACGGCTGATCCGGACGCCGCTGCCTGCGTCCTCACTAGAACTATAGAAAGTAGATCAGACAGCTGATCCAGAGGCTGCTACCTGCGTCCTCACTAGAACTATAGAAAGTAGATCAGACAGCTGATCCAGACGCCGCTGCCTGCGTCCTCACTAGAACTATAGAAAGTAGATCAGACAGCTGATCCAGATGCTGCTGCCTGCGTCCTCACTAGAACTATAGAAAGTAGATCAGACGGCTGATCCAGACGCCGCTGCCTGCGTCCTCACTAGAACTATAGAAAGTAGATCAGACAGCTGATCCAGATGCTGCTGCCTGCGTCCTCACTAGAACTATAGAAAGTAGATCAGACAGCTGATCCAGACGCCGCTGCCTGCGTCCTCACTAGAACTATAGAAAGTAGATCAGACAGCTGATCCAGACGCTGCTGCCTGCGTCCTCACTAGAACTATAGAAAGTAGATCAGACAGCTGATCCAGACGCCGCTGCCTGCGTCCTCACTAGAACTATAGAAAGTAGATCAGACAGCTGATCCAGATGCTGCTGCCTGCGTCCTCACTAGAACTATAGAAAGTAGATCAGACAGCTGATCCAGATGCTGCTGCCTGCGTCCTCACTAGAACTATAGAAAGTAGATCAGACATCTGATCCAGACGCTGCCGCCTGCGTCCTCACTAGAACTATAGAAAGTAGATCACATCAGCGTGGTTCTGAAGTCCTTCCTCTGGCTCCTTGTAGCTCAGACTATAAAGTCATTCTGTTAGTCTAGAAATCACAGAATAGATCAGCACCTCAGTCCATAACAGATCTGTTTCACTCAGGTCTTCTAGTTCCAGTCTCCTCTGTCCATCCAGAACTAGAACCAAACCTGGAGAAGCAGCATCTATGCTCTACAGATCTGGATCTGAGTTCTTTGACTGATGGAGTTAAACTGATTAAGTTTCTCATCCAGATGTTTTTATCTGCTTTTCTAGCTGCTTCTATTATGATTTTATCTGTAGTTGTTTTTATTTCTCTCATATTTTATTGTTTAATTCTTGTAAAACACTTTGAATCTTGCTCTAGAAATAAACTTGCAGGATCTGGTCTCTGCAGACCCTTAGGCTCCTCCTCCTCTGAGGTCAAAGGTGATTGGCTGACAGAGGCAGCGGCCTGTTTTACCTGAAAGGAGCTGAAGCTGTGCTGGGAGGCGGCGTCCCTCCCCCACCCCCACCTTCATGGCTCCCTCCATGATCCATCTGATGACGGCGCTAATCTGCATGTCACCTACAATTAGGAGGATCGGGGAAGGCAGAGATTTTCAAACGGCGAAGCAATCAGAAGGCGGCTGAGCGTGCTCGCCGACGGCGGCCCTGCTGGATGGGAGCGTGACGGCTGTAGAAGTGGCAGCGATGTGACAAGTTTCCTCTGATCAGGACCCGAGCAGCGCTGAGACTCTGAGGCGCAAACGCTCCGCTTTACGCTCCTCTTCGTCATTAACATCTCTCACATATCCTGGGAAAGCCCTCAGGATGCTTCCTCCGCTCCCGCCCTCCTCATTCCAGCACCTTCTGCTCTGCTCGTCGCTCCCTACAGCTTCCTGTTCGCCTTCTTCCTCTTTTAACTTTACAAAATCAAACACTTCAGCTCCAAATCTGACTGAGGAGTAAATCAGACTAATAATTATAAAATCTAATCAGTTTTCAGTGAATCTGAAACATTCAGTGATTTCATTAAAGCTAAACATTAAGTCTAAATAAAGGAGGATCCAGCTTCTATCAGAAGTTTCTATAAATACTTTTAGGACTGGTTTCATTTTACTGTCTGTAAATAATTATTTTATCATATAATGTTTATATTAATTCTTGTTTTCTGAAATGACGTCACCTTGTTGGGCTGAAGGAGTTTATCCTTCATGTTAATAACTGCAGTATTCTAGGTCTTTATAGGCTGGGAGGGAAAGGGTTAACTCTAATTAGCTTTAATAAGCAAACTATGATCACCACTCAAACATCTAATTAATTATTGTTCAATTTCTAGACTTTCTCCATCTTCGCCCCTAAAGCTGCTTCTCGCTACTCATTTATTCACCTTTAAGGACTTTAAGCTTGTTTTATTTATCTTTATTTTTTATCCCCTCCCTGTAACTGCAGAGCAGAACGATGATCTTTGATGTGTCGATGATGAAACCTGCAGGTCACATCCTGATTTATCCTTCAGTAGATTCAACTTTTCATGCTGGAAATGATGTTCTTCCTTCTTATTGGTTCACTTGCTTCACATGTCTGATCTAATTTCCCTCCTTCCCGTTACCTTAGAGATCCTCGATGGCGTCCAGATTCCTCCGATGGCGTCCAGATTCATCCGATGGCGTCCAGTTTCCTCCGATGGCGTCCAGATTCCTCCGATGGCATCCAGATTCCTCAGATGGCGTCCAGATTCCTCAGATGGCGTCCAGATTCCTCAGATGGCGTCCAGATTCCTCCGATAGCGTCCAGATTCCTCAGATGGCGTCCAGATTCCTCCGATAGCGTCCAGATTCCTCAGATGGCGTCCAGATTCCTCCGATAGCGTCCAGATTCCTCAGATGGCGTCCAGATTCCTCCGATAGCGTCCAGATTCCTCCGATGGCGTCCAGATTCCTCAGATGGCGTCCAGATTCCTCAGATGGCGTCCAGATCGTTGATCCTGCCTGTTTTCTGAGTTAAACAGGTCGGATGGAAACTGATGAAAAAAGAGCAACGGTTTCTTATCAGACGACATGCAGGAAAGTTTGACCCAATAGACGACGTTTTAAATGCAGTCAAAGAGTTGAGCTCAGTTCAATGATCCATTGGCCTCATCTTGGAAAAACATATTTAAACATTTCTGCAGTAAAAACTGTAAAGAATTGAACTGGAAACCTTTCAGAGGATTAGAAGTTACCTACAGGAGAGGCGTTGGATGGAAATGTTGCAGATAATCCAGACCAGAGGATGAAATATGCGGGGGGGGGGGGGGGGGGGGGGGGGGTCTGCTTTTATCATTTAGATCCAAACAATCTGCAGGAAAGGATCCTTTAATGATGATTCCAGGTCAGGAAAATAAAATGGTTAAAATATTCAATGAGCTTTTGCTTCAATCTTTCTGTGTCGCAGTTAAAATCTGATTTATGCTCCAATATTTGACCATCTGCCTCCATGATCCAGGAGGGTTTTACCGTAATCCTTCTATTAACTGTGAAACCAGAAACAGGAACATTTGAATGTGTTGCCATGAGAATGAGGTCACAGGAAGTTTATTGCTTCTGAAAGTGACTCCAACTCTACAATTTGGACCAAAGCGACAGGAAGTACTCTGCTTCAGATGGAATAATCTAGTTTGATGCTTTTCTTTGTTTTTATGTGATTAATAAATTCACTCAGTGTCGCTGCAGCTACCAGCTCTGCTCAGGCTGTGTGGATGCCAGAGACGTTACGATTGGCTGAACGTTGCCACAATGAGGTAAAATATAGTGGTTGCCCAGACAACCATAATAACAACAATGATACACTACTTTTAACTTGGTGTCAACAACAACCGTTTGATACAAGGAGAATGCTTTTGGTTTCTTGGTCTAAAACCTCTATGAAAGTCATTTTTAAGATGTTCCGTTTTTCCTCCTCTGCATCCGTTGGTTTAATGAAGATAAAACGAAGCAACAGAACGTGATCGAGTTCAAACGCCAAGAAGGACGGAGGGACATCATCCAGCATGCTGGAACCATCTGCAAAGGTCGGCAGGTGAACGCCGCTCCACTCCTCATGGTTTGATTTGCAGTCAGCCAGACAAACCCTGGGAGGTCTAACCAGCAGAGATCTATGTTTCTAGAATGTTCCGCAGTTACAGAAACATGAACAATAAACGATCAGAGAGCAGATTTAAAAACGGCTTCTTCATCTTCAGCAGGAATGGAATAAAGGTGAATTCATCATGATGGTCCATCAAAGCTTCATATAAAACACCAGAGCAGCAGGATCTCCATAACTGACGGTCAAAAATAAGGAATTAGCCAAATGATAATGAGCGGTAATTAGCCTAGCATCCATGAAAGCTGCTCTAATCAACATCAGATCCGTTCTGCTGATGTTTGAAGAGCTGCAATCACTTCTCTGGACAAAAACCAGGCGGTAACATTTTCACGCTGCTTTCACTTCAAGATCTGGAGTCAAAAATGATTCAAACTCAGGAAATATAGAATGCATGGAAGGTCCTGGAACGGTGCGGTGCCTGGAAGGTCCTGGAACGGTGCGGTGCCTGGAAGGTCCTGGAACGGTGCGGTGACTGGAAGGTCCTGGAACGGTTCGGTGACTGGAAGGTCCTGGAACGGTGTGGTGACTGTAAGGTCCTGGAACGGTGCGGTGCCTGGAAGGTCCTGGAACGGTGCGGTGACTGGAAGGTCCTGGAACGGTTCGGTGACTGGAAGGTCCTGGAACGGTGTGGTGACTGAAAGGTCCTGGAACGGTGTGGTGACTGGAAGGTCCTGGAACAGTTCGGTGACTAGAAGGTCCTGGAACGGTGTGGTGACTGTAAGGTCCTGGAACGGTTCGGTGACTGAAAGGTCCTGGAACGGTGCGGTGCCTGGAAGGTCCTGGAACGGTGCGGTGCCTGGAAGGTCCTGGAATGGTGCGGTGACTGGAAGGTCCTGGAACGGTTCGGTGACTGGAAGGTCCTGGAACGGTGTGGTGACTGTAAGGTCCTGGAACGGTGTGGTGACTGAAAGGTCCTGGAACGGTGTGGTGACTGGAAGGTCCTGGAACAGTTCGGTGACTGGAAGGTCCTGGAACGGTGCGGTGACTAGAAGGTCCTGGAACGGTTCGGTGACTGAAAGGTCCTGGAACGGTGCGGTGAGTGGAAGGTCCTGGAACGGTTCGGTGACTGGAAGGTCCTGGATCGGTGCGGTGACTGGAAGGTCCTGGAACGGTGCGGTGACTGGAAGGTCCTGGAACAGTTCGGTGACTGGAAGGTCCTGGAACGGTTCGGTGACTGGAAGGTCCTGGAACGGTGTGGTGACTGTAAGGTCCTGGAACGGTGTGGTGACTGAAAGGTCCTGGAACGGTGTGGTGACTGTAAGGTCCTGGAACGGTTCGGTGACTGAAAGGTCCTGGAACGGTGCGGTGCCTGGAAGGTCCTGGAACGGTGCGGTGCCTGGAAGGTCCTGGAATGGTGCGGTGACTGGAAGGTCCTGGAACGGTTCGGTGACTGGAAGGTCCTGGAACGGTGTGGTGACTGTAAGGTCCTGGAACGGTGTGGTGACTGAAAGGTCCTGGAACGGTGTGGTGACTGAAAGGTCCTGGAACGGTGTGGTGACTGGAAGGTCCTGGAACAGTTCGGTGACTGGAAGGTCCTGGAACGGTGCGGTGACTAGAAGGTCCTGGAACGGTTCGGTGACTGAAAGGTCCTGGAACGGTGCGGTGAGTGGAAGGTCCTGGAACGGTTCGGTGACTGGAAGGTCCTGGATCGGTGCGGTGAGTGGAAGGTCCTGGAACGGTGCGGTGACTGGAAGGTCCTGGAACGGTGCGGTGACTGGAAGGTCCTGGAACAGTTCGGTGACTGGAAGGTCCTGGAACGGTTCGGTGACTGGAAGGTCCTGGAACGGTTCAGTGACTGGAAGGTCCTGGAACGGTGCCCAGACGTTTCCAGGAACCGCCTGTCCGCGGCTGAAGCTGTCCCTGGAAATGTCCTGATTTTACCGTTTTATTAATGAGGAGAAAGAAACTTCCTCTGATGGAAACAACAGAAGGAGACTCTGCAGGCCTTAATATTGTCACTCAGTGGAAGATGGCGTCCCTTTAGGGCGGGGTTAGCTTGTAGCAGCGGCTCAGATGGCGGCAGCGAGGAGTGGCGAGGTCCCAGCTGCTCCGACCAGAACAGCAGCAGAGTCTCAATCAGCCAGAGAACAGAATGAAAACCGCCGCCTCACAGGAACCACAGGCCGATGATTCAACGTCAGGGGGAGGGGCTTCTGCTGACATCACTGACATTTGATCCTCAACACTGTTCATCCAACCAGCCCGTTCATCCAACCAGCCCGTTCATCCAACCAGCCTGTTCATCCATCCAGTCCCTTCATCCAACCAGCCTGTTCATCCAACCAGCCCGTTCATCCAACCAGCCTGTTCATCCATCCAGACCCTTCATCCAACCAGCCCATTCATCCAACCAGCCCCTTCATCCATCCAGCCCATTCATCCATCCAGCCCGTTCATCCATCCAGCCCGTTTATCCAACCAGCCCGTTCATCCAACCAGCCCCTTCATCCATCCAGCCCGTTCATCCAACCAGCCTGTTCATCCAACCAGCCCGTTCATCCAACCAGCCCGTTCATCCAACCAGCCTGTTCATCCATCCAGACTCTTCATCCAACCAGCCCGTTCATCCAACCAACCCATTCATCCAACCAGCCGGTTCATCCAACCAGCCCGTTCATCCATCCAGCCCGTTTATCCAACCAGCCTGTTCATCCAACCAGCCCGTTCATCCAACCAGCCCGTTCATTCAACCAGCCTGTTCATCCAACCAGCCCCTTCATCCAACCAGCCTGTTCATCCAACCAGCCTGTTCATCCAATCAGTCCCTTCATCCAACCAGCCTTTTCATCCAACCAGCCCGTTCATCCAACCAGCCCGTTCATCCATCCAGCCCATTCATCCAACCAGCCCGTTCATCCAACCAGCCTGTTCATCCATCCAGCCCATTCATCCAACCAGCCGGTTCATCCAACCAGCCCCTTCATTCAACCAGCCCGTTCATCCAACCAGCCCGTTCATCCAACCACCCGGTTCATCCATCCAGCCGGTTCATCAAACCAGCCCGTTCATCCAACCAGCCCATTCATCCAATCAGTCCCTTCATCCAACCAGCCTGTTCATCCAACCAGCCCGTTCATCCAACCAGCCCATTCATCCAACCAGCCCGTTCATCCAACCAGCCCGTTCATTCAACCAGCCCGTTCGTCCAACCAGCCCGTTCATCCAACCAGCCGGTTCATCCAACCAGCCGGTTCATCCAACCAGCCTGTTCATCCATCCAGCCCATTCATCCAACCAGCCGGTTCATCCAACCAGCCCCTTCATCCAACCAGCCCGTTCATCCAACCAGCCCGTTCATCCATCCAGCCGGTTCATCCAACCAGCCCGTTCATCCATCCAGCCCGTTTATCCAACCAGCCTGTTCATCCATCCAGCCCATTCATCCAACCAGCCCGTTCATCCAACCAGCCGGTTCATCCAACCAGCCGGTTCATCCAACCAGCCTGTTCATCCATCCAGACCCTTCATCCAACCAGCCCCTTCATCCAACCAGCCCATTCATCCAACCAGCCCCTTCATCCAAACAGCCCATTCATCCATCCAGCCCCTTCATCCAACCAGCCTGTTCATCCAACCAGCCCGTTCCTCCAACCAGCCCGTTCATCCAACCAGCCCTTCATCCAACCAGCCCGTTCATCCATCCAGCCCGTTCATCCAACCAGCCCGTTCATCCAACCAGCCGGTTCATCCATCTAGCCCGTTTATCCAACCAGCCTGTTCATCCAACCAGACCGTTCATCCAACCAGCCCTTCATCCAACCAGCCCGTTCATCCATCCAGCCCGTTCATCCAACCAGCCTGTTCATCCATCCAGCCCGTTCATCCAACCAGCCCGTTTATCCAACCAGCCTGTTCATCCAACCAGCCCGTTCATCCAACCAGCCCTTCATCCAACCAGCCAGTTCATCCATCCAGCCCGTTTATCCAACCAGCCTGTTCATCCATCCAGCCCCTTCATCCAACCTGCCCATTCATCCAACCAGCCCATTCATCCAACCAGCCCCTTCATCCAACCAGCCGGTTTATCCAACCAGCCTGTTCATCCAACCATCCCGTTCATCCAACCAGCCTGTTCATCCATCCAGACCCTTCATCCAACCAGCCCCATCATCCAACCAGCCCATTCATCCAACCAGCCCCTTCATCCAACCATCCCGTTCATTCAACCAGCCTGTTCATCCATCCAGACCCTTCATCCAACCAGCCCCATCATCCAACCAGCCCATTCATCCAACCAGCCCCTTCATCCAACCATCCCGTTCATCCAACCAGCCCGTTCATTCAACCAGCCTGTTCATCCATCCAGACCCTTCATCCAACCAGCCCCATCATCCAACCAGCCCATTCATCCAACCAGCCCCTTCATCCAACCAGCCTGTTCATCCATCCAGACCCTTCATCCAACCAGCCCATTCATCCAACCAGCCCATTCATCCAACCAGCCGGTTTATCCAACCAGCCTGTTCATCCAACCATCCCGTTCATCCAACCAGCCCGTTCATTCAACCAGCCTGTTCATCCATCCAGACCCTTCATCCAACCAGCCCCATCATCCAACCAGCCCATTCATCCAACCAGCCCCTTCATCCAACCAGCCCGTTCATCCATCCAGCCCCTTCATCCAACCAGCCCATTCATCCAACCAGCCCCTTCATCCAACCAGCCCATTCATCCAACCAGCCCGTTCATCCAACCAGCCCCTTCATCCAACCAGCCCCTTCATCCAACCAGCCCGTTCATCCATCCAGCCGATTCATCCATCCAGCCGATTCATCCAACCAGCCCGTTCATCCAATCAGTCCCTTCATCCAACCAACCTGTTCATCCTACCAGCCTGTTCATCCAACCAGCCCGTTCATCCAACCAGCCCGTTCATCCATCCAGCCGATTCATCCAACCAGCCCGTTCATCCAACCAGCCTGTTCATCCAACCAGCCTGTTCATCCAATCAGTCCCTTCATCCAACCAGCCTTTTCATCCAACCAGCCCGTTCATCCAACCAGCCCGTTCATCCATCCAGCCCATTCATCCAACCAGCCCGTTTATCCATCCAGCCCATTCATCCAACCAGCCCGTTCATCCAACCAGCCTGTTCATCCATCCAGCCCATTCATCCAACCAGCCGGTTCATCCAACCAGCTCCTTCATCCAACCAGCCCGTTCATCCAACCAGCCCGTTCATCCATCCAGCCGGTTCATCCAACCAGCCCGTTCATCCATCCAGCCCGTTTATCCAACCAGCCTGTTCATCCATCCAGCCCATTCATCCAACCAGCCCATTCATCCAACCAGCCGGTTCATCCAACCAGCCTGTTCATCTCTCCAGACCCTTCATCCAACCAGCCCCTTCACCCAACCAGCCCATTCATCCAACCAGCCCCTTCATCCAAACAGCCCATTCATCCATCCAGCCCCTTCATCCAACCAGCCTGTTCATCCAACCAGCCCGTTCCTCCAACCAGCCCGTTCATCCAACCAGCCCTTCATCCAACCAGCCCGTTCATCCATCCAGCCCGTTCATCCAACCAGCCCGTTCATCCAACCAGCCGGTTCATCCATCTAGCCCGTTTATCCAACCAGCCTGTTCATCCAACCAGCCCGTTCATCCAACCAGCCCTTCATCCAACCAGCCAGTTCATCCATCCAGCCCGTTCATCCAACCAGCCTGTTCATCCATCCAGCCCGTTCATCCAACCAGCCCGTTTATCCAACCAGCCTGTTCATCCAACCAGCCCGTTCATCCAACCAGCCCTTCATCCAACCAGCCAGTTCATCCATCCAGCCCGTTTATCCAACCAGCCTGTTCATCCATCCAGCCCCTTCATCCAACCTGCCCATTCATCCAACCAGCCCATTCATCCAACCAGCCCCTTCATCCAACCAGCCCATTCATTCACTGGAACTGTTCATTCCAGTTGAATAAACGGAGATCGATGGATTTCACTCATTCAGCACTTTATCTTTGCAAAGAGCAAACGGTTCACCATTCGGCCCTTCCTGCTCGGTAATCAGTGCTGTTCTACCTGAGAAGCGTTCGTTCCTCCTTACTGACAATAATGGAAAGTAGTCAGAGTCAAAACTAATTACAGACACTTTGGTTGAATAGTAACATGAATAAACCTGGAGAAAGAATCTGGTTTGTTTTGGGAAGAAGCTCTATCTGGTCTACAAACTCCGTCACTCAGGCATTGTGTGGCCATGGAGGTGCAACAGACTGAGTGAAAACCTTTATAGTGATTAAACAGGATAAATTAATACATGTAATCAGTGCCGTGGCCTAAATAGGAGAGGAAAATGAGCTGTTGGCGCCGTTCGCTCCGTCCTGCCTCAGTCGCAGTCCGTCATTATTTATTGACCTCTTGTCTCGGCCTACTTTCTCTCCGCCTTCGCACCACCCCGAGGTTTAATCAGATCTCTTCAGTGATGAAGATGAAACTGCCCCCTGCCTTCACCTCCTCCTGCTCCACACGTCCACATCGGTGGAAACTAATCCTTTCCAGCGAACAAACAACTTACATCTCTTCACAGCCGAGACAAAAGGTTTGGCTTGAAATGAGGCGCAGAGCGAAGAGACAGAGTGAGACGGGACATTAAAATGAGGAAACAGCCATGTTTAGTTTTGTTTGTGTGTGTTTACAGCTGTAATTAGTGAATATTGCTGAGAGCAGAATGCTCATATTGGCCATACAGCAGGAGCCGACCAGTAATGGCTCCGTCTCCACGCCAAAACACACCCACTGGTTTCACTGAGTGCCTGACAGGCACCCAGTAAATTCAGAGTGGGCTAATTGCAGGCAAGATGTTCATTGGTCTGAGTGTATAATTGGACTTCAGGAGGTAGAAAGACAATCTGCGGCATGTAAACGAGCTGGGAAGCAGTTTGAAGGGTAGCAGTGTTTTTGTTCCAGGTCAATGAGGAGACCGACACATAAACGTTAAGGTCCACAACCGCTTCCCAAAGAAAACACTCTGGCCATAAATGGATGCACTAATGGCTCTGAAACGCTCCACTCGCTTTTTTAACCTTTGCCTTTTGCTACAGAGCAAAGTTTGGCTGTTTTCTCTCTCATGTTGCTATTTTCCTTTCTTTGCAAGAACATCAATAATAACAATGATAATATTAAAAATAATAATGAAATGCCTTAAATTGGCAATAGAACTACCTTTAAATCCAATTGCAGGTCTTTTGGTCTACGGCAGCTTTTATTCACCCCCAGTTGAATGAAGCCCGATTTTCCTGACTGGATGTAAAGCTTCTGTGAAGAACAGTGTTACTTTGAAAAAGTAATTAGTTATACTTACTAGTTACTTCTCCCAAAAAGTAACTGAGTTACTAACTGAGTTACTCTACAATAAAAGTAACTTGTTGCTAGTAAAAGTAACTAATGCGTTACTTTTTCTCGCCGTGTTTCCAAAGCCAGTTGAATAGAGCGGACGACAAAGACAAGAACCTGCAGAGAGTTTAGCATTTATTGCAACTCAATGTAAATGACATCATCCAACCATCTATCCATCCATCCATCATCCATCCATCCATCCATCATCCATCCATCCATCCATCCATCATCCATCCATCCATCATCCATCCATCATCCATCCATCCATCCATCCATCCATCCATCATCCATCCATCCATCATCCATCCATCATCCATCATCCATCCTTCATCCATCCATCCATCCAACCATCTATCCATCCATCCATCATCCATCCATCATCCATCCATCCATCCATCATCCATCATCCATCCATCATCCATCCATCATCCATCATCCATCCTTCATCCA
Organism: Cyprinodon diabolis; assembly: GCA_030533445.1. Classification (NCBI taxonomy): domain Eukaryota; kingdom Metazoa; phylum Chordata; class Actinopteri; order Cyprinodontiformes; family Cyprinodontidae; genus Cyprinodon; species Cyprinodon diabolis. The sequence goes on from CM060079.1 coordinate 672,470, forward strand.
TCCATCCATCCAACCATCCATCATCCATCCA
>CM060079.1:675000-880000 GCA_030533445.1 Cyprinodon diabolis
CATCCATCATCCATCCATCATCCATCCATCCATCCATCCGTCCATCCATCATCCATCCATCCATCCATCCATCATCCATCCATCATCCATCCATCCATCCATCCATCAATCCATCCATCCATCCATCATCCATCCATCCATCATCCATCCATCATCCATCCATCCATCCATCCGTCCATCCATCATTCATCCATCCATCCATCCATCCATCATCCATCCATCCATCCATCATCCATCCATCCATCCATCCATCATCCATCCATCCATCCATCCATCCATCCATCCATCCATCCATCCATCCATCATCCATCCATCCATCATCCATCCATCCATCCATCCATCCATCCATCATCCATCCATCTAGATTTCTTCCTTTCTCCATATAGGCTAACATTTGATCGTTGATGCTGCCGCCGCCATGTTTTGCCGTAGGAATGAGGAGCATCTCATTGTAACCCTGGTTGGACGTCTGTTGTCGTCCTGATGGAGGACAATGTCAGTCCCAGTCTCAGACATACAGCCTCGGGGTTCAAAAATGATTTTCTGTCTAAAGCCCAATTCCCACCTGCAGCCTTACCCAGTGATTTGGGAGTTTAGAAGGCATCACACCAGATTGATGAAAACAGCAACATCCAAATGAAGTTACTTTATATAACTGTCAGATATAACTGACCTGATTCCAACACATCCATTAAAATCTCAGACCTTTACTGGGCTGTGGTCTGGGTTAGCTACCTCTACTTCCTGTCTATTATAGCCAAGCGTAGCATTAACGTATGACAACATTAAAAGTAGCATTAAAACAGATCAGACAGGAACAGTTCTGGAACCCAGGAGCCTGCAGACCAGTCAGGGGTTCTGATCCTTACAGGAACAGACAGATCCAGGGTTCCAGGAATCCACAGAGCATGAAGGCAGGTTCAGAGTTCCATGGAGTGAGCAGCGAGCTCAGACAGGAAAGCACGGATGCAGACCAACCTATTCTCATTATGAGTGCGTATGAAATCGTACGAAAAGTTATGCACTGTAATTTCGTACATTTTGGATGTTTTTTTTCGTCGTATGCGCATCTGACGCACCATTCACGAATATAGAATATAAATTACAATTAGCCCTAACCCTAAGATATAAAACAGCAAGCAATGTAGTTAGAGACATGAATAAGTGATGATTGCACTGTTTTTCCCAGTTTTACATCCGACCGTGGATCTGCTTTTTTTTTCTGTCTGCCAGCGCATGCACACTGATGTGGTTTTTTGAGGAAAAACATCTGAAACGTACGAAATAGTGTGCATAACTTTTCGTACGATTTCATAATGAGAATATGTTGTGCAGACAGGCAGGCTCATGGGTTGAGGGAAGAGACAAGACATGGTGCCAGGATTACTGCAGAACTTTAAACTGTACTCCCAGCTAGGAGCCAGGACACGATCAGGAGACAAGACAAACAACAGACTTCTCTGAGCACTGGCCTCCAGGAATGGGAACATGAACCAAGGAAATAAACCAAACTAACAAAACAGACAAACAAACAGGCATCAAATAATGATCTGGCCCCGATAGCTGGGCTGAGCCGAATATAAAGCAGCAGACACAGGTGGATAAGATGAGCAATGATTAGAAACAGGGCAGAGTTAGACAGGTGAATGAAGTGAACAATTAAGGTCAGCTATTAGGGCAGATTATTAAACTAAGAAAATAAAGTCTAAGGAAGTTATCATCCAGAATTTTACATAGGGTAATGCAGTAAGGCTTCTGGCCTTAACATTTTTTCTATAAAATGTGTTTTATGGTTTCCTTACAGCTGGAGGGGCTGGAATCATCAGATCCACCTGTTCCAGCTTCTATTTAACCTGCTTGCTCCCAATCATCAGTGCCAGATCGTTTTCGTGCCTTTGGTAAGAGGACCTATGACCTCCTGGTTCTGAATCTTGAGCATTTCCTCAGCGCCGCCTTTAGCTCCGCCCTCTGGATCATCCTGCCGTCCTTCATCTGCTTGGATCTGATCTTCTGTCAGTTCTGTAATCTTCAAGGCTTCACCGTCTGTAACTCTCTGTTCAGCTACCGCTGCGTCTGGTCGGCCGACCGCCTGGTATCAACCTCCTTCTCTGGGCACAGACTGAAATGTAAAACCAGGGTAGTGACTCACGCGTTCATGATCATCCTCCATCAGATTATCGTGGTCACTAACCTGTGTTTCTCTCCTGCAGAGATTCCTGCTTTTCCATTACTGACGCGGCTACTGCAGATTGGCAGTTCGTTTTAAATAAAAGCTGTTTGAGGAATCCCACCGTCTGTCTTGCCTTGAATACTGGGTCCTCTGCTGTGAGCCATGGCATGGTCAGACAGTTCCTAAACTAGAAATACAATTTCCATCCAACAGAAATTATCTTTAGAGCTCAACTAGCAGAGACGCCTGATGGATGAAGCTGCCGCTTGCTGAAACATCCACAGACTGAAAATGAAAAAACGCTGCATGTTTGTTCATTGTGGGAGTCGTGTGAGTAGACCAATCTCTGCTGACACTTTAATGGTGTGTTCCTTTGGCCCTGTGGAAAATAGGGCTGTCGCATAAAAGCCATTCATGCACAACACAGTTCATACTGGCAGCAGGCAGAGGGAGGGGGGACACAGGGAGGGGAGGGGGGGCAGCGACACCAGGCAGGCTGTGATCTGAGCAAAGACCTGAAGAGCAAAGAGAAATAAGATAGGACATCTTCATTTTGCTTCTAAGTGCAGCGGCTCTGCTCGGCTCAGGCAGCCGCAGCCTTTCACATTTAGACTCAGGCTAATATTCACTGCCTCAGGTGAGAGTTTAGAATTTTGGATTGGATCACGCATTTCAAACCAGTTTTAAGATATGAAAAGTTGCTGCGTAAATAGGATTTCCTTTTTTTCAATTAGTCAATCCGGGGCCACGTCTGAGGGCCCCACCTGTAAGGCTGGTCGCCTGGAGGCTGTGATTGGATCTTATCTCTCAGCTAACTGCCAAGAAAGGAACGAGGAGAAGAGAAGCAGGTTTAGCAGCTGAGCTCATCTCAACACATTATGCCTTCTGGCTTCTCCATTCATCTGCATCAGTCTGCATTGAACAGGCTGAGCACAGTTATTCCCTGCAGTCATGGTTCCAGGAATGGACATCTACGTCTAAAAACCTTTCCTTGGTCTAATAAAACTGAAATATTTCAGCCGCAGTTTATTAAGGATCAACATTAGGATCAGTTTAACTCGTTATTTCTCTTCCTGGGGTCCAAAACAAAATTCACCCAAGAAAAGATGTTAACCCGACACAGAAGCTTACAAATAGAAAGTAAAAAAAGAAACAAAGATAATAAAAATAAAAGAAATTATAAAATGATGATAAAAATATAGCAGCATAATACTTTAGGCCAATGTTCCAGTACTACAATACTTAAAACCTACATTCAATAAACCTCAGAAGCACCACTGTAGGTTCCCACCGAGCAAATATGGGTTAAAAGACGACCTGGTTTACATCCAAACAATGTCTACATTTGGTGAAAAGTCGTAATTTCTAAATAGTTGCAAAGAAGGTTTTGAACATCTATTGTTAATCTAAAGTGAATAAATTGAGAGCGACCAAACAGCCCAAATTTCAACAAGTATTCCTGGATTACATCCAGACTTTGACGGACCGTCCAGATTTAGCCTAAAACCAACATTTAATCACTCGTGTCAACAGAAAGGTTCGTGTGGCTCCAGCATATCACCATATGCTACGATATAGAATTATAGATATATATGTAAACTGCTGAAGAAAAAAACAAAGGGAACACTGAAATAAAACATTCTCAATCAAAATGAATGATTTGATTTTTTTCTTCTGACAACAAAATCACATAAAATCATCAATGAAATAGAAATTATTGTCAGGGTTCCTGTGTTTTAGTGCTAGTGATGCATCTCTTCCCGAGAGGATCTTGGTGGAGAACCTGGGTGGTCTACACAGGTGCAGCTCATCAGTCTGACCAGTAGGGGGCTTTAAAGAGCAGCAGTCTTCACTCAGTTCTGGTTTCTTCCTGTTTTCTTGCTTCCTTTTCTCTGTTTTTCTGACGTTATCTGGAGTTTTTGGTCCCGCAGTGATGCTGAGATGAAACCTCATTGAACCGTTTGGCCGAATTGCTTCAACGGTCCCAACAGTTCATGAAGCTTCAGGTGAACATGTCGCCACCTACTGGTGGAGTGCAGAACTACAGTTAGTAATGTGGGATTGTTTGCAATTGTTTTTCTTGTTTTCTTTTTTTTCTCATGCAAGTTACTTTAAAATTGTTAATCATTGGTGTGTATAATAAAATCTTTTGTAAGTTTTTTGAGTGAAAATGTCCTAAAAGAGAAAAATAATTTAAGGTAGAATTTTTTCTGCCATTTTAGTGAAATAAGCTCAAGCAGTGAAAATGTTTGTGCAAAATTAAAAGTTTAGTCATTTTATTCAAACATTATAGTTTTTGGTTTTAATCTAGTTGGAAGTTATGTTCAACCAATGTTTTGGTTAAACCAACCAATCCAGTTTGTCAGTGTTTTTACCCAATCTAGCAGAAGCTAATTACAATAAGACGATGCGCTTTACTGATGGAAGACGCAGCAGGAAGTCATTTGAAATAATAGAAAGAAGTTAATCTTGGCATCAGACAGCAGCTGATGTTCTGCTCAATCTGTAATAAAAGTGTCACAGCTTGATGATTTAGACAGCGAATTCCTGACGTACGAAAAATCGTTAAAAAACGCAAGCAAAGTCATAGGTAGGTTTTTTTAGAAGTGATAAGCACGCTGGCACACACCAAATGTCCCGCCGTATGCCAGCGTCTGCCATACGTGGGCCGTCAGTTCCAGGTCAGTTATCTGATGGTCGACATCCGTTCAGCATCAGTTCCTCATCAGTCGTGGCGTCTAGCTGATCCTAAACCTCGGAGTAACTTATCCAGAACTTCTCTCCAACATATCAGCGTATCTGCCGTGTTCCAGACGAGCGCTGAACATGTTTCTAGCTTCCAGCTACTGTATAATGGCGTATTGGCAGCGTTTTGGTATAAAGGGGGTTCACAGGAGGAAACCGTCAGTTCTCCTCCAGACTTCATCCCCATCATAGGGGGAGCCAGAAGGTGAGCGATGGATCCTCCCTGCGTTCACGCCCACCAACAACACACTTCCTAGCAGACATGACGCTCAATCTGCTGACACCAGAAACCTGCTTTCTTTCTTTATCTTTCCTTTTTAAGGTAAACAGCAGCAGGTTAATACCGCGATCAAATAAACCTTTTTCTGCAGATGCTGGATAAATCATCAAGGTGGGACAGGAGCCCTCAGGTGATAGATGCACCCCCCTCAGATCTTCTCTAAGGCCAGACAACTTACTCCTACCAACGCTTAAAAAGATTGCCTGACAAATGACTTGATAACCCCCCCCCACCTGAAATTAGCTGCTGTTAAGCCGCAGGAATGACTTAATAACTTTTAATAAAGAGTATGGAAACAAACTGAGATGTGAGCATTTCCTTCACAAGCAGCTGAACTAAATCTCAGCTGCAGGGCTGAGAAGCTGCAGCTCTTCTAAGTCAGCTTTCTGTCAACCACATCCTGACTTCATTCAGCAGCCAGTCCTGCAGCAGGAGGCGCAGCTCCTCCTGCTCCTATTGCCATCCCTAAACGCCTGCTGATATCTATCAGTGCTGCTCTATATTTGCTTAGTGAAGGATCGCATTCAGTCCATAGTGAGATCTGGGGAAGAAACTGGGCTCCCATCAAGAAGAAAGCGACTCTTTCTGTGTGACTGGGTGTGAAAAACGGCCAAAAAATAAAACAAGAGAAGACGGAAAAACAAAGCCTAGACTGTGATTGAATGTGGTGAGGCGTGGCATTGAAACAGATAAGAAAAGAAATGTGTGTGTGTGTGTGTGTGTGGGGGGGAGGGATTTGACCAAGCTGAAAACGATGGAGCTTCACCTCAGTATCAGACGCTTGCCAGTATGTGAGTGGGGCTCCTAAGGGGGGGGGGGGGGGGGGGGGGGGGGGTTGGGGTAACTGATAAACACATTAGCATCTGCATTCATGTAGCTCAGTGTGAGATTAGATATTTACCCAGAGAGGGATTATTTATGCTTAGAAGCAGCTGGTTTACAGTAAACCACATGCTGGACTATTCTAAAGACGAACACAGAAATCCCAGTTAACACCTTTCAATATGTGCTTAAAAACAGATCGTATTATTCATTTCATAACTAGAATAACGAACATTAAAAAGGTTCAACCCTAACCTGTATCATGAAGTTAGATGTAATATTCATGTTCAAAGAAAATTGAGGACATTTTAATAACCAAAGGAAGGAAAGTGGCTGAAGAACGAACAGGAGCCAAGAGGTGTTCCCTGCGGCGCGCCGTGAATCAATGACCGATCAACAATGTCCAGCTTTAGACCCCTAAAGCCCGGCGGCCCCGGAACCGGCCGCAGCTGACTCCTGCTGATGTTTATCTATTTATAGAAATGGCCCAAAGTCACATGGTGTTTCATCCACACGCCCTTCAAATGGGGCTTTAAAATTTCTAAAACATGTTTCAAAATTAGTTTTTCACAAATAATGTAGTTTTTGTAGGTGCGTAAAAAAAATAAATAAAATAAGATTTAAAATTCCACCTGACGTGTGACTCTGCGGGATTAATGCAACTGCAGGTATTCATCTTTAGCCCCGCCCCCTAATGGCCGCCATCATTGGAAACTAGAAGCTCAGACCTTTCCAAGCAGGGGTCAGAGGTCATTTCAGGTGATGTAACCAGCATGCGTTCCATAAGCTGCTCTGTTTTTCTTATTTTCTATGCAGTTTGGTGATTTTAAATTCAATCAACCAACGACTGAATGTGAGGACCAAAGGCTTCGCCTCATGCTGAAGGTCTCTAATAATGGAAATCAGAATATTTATCTGACCAGATTCCCTTTAGTGTGGACAAAAACATGCTTTAATTTATTCCGTCAGGATTTGCTTGAATTCTACCAAGATGTGGATCTATAGAGTCTGAGGTTCATCCATAGATTCTAATGGGCTTTATGGTGTTTTACTGTGTTTATTTTGGAAACAAAATTTTCATTTTTTCTTTGTTTAATCACCTATAAATCAGACATGGTGACATTTAAAATAGTGGCTCCACCTGAAAAATATTCCTAAACGACTTTCAGTCACACAAAAACAAACATCTCTAATTTCTAATTTGGAGGCTGAACTCCTAATTTGCTCCTAAGACCTTCTGGGCTTAAACTCTCTTCCATTCATCACATTCACTGTAGCTCTGGAAAAAAAGCAAAACAATGAAGAATAATTAATTTTGGGATAGAAACTCTACAGGAAGCTGGATCTGGGATGTCGTATTTACAGCTTTGATAGAAAAGTGTTTAATAACTGATCCTTCCAAAGGTTCATTTCATCATTAGAAGAAATTCGGTTATGAAGCAATGAATGATGACCATGATGGAGAAGGTTACGCAACACGGCCGCTCACCCTTTAATGTCTGGAATATCAGCATTAAAGAACTTTTACAGACAAAAATAAAGGCCAGTTTATGAATTTATAGATGTTATTCAATGCTTACAGCATTAGTGAAATAATTTCATCTCACAGTCGGAATAAATACAGTTATGAGGCTAAAAGTTTCACCTTTTTTCTTCTTCTGCCATCACACGGTGCTGGACTCACACATTCATATTTCAACCTAAAACTAATTTAGTTTTGCATAATTTCCAGAATCCTCAGCTGCATGTGTTCGTCCTAATACAGGCAAATCATCTGCGGCGGCACAAAGCCGTGTGTTTTAGCAGCGGGATTATTGGAACGACCCTGAGAGGCGAAAAATTTCACAATGAAGGGTGAAAAACTGCTTGTTTTAAGTTTCTTCAAACAGTTTTTCTGCAGACGGGTTTTTTCTTTCATTATGTGCTGAGAGCAACACAGAGAACATCAGTCAGAGCAAAAACAGCTACTGGATATCTTTTTTAGCATTTCAAACAAATTCATGCATTTGAGAGTTTAGGGAAAGGGGGGGGGGTCGTTGATGTTCTGCAGGAACAGCTGTGTGTTCTTCTGATTGTCTCACTAACAGATAAATTGCAGTGTCTGAGGCAACGCAACTCATCCTTTTTTTAAATCACCAGCTTCCAAATTGCCTGCAAGTGTTTGTCTGTTTTTAACGTTCCATTCTGCAGCTCATGTTCTCTTTCTATCACTGATTTAATTTGCTCTCTCTGCCCTCCTGAAGGTTTCTTCTCTTCTTGTTTTTTCTCTCTGTCGTGTTTCATATCATCAGAGGAATGTTAACATCAGACAGGTAATAGAAGCAGCATTGTTCAGCTGACAGTTTCATTTGTTACGATGAAAGCTTCCCAAACCAACCAGGCGCTGCGTGGAAATATAATAACTCGCTTGTTAAATCAGAAATTAACAGATTAGGAAGAAAATCTAGATCAGAAAATCTATCAGGCTGCAAAGGTTACAGAGCAGCTTCAATCTGCTTTTGTTTCCGTTATCTTCTGCAGGCCAGTTAGTTCTACGTCAGCCTGAACACCTAAATTCACCCAATCATATATCAACGCTCATCTGTCAATCAAATGTTTTCGGTCATAGCATCTTGATTCATATGTCGCAGCTAATATACGCAACGGTTGAAACCAGAATCCTTTCCTTTCCCATTGAGTTGCGTCCCAGTGTCCACGGGGATGGACGTCTGTGTCTTCGGCAGGCGTAGAGCTAACAGAACTGGCAGCGTTGCGAGGCAAGGGCTCAAACATGTACGGCTGGAAGCCTTCTACACCAAACCAAGCTTCTGCCGCCCTGGCGTCCTCTTCCACAACATCTTCGTCCCCGCTTTCCTCCTCTAAATAAAAAATGGATGACGGAGGAGACTCATCCACGACCTCCGACACTAAACTCTCCTCCTCTTGCATGTTTCCGCTGTCCATAGCGTTCCTTGACAGCGTCGTTTCTAAGTCACCAATTTAGTGCTACTTGGTCCCAATGGAATTTCCCATTGGGAACCTGCTAGCACTAAGATGCTAACTGGTTAGCAAGATGCTTCCCACAAACCTGCTTGCGAACCTTCCACCACAACAATCCCGCCCCCTTGATAATCGACCAATCACATTCACTTTATTCACTCGTGTAAAGTCGGGCACCAGACTTCAGAAATGCAGCGGCTGCAACAGCCGCTTTCCTACGCCTTTAAGAAATAAAATCCTCATTCCATTGGCAATTTATCTTATTAAACTACTCTAATTAGGGGTAAATACACTTAATTTAATATTTATTTTACTTGTTTCTGGATTGTTTTTGCAGGTTAGTGGCAGATATTATGGACACAGGAGCAGATTTTCTCCATCGAATGAAATAATCATTATGAAACTGCCCTTTGATTTCGTTTTATGAATTAAAATCATGTGTGACAAAGCATCAAATGAAAAGTCATTTTAAATGGTTGTGACGTGAACCCCTTCAGAGGCTACTCTCAGACCTTCCCTCCTCCTCTTCCTCAGTCCTTCTAGTCGTCACCGCTGAATTACAGCAGTGAGTTCCTGTGCAGCGCCACACTGGGAGATTTATAGGCCTCGGACATATGCTGGAGCAATCAAAGAATCACCTTCAACTCATTTCCTCTCTTCTAATAAAAGCAGACCGAGAGGGGGGGGCACCATGATGGAGCGACGTGATGAGAGAGAAGAAGGAGAAGAAAGAAAAACCCTCCAGACGAAGAGAGGAGGATGAGAGGAACGGTGGAAATGAGCTGAGAGAGCAGGAGGTGCTGAAACGTCGGCTCTCATGGTTTCAGTTCAAACGAGACAAAGATTAAAACAAATAAAATAAAACTTTGGAGCCGGAGGACGTTTCACAGCAATGAGAAAAACTGACAGTCAGGTGGAAAAATGTAGGAAGGTTTTAAAATCAGAACTTGTTTATAGCTGAGGCTCCAAACTAAAGATGGCCGCTTTCCTCGTCTTTTATCGCTGATTATATTGTCTCATAAAATACAATTCTTGAAATAGATAAAAAAAAAAGCAGGTTTCTGTCTTCTGTGGGGTCTAACTTCCTTATAGACAATCAGATCAAAGTATAAATACTTCAATTCTATTCAGTGTATTTCTATAGCTCCAATTCACATCACGTCATCTCAGGTCACTTTCCAGTTCACCAGATCATCCAGTCAGATTGATTCAAAGTTTTCTATCTAAGGAAAACCAGCTGATTGCATCGACTCATTGACTCTTCAGCAATCCCTCACACTAAGCATGCTTGTAGCGACAGTGGAGAGGAAAAACTCCCTTTGAACAGGAAGAAACCTCCAGCAGAACCAGGCTCAGTGTGAGCGGCCATCTGCTGAGGCCCACTGGGGTTCAAGGAGACAGAAGCAGACATAGAAAAAGAAGCATAGATACAAAAGGCAACTGTCAACCAGCTCCACAGGCGGCCCCGTCCAGGAAACACACAGCCAGGCAGACGAGCTCCGAGCCAGCTCCCATGTCAGAGGATGATCCGCTGGGTATTTTAAATGGTGCTTTATTCTGTGGTGCCTTCATGTTAAATGGAAAACTAAAGGTTGGTAAATTACGCAACTGCTTTAAAGCTCAATATAATAATGTTTCCGCTTCAACATTTTTCACATCTGGATAAAAATATGGAAAGAATGCTGACGATGTTCATCACCCTGAACCCTCCCATCATGGGCGGCTGTAGACAGGGGCCAACGGGGGCCAGTGCCCCTGTAGATCATGTCCTGGCCCCTATTATGGGCCCCGTACTGAAGGCATAAAGAAGTTCTACTGATGATCTGCGCTGGAACAGACATGGGTAGGTCCTTTATATCCATTTAATTTTTCTTTTCTTTTCAAATCAAATACTCTAATTTTTACAGCTGAATTTCTCATTTTTTCTGTAGTTCTAATTCCTATTTGATAGAATACGATAATTTGAACTTAAACTAAGTCAAAAATATTTAAAATGCCTGAAATATTAATGTATATTGACCTAATAAGACAGAATTTTTATTAAACCGATCAAATATAAATTTCACTTCATGCAGCTACATTAATGGTAAATGGCCTCTACTTATATAGCTTTACACTACAGTCAGTCATTCACTCATATATCTTAATATATTTTAATCTATTGCCCTTTTTTTATTTCATGTTTTTCTGTTCCCCGATGAAAACACGCTGGCCCCCTCCTGGCCCCCTCCGGCTCCCTCCTGGCCCCCTCCTGGCCCCCTCCTGGCCACTTCCTGGTCCCCTCCTGGCCCCCTCCTGGCCCCCACCTGGCCCCTTCCTGGCCCCCTCCTGATCCCCACCTGGGCCCTTCCTGGTCCCCTCCTGGCCCCCACCTGGCCCCCTCCTGGCCCCCACCTGGCCCCCTCTGGTTCCCCACCTGGCTCCCACCTAGCCCCCTCCTGGCCCCCTCCTGATCCCCACCTGGCCCCCTCCTGGCCCCCACCTGGCTCCCACCTAGCCCCCTCCTGGCCCCCTCCTGATCCCCACCTGGCCCCCTCCTGATCCCCACCTGGCCCCCTCCTGGCCCCCACCTGGCTCCCACCTAGCCCCCTCCTGGCCCCCACCCGGCCCCTTCCTGGCCCCCTCCTGGCCCCAACCTGGCCCCCTCCTGGCCCCCACCTGGCCCCCTCCTGATCCCCACCTGGCCCCCTCCTGGCCTCCACCTGTCCCCCTCCTGGCCCCCACCTGGCCCCCTCCTGATCCCCAACTGGCCCCCTCCTGGCCCCCACCTGGCTCCCACCTAGCCCCCTCCTGGCCCCCTCCTGGCCCCCACATGGCTCCCACCTAGCCCCCTCCTGGCCCCTTCCTGGCCCCCTCCTGGCCCCCTCCTGGCCCCCTGGTACATTTGGTCTAGAACCGCTGCCCCCCCCATCATTCTGCTTAGCAGAGACAGGAAGGTTGTTAGAGTTGATCAGGATTTGGAGTTAAATCCAAGTAATTATTTAAAATGTTTTATTTGTTAAAAAAAAGCCTGTTTTCCATGCAGGTCACTCTACTCCTCATTAAATCCTGCAGCTCCAGAGAGGAGGACGGGTTCTAGTGGTCCAGAGGAGGACGGGTTCTAGTGGTCCAGAGGAGGACGGGTTCTAGTGGACGGGTTCTAGTGGTCCAGAGGAGGACGGGTTCTAGTGGTCCAGTCTGAAGGGAGAACTCTCAGGTATTTTTACACATCTAAAACGTGGATCTAAAAACTTTTAAATGATTCATCTGAAAATGAAAAGAAAGTAAATAATGACATTTGCAGATAAAACAAGTGGCCACATGGTCCTATCAGCGGCTCTTCCCATGCAGTCCACATACGTCCTGTTGTTTATTACCTTAATACAAATGTCAGCCTGCTGCAGCAGATCCTTGTCAGTCCTGCTTTCTAAGCCACCATGGCACCTTTGACAGTGAGTGAGCAGAGAGGAGGCCCATCTGCTGTTCCAGATAAGCTGACTTCTCTCTGCAGCACATCTCAGCCTCTATCATGGAAGCACCAAACATTCACCATCAGGGGAAAGTAAATATCAGTAAAACAAAGCAGTTAAAGAGTCGGCCATCAGTCACCAGACTCAGATATCCTGATGTCGACCCGATAGGACTCGCTCACACACCCCACCTGACCCGTTCCTGCAGGGTGGGCCCTCATAAAGCCGCCAGTGAAAAATTCTTATCCTGCAAATTGCACCATTGATTTTTCCTTAGTTTTACAAACTGTTCTGCTCCTAATTTTTTTAGATAGGCGGTGTAACGTGGTCTGTGTCTGTTGCCTCCAACTGCCAATAAAACACATAGAGTGTGACCACATGCAACATTAAAAATCTTACTGTAATTAGCTCAGCTGGAGCGTTTCACCACATAGGTTTAAAAATGAAATGTTCAGTTTATGGTCCGGATGTTATCAGAGCTTAGCCCTGATTCAAATTAGCAATCATTTATTTTCACATGAAGCCATTTATTAACAGAGCTTCTTATTACTAAAACTGACTACTGATGAATTATAACAGAAAGATGCTTTGAGAACAAAAAATCACTGTTTTTATGAATGTCTAAACAACATTGTGTAAATTTGGAGTGCATTTTTATCAGCACATTGCTGCAGCGGTTCCTGTCTTATCTTATTGATAAGAAAGGATTGATATTCCAGAACTACCAACCAACATTCCAAGAAACGTAAAAAAAATCCACTGGAAGTTGTTTCCAAGTGTGAAACTTCAAACTTGGAAACAAAGTCAAGTTTTTTGTTGTTTTTGGAATGACTGAGAATCTTCATCAGCACACCAACCAACATGCAGAACCCAGAGGCTCCAGGAGCGTTAGCAACGTTAGCTGGGCTGAAACCAAACTACCACTGAACAAAAAACTGTTCAGAAAAACCCAAGAAAAATATCTGAAGCAGGAAAATTCAAATAGTTTATGGACTGATGAGAGGAGAGTTATTCTCCCAGAGTGATCAGCCTGGAGCCCACATGACCTGAACAGGAAGTCGTTTAACTTCCTTAGACTAAGACAAACTTTATTGCCGTCTGTGGAAGTGGGGCTTGAACTCAGAACCTCTGGATTCCCAGCTCTATGTCCAAACCACTCCCCTTCTGATTACCTGATCCTGACCTGTTCTGCTTCTCAACCTCTGAGCCTGCCTGTTCCTGTTCTGATCTGTTTGCCTGACCTGGCATGTTCTCCGGGCTGTTTGCTTGTTGGCAGCCCACTGGTTTTCTACCTCGTTAGAAAACCTGGTTAGTGACTGATGTTCATAATCGTCCACCGTTAGATTTACATGGTCACTAACCTGTGTTTCTCTCCTGCAGAGTTTCCAGTTCAGACGCCCTATCCACTGCTACTCAGATTTGCTAGTTTTAAATAAACGGCTCTGAGATATCCCACTGTCTGTCTTGCCTTGAATACTAGGTCCTCTTTTCTGAGTCATGACGCCTTCAGGACTTTTTGAGTCAGACGCTGAAGCTGTCTGTAGTCACTGCTGTGAGCCTCTGGTTTAGGGATGAACGGCTTGTTCTGCCAAATAATTTTAAATAATCCTTAATAAAATTCTTGCATCCAGATTAGGATGTGGATCATCACCAAAATGTAATAGATTGTTCCTTCGAATGAGGACAGATGAACAAACAGAACAAACACAAACTCCACTGAAGGCATAAACTCCTTGACAGAAGTAATGGCATTAATTATTCATGAAAAATATGTTCTTTAATGAAAGGAAAGGCTATGATTATTATTTGCTCTTGTCCAGCTCTCACATTGGTTGATGATATGCATGGCTTCATAAATCACGATTTAACCATCAGTTCTGGCCTTTTCAATATTGACTGAATGATACCTTCTAAAACTTAGTTTTAAAGTCGTAGGGAAGCGGCCGTCCAAACCGTTGCATTTCCGAATTCTCCCTAGTGGTGCCCGGCTTTACACAAGTGAATAAAGTGAATGTGATTGGCCGATTATCAAGGGGGCGGGATTGTAGTGGCAGAAGGTACTTAAGCAAGTTTGGTTGTGGCCGGTTTGTTGGAAGCATCTTGCTAACCAGTTAGCAACTTAGTGCTAGCAGGTTCCCAATGGGAAATTCCATTGGGACCAAGTAGCACTAAATTGGTGACTTAGAAACGACGCTGTCAAGGAACGCTATGGACAGCGGAAACATGCAAGAGGAGGAGAGTTTAGTGTCGGAGGTCGTGGATGAGTCTCCTCCGTCATCCATTTTTTATTTAGAGGAGGAAAGCGGGGACGAAGATGTTGTGGAAGAGGACGCCAGGGCGGCAGAAGCTTGGTTTGGTGTAGAAGGCTTCCAGCCGTACATGTTTGAGCCCTTGCCTCGCAACGCTGCCAGTTCTGTTAGCTCTACGCCTGCCGAAGACACAGACGTCCATCCCCGTGGACACTGGGACGCAACTCAATGGGAAAGGAAAGGATTCTGGTTTCAGCCGTTGCGTATATTAGCTGCGACATCTGAATCAAGATGCTATGACCGAAAAAATTTGATTGACAGATGACCGTTGATATATGATTGGCCGAATTTAGGTGTTCAGGCTGACGTAGAACTAACTGGCCTGCAGAAGATAACGAAAAAAAAAACAGATTTTAAGACTGGATTTTTTTTTTTTTTAATGGATTTTTTTTTTTTTTAAAAGGACAATCTGGTCTGATAAAGAGAACATTTATATACATGGTTAAGCCAGAATGATTTGACATTTAAATATGATTTCAGTACGACTTTAAACTCATTTCTTCAGCTATTGCAGCCCAAAGGGGGATTTAGTACAAAGCCAGAGGATGAGGAGATACTCGGTTTGCATGGAAACATATTCCGGCCTTCAGAAATAACAATAGCAGAAAAATATTAATAAAGGAAAAAAAGTCAGCAGGCCGGGATGCAATGTGGCAGGAAGGCAGGCAATCTTTATACAATAAAAGCAAAATGACTAAAAAGGACTGAAATTAAATATTGTGGCACGTTTATGAATAGAAATAGAATATAAAAAGAGCCTTTAAAGCAACGTGGGGTGCAGGGACAGGGCGCATCTCTGACTCCACTGAATTAACTTAGCAGGAGGCGTGGCTGAGTTTTATTTACAAGTAATTATGAGTAAATGAAAGAAGGAGAATCATCGGTCATTAACTGAAAAAGGAATGAAAAAAGAAAAAGGTTTAATGGGATAAGGAAGCAACAGGAGAAATAACTGAGAGAATGAGAGAAAAGATTAATAACAGGACCAGGATTAGAACAAATGACATAAATCTACACTTATTAAAGGTTCGGTATTATTCTACATTTGCAAATAAAAACTATTAACAACGAGCCTCCAGAGCAGCTTTGTCTCAGATTACCAACCACCTCTTCATTCAGTCTTCATCTAAATGAGCTGTTTTGCCGTTTCACACCCTCGCCCTCCCATAGGCCACACCCCGCCAATCTGCTACCATGACAACCAGTCAGAGTTTGAAATGATGGCAGCTAAGAAGCTAGACCGATGACACAACAAGGAGATAACTGCTCATTACCAACAATAACACACATTTTTTATTCCAACAGAAAAACCCACAAATCTCACTCTAATCAGCTCAATACAGAGAATGGAGCATTTCTTCTAATTTCAAGGGATTGCTGGAAACAGCCTTTTAATAAACAATCAGGTCACCCAGCAGCCTGGTGGCCTGAGCTGTTGTAGCCTCGGTCTGCTGGAATGCACCAACCAGACTCAGAACAAACTCAGAACAATAAAACCATCAGAACCCCAGTGGGCCTCAGCAGATGGCCGCTCACACTGAGCCTGGTTCTGCTGGAGGTTTCTTCCTGTTCAAAGAGAGTTTTTCCTCTCCACTGTCGCTACAAGCATGCTTAGTGTGAGGGATTGCTGAAGAGTCAATGAGTCGATGCAATCAGCTGGTTTTCCTTAGATAGAAAACTTTGAATCAATCTGACTGGATGATCTGGTGAACTGGAAAGTACGGTGGCCCTGAAGTGCAAACTGCAACTACAAATCTAAAAGCGCAACTACATTAAGAAAAATACAATTACATTAACCTACCGGAAAAGGTAGGAAACATGAGACATTGCTGATTGGACGACGGCGCCGTTTGACCCTTGAACCGGAAGTCATTCTGCCTGCTGCGGCTTTTGAAAACATGGATATTGTCGGCGCCCCAAACATAGCTGCCGTTATCCAGGAATATTTTGAATCAGGACAGACGTACGAAGTGATACTGGATATGCTCAAGACTAATCACGAAACTTCAGTTAGTTTGCGTACACTGAAGACACACTTAAAAGAAGCTGGACTGTTCAGACGACGCAACTTCCGGTTCAAGGGTCAAACGGCGCCGTCGTCCAATCAGCGATGTCTCATGTTTCCCACTGGTACCTACCTTAGGGTAGGTTAATGTAATTGTGTTTTCCTTAATGTAGTTGCACTTTTAGATTTGTAGTTGCAGTTTGCACTTCAGGGCCACCGTAGGAAAGGGACCTCAGATGACATGATGTGAATTGGAGCTATAGAAATAAACTGAATAGAATTGAATTATATCTACATATATATGATCAACAAGCCTCAACTGCAGTGAAATATAATGTTTCCCTGATTATTAAACTGAGATTTTAAAAAGATTAATAAAGAATGATAAGAAGTAATATTTTTATCCAAAGAACCTGATTGTATGATTTATCTTAACTGAAAAATAAACTATCTAGGAAATGTTTTGCTGTGGTGCTTTTAAATGAATGTGTCACTGGTTATAATGGCTGCATTGCTCCTGTTGTCGTCTAAAATCATTACTTTGATTTCCCGTCTGTCCTGTAGAGCAGGAACTTTTCCTGCACAAAATGTTGATTATTTGAACACAGTAGCCTCCATTTTTCAAACTGCATTTTGCACAAAGGCTCCATTTGTTTTCTGTAAGAAGAGGTGAAAAACTTTACAGGAGACTCTGTCTCTTACTTTGCCTACAGTTCTGAGCCAAGCTCTATTCTACAGGATAAAATCATTAAAAAGTAGTTTATAGCAACTCTAAAGCACCGATATCACCAGAGACATTTGGAAAGAGCTGAAAATGTCTGAATTACTTTTCTGTTTTGTTCTTTTCCGACTCAACTGTCTGTCGAACCATTAAAAAAAAACCATCCAATTACATATAATAGTAGGAAGCAATACTTCCTGGGATGATTTTAAAATGCAGCAACTGTCTAATGTTGGACCAATTCTCTTTACTTTATACATGCTCCCAATTGGTAGAGTTATTAGACAGCATGGGATTAATTTCCACTGTTATGCTGATGATACCCAGCTATATCTGTCTATAATCCAGATGAAGCTAACCCATTACATAGATTACAGGCATGTCTTGAAGCCATAAAAACCTGGATGACTCTTAACTTTCTGCTTCTGAATGCAGACAAAACAGAAGTTATAGTCTTTGGACCAGAGTCTCTGAAAAAGAAGCTGATTAGCCAGTCACTTCATTTGGATGGGATTAAACTGATTTCAGATAATAAAGTAAAAAATCTTGGTGTTGTTTTTGATCAGGACCTGTCATTTAAATCCCAGATCAAAGAGGTTTCTAGAATTTCCTTCTTTCATCTGAGGAATATTGCAAAAATTAGAAATCTCCTGTCCAGGGGTGATGCTGAGAAACTAGTCCATGCATTTGTTACTTCAAGGCTGGACTATTGTAATTCTTTACTATCAGGAAGTCCACAAACTGTAGTTAAAAGCCTTCAGCTGATCCAAAATGCTGCAGCCAGAGTTCTGATGAAAATTAAAAAGAGAGATCATATCTCTCCTATCCTGGTTTCTCTTCATTGGCTTCCTGTTAAATCCAGAATAGAATTTAAAATCCTCCTTCTCACATATAAAGCCTTAAATGGCCAAGCTCCATCTGATATCAGAGATCTGATTGTTCCTTATGTTCCTAACAGAGCACTTCGCTCTCAATCTGCAGGTTTACTAGTGGTTCCTAGAATTTCTAAAAGTAGAATGGGAGGCAGATCTTTTAGTTATCAGGCTCCTCTCCTGTGGAACCAACTACCAGTTTTAGTCCGTGAGGCAGACACTCTGTCTACTTTTAAGGCTAGGCTTAAAACTTTCCTTTTTGATAAAGCTTATAGTTAGAGTGGCTCAGGTTATCCTGATCTATCTCTATAGTTCTGCTGCTATAGGCTTAGACTGCTGGAGGACATAGGGACCCCCATTTCATCTTTCTGCTTCATTCTCTCTCTGTTCTCCTATTCTGCAGAATCTGTTTGTTCAATCTCTAACCTTCTGCTCTCTCTGCTTTTCCTCAGAGTAGCTTTGCCTCGTCTGTTCCTGTTTGGCTGTGACGTCATCCAGGAAAGAAACATCAGCTGTGCTGCTTCCATCAACACCCTTGTTTGTAGATGTTGGAGATCGGCCTGTCTTCCAGTGTGGTCCTGTTTCTCTGGCCGTGGCTGGGTGGATGTGCTCTCTTCATCCTCTGGCATGGGAGCTGCCTTGGAGCTCGTCTGCCTGGCTGTGTGTTTCCTGGACGGGGCCGCCTTTTACAGCTGCTTTTTGTATCTCTGCTTCTTGTATCTCTGCTTCTGTCTCCTTGAACCCCAGTTGGCCTTGGCAGATGGCCGCTCACACTGAGCCTGGTTCTGCTGGAGGTTTCTTCCTGTTAAAAGGGAGTTTTTCCTCTCCACTGTCGCTACAAGCATGCTTAGTGTGAGGGATTGTATTTGAGTCAATGAGTCAATGCAATCAACTGGTTTTCCTTAGATAGAAAACTTTGTATCAATTTGACTGTATGATCTGGTTGAACTGTAAAGTGCCTTGAGATGACATGTGTTGTGAATTTGGCGCTATATAAATAAACTGAATTGAATTGAATTGAATTAATGTTTGCAATAAGTGCCTAAAAAAACCCACCAGAGAAATATATCATTCTTAGCTTTGTTTTATAGGAATATTTAACATTGAAATCCACTAATTTCAAACAGCAGCTTCTTGGTGTGTTATAGACAGAGTTAGGGTTAGAAATATGATCCATCAGTGGTCGATGGTCAACATTAATTTGAAATTAATTATTTTCTGTCTCCATCAAATCTAACTGTGTGATTTAATGAGTGAATCCTGTGAAGTTGTGAGTGTGATCCTGCAGAGCGACCTCTCTAACCCGCATAACAACATGTTGCAATGAGCTGAGCCTGAATCCATCATGAGAAGTCACATAAACAGACATGATGGCGGCGCGGCGTCCCTCAGCCGCTTAATGAACTGCCTACACCGTCATGCAGGGTGTGAGTCTGTACTCTGCTCCCTGTGTGGCACATTTATGGATGCAATTTATTGTCTTCTTCTCTCCAAAGGGGATATTAATAGATTTATGGCTTTGCAAACTTTGCAATCCATCTTAGGTATGAAGGAGAGAGAGGTGTGGAACAGGGCTGGTGTGAAAGGAAAGGAAGATCATGGATGGTCTGAGCCTTTCTAATCTATGCAATCTATAGATATTTGGTCAGAAAACCATTTTACTCCAAGATTTAAAACCAACAGTTAAAGTTTTGATCTTGAACCAGCTGATTTGCCTTAAAAGGAGACTGGACAGTTTAATGTAACCCAGAGAGCTTTGATCGGGCAGGAGAACCTGCCGCAGAGCTAAAGGGATTTAGTAGATCTGTTTCCAATCAAGGACAAAGATTATTGATTGAATTTATTTTTTATTTGTGTTTTTCTCAAACAGGTTTTCTTCCAGGAGGTTTTTCATCATCTTTCTCTAACCAACTTCTCTAATGATCTCCTTCAGGCTGGGTTTGCTCTCCTCTGCTTTGCTCCACCCTCTGCTCGTTAGCACTCATCTCATCCACCTGTTCCTGCTGCTATTTAAGCCTCTGGAGCCCAGCCTTTGGTGCCAGATTATTTAAGCTCCTAAGCCAGACTAACTCTAGCGTTCCCATTGTTTGGTTTTTCCAGTTCCTGATCTAGTTTTCCACTGCCCCTGTTTGTTCCGGACTGTTACCTGGACTCGGCCTGCTGCCGACCCTGGACCTGTCTTCTGACTCCAGCTTGGATTAAACCTTCTGCATCTTTTGGTTCCTACATGAGCCCTAAAGGACGCTGCTCTTCTGTCCTGGATCTCTGGCTCCTGCTCAGGAAAAAGCAAAGCAGTTCCGCTGATCTAGACTTCACTCCTTCTTCTGATCACAGACTGAACTTTGCCAGACTGGAGGCTTTCTTGCTCATTATTATCCATCGTTGGAGTTTTGAAGTCACTGACCTAAGCCTCGACTCCTGCAGAGTTTCCAGTGAGCCCGCCGCAGCAGATGAGCAGTTACACGCTTTTAAATAAAATCTTTTTTTGAATATATCACTGTCTGTCTCGCCTTAATTCTTTGGTCCTGGAACAAGGCAGGAGGTCTATAGTCACTGAGGACTGCTGGCTGAGTCTTCTTTGGTCCTGGAACAAGGCAGGAGGTCTATAGTCACTGAGGACTGCTGGCTGAGTCTCCTTTGGTCCTGGAACAAGGCAGGAGGTCTATAGTCACTGAGGACTGCTGGCTGAGTCTTCTTTGGTCCTGGAACAAGGCAGGAGGTCTATAGTCACTGAGGACTGCTGGCTGAGTCTTCTTTGGTCCTGGAACCAGGCAGGAGGTCTATAGTCACTGAGGACTGCTGGCTGAGTCTTCTTTGGTCCTGGAACCAGGCAGGAGGTCTATAGTCACTGAGGACTGCTGGCTGAGTCTCCTTTGGTCCTGGAACAAGGCAGGAGGTCTATAGTCACTGAGGACTGCTGGCTGAGTCTTCTTTGGTCCTGGAACAAGGCAGGAGGTCTATAGTCACTGAGGACTGCTGGCTGAGTCTCCTTTGGTCCTGGAACAAGGCAGGAGGTCTATAGTCACTGAGGACTGCAGGCTGAGTCTCCTTTGGTCCTGGAACAAGGCAGGAGGTCTATAGTCACTGAGGACTGCTGGCTGAGTCTCCTTTGGTCCTGGAACAAGGCAGGAGGTCTATAGTCACTGAGGACTGCTGGCTGAGTCTCCTTTGGTCCTGGAACAAGGCAGGAGGTCTATAGTCACTGAGGACTGCTGGCTGAGTCTCCTTTGGTCCTGGAACAAGGCAGGAGGTCTATAGTCACTGAGGACTGCTGGCTGAGTCTCCTTTGGTCCTGGAACAAGGCAGGAGGTCTATAGTCACTGAGGACTGCAGGCTGAGTCTCCTTTGGTCCTGGAACAAGGCAGGAGGTCTATAGTCACTGAGGACTGCTGGCTGAGTCTCCTTTGGTCCTGAAACAAGGCAGGAGGTCTTCCATGTCCCTGGAAGTGTCTCCAGGGTCAGACTAAGGGGGAAGAGGTGCTGTAGAATCCCACAGAGCTGCTCTGCTCAGACCTTCAGGGCACCATCAGGACCTGCTGACTGATTCCCATCCAGTCTCTCCAGTTGACAGCAGAGACAGTCTTGGTGTGAGAGAGAGCCTAAGGCCCATCAGCAGTATGTTTTTCATAGACTATCCCACTGATTGAAGGTTGTAGGAAGGGTAATGCGAGTTTTGCACCAACTTTAAAGAATCCGGTAAAATCTGCCGGTTGGCTCGTATCTCTGCCAGTGGTTTAAGAGCGGGGGGGGGGTATAAAAAGATGGAGGGAGGGAGTGGAATAAAGACCTACTGGGAGCAGTTTTGTTTGAAGCAGCCAGAGTATTACTCCACTTTGATTGATCCTCCAGTGGTTCAGCAGAAAGCTTTCTGCTCTACAGGAAGTTTCCATCTTTGTCTGCCGACTCACCGCAGTTTGAAAGGGAAGCTCCTCTTTGTTCCGTCGGCTGTAAATATGCACACATGGAGGTTGGTCTGTGCAGTAAGTCATCTCAGCTGTTCTTTAGGCATTTAGAGGCAAACCATGTTGCTTCTGTTTCACCAAGGGAGGAGAATCTATGCTTATTCTATTCCAGTTTAACAAAGGTTTAATATGTTTTCTAACCAAAACAGCTTCTTATGATTAGAATGATTCAGTGATTCTCCATTAATCTGCAGTTTCATCTATAAACGCTTGAACAGGTGGAGAAATCAGTACAAATGTCTGACAGGTTTATAGAAAACTAAGTTTATTTTCACTGCATACAAATGAACAGCAGCTTCTTTCTAACTCTGCTAAAAGCCTATTAAACATTATTACATTCTATGTTTACAGATCTGGACTCAGGTCAGGAATCCCCTCACATGATGAATGGCAGATTCATCTATAGCTGCTTTAAAGACCTGAGCAGCACAGCAGCGTTGATCAGGCGATGAAGTCGGTGAAACTGGGGAGACGCCATGAGTCCGACTCCAAACCCCCCCAATGCTTTAAACTTTAAACGCATCATAAATACTGTTGGTTTACTTAAAGTCCAGAATAACCAAAGGATCAGTATTTATACCTGAAATTAATACGTTTGCTGTGATTTAATGAATTTGGCGTTAATCTTTAAAACAATAAAAGCACTAATTTCCGTGGTGATCACCGAGTCTGGGAGCGGCCATTTTTGCCCAGATTAAACTCAGTTCAATAATCTGAGCTGTGTTCAGACTCTGCCTCCATCATCTTTTCTAATAAACATTGATTTCATCGTGTTTGATGTAAAACTTCATCTATTAGAGATTCTCAGCTCTGACAATCAATCAGTTTCTCTGACTTTTCCATGGCCGCCTGTAAAGAAATGGGTTTTTGTGACTTGAATAAAAGGCACATCAGCAGCAGAACTCTAAAGATGATTTTAGATTAAAAGTCATGAGATTGGCCCCGCCCAGAAACTGATCAGAACTTTGTTCAATAAAATTCATTTTTTATTTGGATGTTCAGAAAATGGGCTGCTTCAGTGGAGCAGTGGGTAGCACTGCTGCCCTGCAGCAAGAAGGTTCCGGGTTTGATTCCCGGCCCGGGGTCTTTCTGCATGGAGTCTCCCTGAGCGTGGGGGAGTTCTCTCCGGGTACTCCGGCTTCCTCCAACATAACTGGCTTCTCTAAAGGTGTGAGTGTGAATGGCTGAACGTCTCTGTGTCGCCCTGCAACAGACTGGAGGCCCGTCCAGGATAGACCCCGCCTCTCGCCCATAGACAGCCGGAGATAGGCACCGCCCCCACCGCCACCTGACAGGACTGAGGGGAGAAGATGGATGGAAGGACTTTTGAAAATTAATATGCAATGAAATGAAGAGATTTAAACTGTGTGAAAAACGGAAGCCAAAAAAAAAATGGTGGTAAAAACTAGAAAAAAGTGAATCAACAGTTAATTAATCAAACCCTCAGATCTGCACCGGGTTATCAGAAGGAACTGCTGAATGTCTGCATTCTCTCTGTAACTGGAAATAAATAATAGTGAAGGATATAAAAAGCTTGGATTTTGATAACCCAGTCCAAAAAAAACCAAAAAAAACATCTGAAGTTTGAAGACGTTTCTCTTCCATCCAGGAAGATTTTTCAATTCCAAATGTCAGAAATAGCGTTTAGTTCCAGGTTTTATCCAGCAGCCCAACAAAGCCTGGTTTTAGTTTAGAAAACATGCAAATAGAAGCGGATGAACGGGTCCCCCCCTTTGGAATGGGGGTCGTTTGGCTTCTTTGTTAGCCTGCAATGCCCCATACCTGTCTATGTCTCTGAAAGGGGGGTCAATAGAGGGAATTGCTGAATAGGCAATAATATTCAGCTGAAAAGGTGAAACATCTTCAAACTTGGAAACAAAGTGGATTGTTTTTAATTTTCTATTTTTTAGGGACTCTGACCTGGATGACTGATCGTATAAAAACCCAGATTAGCCGCTGATCCGTTTTCTGAGGAGGTTGATTTAACACATGCATGCTTGCTGAACTGCTTCCCTTTTTATCAACCCCTCCCTGCCTCAGCGTCATGTGACCGCTGCAGGGCGTCTTTCTGACAGGAACTAAACGAGTAGATTCAGCCTCATCTGCAGCACATGCCTGCTTCTGTGCATCTCAAACAGCAGGGCGTCTGTTGACACGCAGGAAGTGAGCTGGACGTCTTTCTGTCTGAACTATAGTCACTACAGAGGGAGATAAATAAATAAAACTGTCTTATTCTTCCCGTCTGCTGTGACTTTATCTCTGCTTTCTATAGAATAACTAGAAAAGCCCTCAGAGAGCTCAGACCTCCGAGCAGCAAGTGTTACACCTATAGCTTAAATATGCTCACCATTTGGATCATTAAAACATTTTAATGAATTATTCTTTGACATGAGGCGCTGCTCTGGGAAAAACTGTCCATTAGTTTTCAATTGATCCTGATAATAAACTGACAGCTTGTGTTTTTTCTTCAGTAAATAGATGCATATTGTGTGAGGAAATTTGGGATAAAATATCATAAAAAGATACACTAACTATACTTAAAGGGTTCATAGATGCCAAACTGAGCTGTCATAGATGAATGATGTTCAAACCCCCCCCCCCACCCCCGCTTTTAATACATGCTTCTAAGCAGTGCCTGACTTAAACCGTATGTAAACCGTATGGAATGTATTAATATATAACTATACCTGTAACAAGTCAAATGTCTCTTTGATCTATTTATCAAATGGTTTAATGTGGAAACAGACTAACTCAGATTGGAGGTGAAGCTAACTAAGCGGAGGATGGAAACCATCGTTTCTTTGAACCGCTCACCTTTCCTAAACACTATAGATTACTCCACGCCGTCTACGCCAACGCTAGCATGAGCGCATCGCTTGCACCAAACGCTGAAGCTCTGTGAAGGTCACCTATTGTCAGAACTCTCCTATCTCCATGGCTCTGCACAGCCTTGCAGAAATGCAGCACAGAAAAGCTGAGATGGGGGGGTCACTTCTATGTCATGGCTTTGTTCTGTGGAGCGACTGAAGCAGGTGAATCCAAACTGCAGAGTGGATTAACCTCTGATTGGACTCACCTGGCCGGGCAGAACAAACACAGAGACCAGCTGACTCTGCAGAAAAGGACTAACAGCTGGAAATCATCTAAATAAATAGTTCCTGTTTCACACGTCTGTAAAGTCCTGCTCGCTCAGATGTTCAACGCTTTGGACATTATTTATGATTACACCAGCATGCCGCACTTTTCAGAATACCATTTCCCTTCCAGTGTGCTGCTGTGTGGCATCAAACTTCAATGCATCATATGGTGGTGACAGGAAGTGAAATTATGTTTGAGATTAAAGACGTTTAGATGGCTGTTTCACATTTCTCCGTCTGACTGCTGCTCGGTCATTTTCACCTATTGATGAATCATTTAAGCATAAAACTCCAGGAATAAATCAAACAGGTCATGGCCAGAATAACTTAGATAAAAATGAATGTAAGTTGACTGTAGCAGAGCATTTCTGTCCGTGTGGATAGATGGAGGTAGACCTGAACAGGTGAGGGTGAAGTTTCTTATCATCACATGTTTTCCAGTCCAGCTCTGTGAGCGATGGAGATGCTCTGCAGACGCTATGGCAACGGTTCCACTGCAACACTGGTGGCTCGTTCAGAGGAAGCATTGGATGTTATCGTCGTTTTTTCAGTAACTCTAAACACAGTAGGACTCCATGGATGGCTTCAGGGATTCCTGTGGATAATTATCCAGGCTTTGCATCGAGTCCAGAGCGGAAGGCCTGCAACAAAAGTGTCTCTTTGAATGACTGGAAAGACCATAAAATGGGTGAAATGTTAAACCGCCATGCGTGTAAATTTGCTGCAGATTCATAAGTGAACAGAAAAATGCTCCAAAGTTAACATCAAGTCCCTTTAGGATCAAAGGGATCCTCAGTTATGATCCATCGCTGAGTTTACATTCAGCTCGTTTTATGAAGCCTTTTCTTTTTCATTTTTTGGTACCTTATACAGCAGCAGCCATTCAAAATGGCCGTTCCCAGTAAACACCAGCTGAATGGCAGCCCACTTCCCTGCAGCTCCCAGTAGAATCCCCTCCAACTTCCTGCCACTACAGAGACCCCATCTTGAATATTGTTTTACTCTGACTCCTCCCTTCCAATGAATTACCAGATCTCACCAGGGGATGGCGCTTCTCTTTAGATCTTAATTTCCACACATCATGACAGAATATTTTAGTACAAAGATTGATGTTTATAAAAGGAATTTTAGGGGACCAACCAAGGACCACCCAAGGACCAACCAAGGACCAGCCAGGGGCAAACCAAGGACCATCCAAGGACCAGCCAGGGGCCAACCAAGGACCAACCAAGGACCAACCAAGGACCAGCCAGGGGCAAACCAAGGACCAACCAAGGACCAGCCAGGGGCCAACCAAGGACCAACCAAGGACCAGCCAGGGGCCAACCAAGGACCAACCAAGGACCAGCCAAGGATCAGCCAAGGACCAGCCAGGGGCAAACCAAGGACCAGCCAAGGACCAGCCAGGGGCCAACCAAGGACCAACCAAGGACCAGCCAAGGACCAGCCAGGGGCAAACCAAGGACCAGCCAAGGACCAGCCAAGGACCAGCCAGGGGCCAACCAAGGACCAGCCAGGGGCAAACCAAGGACCAGCCAAGGACCAGCCAGGGGCCAACCAAGGACCAACCAAGGACCAGCCAGGGGCCAACCAAGGACCAGCCAAGGACCAGCCAAGGACCATCCAAGGACCAGCCAAGGACCAGCCAGGGGCCAACCAAGGACCAACCAAGGACCAGCCAAGGACCATCCAAGGACCAGCCAAGGACCAGCCAGGGGCCAACCAAGGACCAACCAAGGACCAGCCAAGGACCAGCCAGGGGCAAACCAAGGACCAGCCAAGGACCAGCCAAGGACCAGCCAAGGACCAGCCAGGGGCCAACCAAGGACCAACCAAGGACCAGCCAAGGACCAGCCAAGGACCAGCCAGGGGCAAACCAAGGACCAGCCAAGGACCAGCCAAGGACCAGCCAGGGGCCAACCAAGGACCAACCAAGGACCAGCCAAGGACCAGCCAAGGACCAGCCAGGGGCAAACCAAGGACCAGCCAAGGACCAGCCAGGGGCAAACCAAGGACCAGCCAAGGACCAGCCAAGGACCAGCCAAGGACCAGCCAAGGACCAGCCAGGGGCCAACCAAGGACCAACCAAGGACCAGCCAAGTACCAGCCAAGGACCAGCCAGGGGCAAACCAAGGACCAACCAAGGACCAGCTAGGGGCAAACCAAGGACCAACCAAGGACCAGCCAGGGGCAAACCAAGGACCAGCCAAGGACCAGCCAAGGAACAGCCAGGGGCCAACCAAGGACCAACCAAGGACCAGCCAAGGACCAACCAAGGACCAGCCAAGGACCAGCCAGGGGCAAACCAAGGATCAGCCAAGGACCAGCCAGGGGCAAACCAAGGACCAACCAAGGACCAGCGAGGGGCAAACCAAGGACCAACCAAGGACCAGCCAAGGACCAGCCAGGGGCAAACCAAGGACCAACCAAGGACCAGCCAAGGACCAGCCAGGGTCAAACCAAGGACCAGCCAAGGACCATCCAAGGACCAGCCAGGGGCAAACCAAGGACCAACCAAGGACCAGCCAGGGGCAAACCAAGGACAAGCCAAGGACCATCCAAGGACCAGCCAGGGGCCAACCAAGAACAGGGATGGGAATCGAAAACCGGTTCCTGTTCAGAACCGTTTCCATGCGTTCCAATTCCATGGCACCGTTTGGCAGCTCGCTTAACGGTTCTCTAAAAGGTTCCAGCAGCACCATGGTTGTTATTGGCTCCGCTGTCGGCATAGTACCATAGTACCTGTAATGGTTCCGACGAGCCGTCCGGTAAATGTAAAAAAATACTTTTCATTATGTTAATGTTTGATATTGATTCCAAACATACTTTTTTCAGTTTTTTTTAATTGTCATTATTGTCATTACAGTCTCACAAGTATAAAGCAACAACCCCCCCCCCCCCCCAGCCCCAACCCCCAGGACTTCCAACCATCAACACACACTCACACCTAAGGAGAATTTAGAGAAGCCAATTAACCTAACAGTCGTGTTTTTGGACTGTGGGAGGAAGCAGGAGTACCCGGAGAGAACCCACGCATGCTCAGGGAGAACATGCAGACTCCATGCAGAAAGACCCCGGCCCTGGAATCAAACAACAGCAGCAGAACAAGCAGCTGCCCCACCGTGCAGAACATTCATTCAGGGGAATAAAATCCAGGAAGCATCATCTCAGCTGCAGTCAGAGAGTTTCAGCCCAGAAATGCAGAGCTTAGTTCTGGGTGCTGATAAATCTCTTTCTGTCCCTCTCAGCTTCTGTAGCTGCGGCTCCCTCTCTCTCTCTCTGTTTCAAACACTCTCTCACTCAGCCTCACTTCCATTCTGTTACACCTCCCCCCCCACCCACCTTTTTTTGCTTTTGACCCCATTTATTTCATTTCATAGCACCCCTCGCTCATCCCATAACTCTCCTCATTGCTGCTTCCCCCCCCCCCCCCCCCCCATGCCTCCTATTTCCCCCCCCCCTCTCTAACACCCTAAGGTGCTCCGCTGCTCCTCTCTTACTGACAGTGTTTTCACACCTAGTTGATT
Organism: Cyprinodon diabolis; assembly: GCA_030533445.1. Lineage (NCBI taxonomy): Eukaryota > Metazoa > Chordata > Actinopteri > Cyprinodontiformes > Cyprinodontidae > Cyprinodon > Cyprinodon diabolis. The sequence goes on from CM060079.1 coordinate 703,979, forward strand.
TAGAGGAGCCAGAGACCCGGAGCAACAGCATCAGTTTGTGCTGTGAACAAAGGTCCAGTGAGAAATGGGTTTGCAGACGCTGTACGCCGCTGATATGATGGCTGGCTGGACATAAACAGGTCAGCTTTCAGTTCACAGTTACTGCAGACTGAAGAATCTAGCAGGAGAAGTTGTTTCTAACCAGCGATAGGAAAGAGCAAATCCTCTTCCATCTGTGGTTTCAATCAAATCCTTCCTGGTTTCCAATCAAAACACGCGTGTGAGGCTCTACCAGAAACTCTGTTTGCATTCAGGTTCACATCTGCAGCCTGGAGTCACGTAGAAAAGAGAGTCTGGAACATTTCCTGGGATGCCAGAGGAGTTTTCTACATTAGAAACTGGATCTATCGAAAACACTATTGCTGCTCTGCAAACATTAATTATTGCATCAGTCTGAGCTTAGCAGCTGTTTCTATTGCCACATTTAGAGCCATGAAACAAAATGACTACAGAGAGCATCACATCATGATCGTGTTCTCTTAAAGATAAGCAAAATAAAACCAGATTCCAGTGATAGAAAGTACAGTCTTCATTGGAGAAATGCTGCAGGTAAAGCCTGTGATTCAATGCAGTCGTCTGTCTGTATCAACTATTCAAACCCTTTAGTTAAGATGTCTGTGTTGATTGATAATTGAAAAGTGGTGACCTAGCACTCATTGTCTCTAATCAGATCCACCTGTTCCTGCTTCTATTTAGCCGCCTCCTCCCAGCCATTGGTGCCAGATTATTCCAGCGTTCAGTGATACCAGCAAATGCTTCTATTCACAAGTAGGCTGCTGCTTCCCCACAATCTGCTGCTATTTGCTCCTCCTGACTGTGAGCTGCTCCCCTTAAGCCGAGCGTACACTGTACGATATTTTTATCGTTGCACGACTCGGACTCGTCTATCCGGAAACCAGTAGCAGAGGAACATGGAGCTCACTAGAGTGAAACGCGCTGCCTTGGATATTTGGGCAATTTTATGCTAAAAGCCCTAAAAAGAAAAGGAGACGACGTATTTGGACAAAGACATGGCTGAGCTAACGTGGCTACTACGGTCTGTCAGTTTGACCCCCCCGCCATGCTGCTGGGTTTACATCTGAGAGGAAGAAGAAGAATCCTTGTTTTCCCACTGAGCGATTTTAAAGCAAAACGTTAAATACCGAAGACTTATTTTGCTGGAATGTTCAAATATGATCAGTGGCAACTGGTGGAGTTTTCTCCAGGGGGCGCTATAACTTCAAAATCAACGTGTAACAAAAACCTATCAAACATATACTAAGGTATCACATCAGTATATTTATATAAATGCCAACAACCAAAAACCACATTCCAAAATGTTCTGCAAAGTGCTTTAAATCAGTCCTAGCTGTCTTCATCCATTCTGGGTCAGATTCTGACGCTTGAAAAAGGAGGCAGAGAAAGTGGGATAAAGCGTTAGCCTAGCTACATGCAGTTAGCCTCGCTGCATGCAGTTAGCCTCGCTGCACGCAGTTAGCCTCGCTGCATGCAGTTAGCCTTGCTGCACGCAGTTAGCCTCGCTGCATGCAGTTAGCCTCGCTGCACGCAGTTAGCCTCGCTGCATGCAGTTAGCCTCGCTGCATGCAGTTAGCCTCGCTGCACGCAGTTAGCCTCGCTGCATGCAGTTAGCCTCGCTGCACGCAGTTAGCCTTGCTGCACGCAGTTAGCCTCGCTGCATGCAGTTAGCCTTGCTGCACGCAGTGAGCCTCGCTGCATGCAGTTAGCCTCGCTGCACGCAGTTAGCCTCGCTGCACGCAGTGAGCCTCGCTTCACGCAGTGAGCCTCGCTGCATGCAGTTAGCCTTGCTGCACGCAGTGAGCCTCGCTGCATGCAGTTAGCCTTGCTGCACGCAGTTAGCCTCGCTGCACGCAGTTAGCCTCGCTGCACGCAGTTAGCCTCGCTGCACGCAGTTAGCCTCACTGCACGCAGTTAGCCTAGTCTCTGATCTAAATAATTCTATCCACCTGTCAATCAGCCGCACTTTCTAACAGACGACTGTGACGTCAGCGCTGTGGAGGGAGGTGTTGAGCAGATAAAGCTGCTGTCAGCTCTGGGTGCAGGAGAGCTGCTCCTATCTTTAGCATTGAGGGACAACTTTAACCACTGGGAAGATTTATGGAAATATGTCACCAATCTAACGATGAATAAAACAGCTTTAGTCATCATTAAAGGTTCAATATTTATCTTGCACATCTAAAAATATATTAACATATTTGGAAATATTTTAATTTGTATTTTTTGTTCTCTTAATCAGGTCATTGGATGTGTGGGGCGGTGCCCTAGCGCCCTCTATTGGCCAGCCGCCACCGATTGAGATATACAGTGGGGCAAAAAAGTATTTAGTCAGCCACCAATAGTGCAAGTTCTCCCACTTAAAAAGATGAGAGAGGCCGGTAATTTTCATCATAGATATACCTCAACTATGAGAGACAAAATGAGAAAAAAAAATCCAGAAAATCACATTGTCTGATTTTTAAAGAATTTATTTGCAAAATATGGTGGAAAATAAGTATTTGGTCAATAACAAAAGTTCATCTCAATACTTTGTTATATACCCTTTGTTGGCAATGACAGAGATCAAACGTTTTCTGTAAGTCTTCACAAGGTTTTCACACACTGTTGCTGGTATTTTGGCCCATTCCTCCATGCAGATCTCTAGAGCAGTGATGTTCTGGGGCTGTCGCTGGGCAACACGGACTTTCAACTCCCTCCAAAGATTTTCTATGGGGTTGAGATCTGGAGACTGGCTAGGCCACTCCAGGACCTTGAAATGCTTCTTTTGAAGCCACTCCTTCGTTACCCGGGCGGTGTGTTTGGGATCATTGTCATGCTGAAAGACCCAGCCACGTTTCATCTTCAATGCCCTTGCTGATGGAAGGAGGTTTTCACTCAAAATTTGACGATACATGGCCCTATTCATTCTTTCCTTCACATGGATCAGTCGTCCTGGTCCCTTAGCAGAAAAACAGCCCCAAAGCATGATGTTTCCACCCCCATGCTTCACTGTAGGTATGGTGTTCTTTGGATGCAACTCAGCATTCTCTCTCCTCCAAACACGACGAGTAGAGTTTTTACCAAAAAGTTCTATTTTGGTTTCATCTGACCATATGATATTCTCCCAGTCATCGTCTGGATCATCCAAATGCTCTCTAGCAAACTTGAGACGGGCCTTGACATGTACTGGCTTAAGCAGGGGGACACGTCTGGCACTGCAGGATTTGAGTCCCTGGCGGCGTAGTGTGTTACTGATGGTAGCCTTTGTTACTTTGGTCCCAGCTCTCTGCAGGTCATTCACTAGGTCCCCCCGTGTGGTTCTGGGATTTTTACTCACCGTTCTTGTGATCATTTTGACCCCACGGGGTGAGATCTTGCGTGGAGCCCCAGATCGAGGAAGATTATCAGTGGTCTTGTATGTTTTCCATTTTCTAATAATTGATCCCACAGTTGATTTCTTCACACCAAGCTGTTTACCTATTGCAGATTCAGACTTCCCAGCCTGGTGCAGGTCTATAATTTTGTTTCGGGTGTCCTTTGACAGCTCTCTAGTTTTGGCCATGGTGGAGTTTAGAGTGTGACTGTTTGAGGTTGTGGACAGGTGTCTTTTATACTGATAACGGGTTCAAACAGGTGCCATTAATGAAGGTAACGAGTGGAGGACAGAGGAGCCTCTTACAGAAGAAGTTACAGGTCTGTGAGAGCCAGAAATCTTGCTTGTTTGCAACTGACCAAATACTTATTTTCCACCATATTTTGCAAATAAAATCTTTAAAAATCAGACAATGAGATTTTCTGGATTTTTTTTTTCTCATTTGTCTCTCATAGTCATAGGTGGATTAATGACCGGGCCTACCGGGCCCAGGCCCAGGGGGCCAGAGGCCCCAAGGGGCCAGGCCAACTTGGCCCCGCGGCCGCGACCCAAGCAAAACTACTTTTGCAAAAATAATAATCTTAGGCCCCAAGGGGCCAGGCCAACTTGGCCCCGCGGCCACGATCCATAGAGGGTAAGAGGCCCCAAGGGGCCATGATCCATAGAGGGTAAGAGGCCCCAAGGGGCCAGGTCAACTTGGCCCCGCGGCCACGACCCACAGGGGGCCTGAGGTCCTAAGGGGTCAGGCCAACTTGGCCCCGCGGCCATGATCCATAGAGGGTAAGAGCCCCCAAGGGGTCAGGCCAACATGGCCCCGCGGCCATGATCCATAGACGGTCAGAGGCCCCAAGGGGCCAGGCCAACTTGGCCCCGCGGCCACGATCCATAGAGGGTCAGAGGCCCCAGGGGGCCAGGTCAACTTGGCCCCGCAGCCACGATCCATAGACGGTCAGAGGCCCCAAGGGGCCAGGCCAACTTGGCCCCGCGGCCACGACCCACAGAAGGCCAGAGGCCCCAAAGGGCCAGGCCAACTTGGCCCCGTGGCCGCAAGCCACAGAAGGCCAGAGGCCCGAAGGGGCCAGGTCAACTTGGCCCCGCGGCCACGACCCACAGAGGGCCTGAGGTCCTAAGGGGTCAGGCCAACTTGGCCCCGCGGCCATGATCCATAGAGGGCCAGAGGCCCCGAGGGGTCAGGCCAACTTGGCCCCGATCCATAGAGGGTCAGAGGCCCCAAGGGGCCAGGCCAACTTGGCCCCGCGGCCACGACCCACAGAGGCCCCAAGGGGCCAGGCAAAATTGGCCCCGCGGCCATGATCCACAGAGGGCCAGAGGCTCTCAATCATTATTATCAAAGCTAATTCTCAAATTGGATGGATCACACAACCTCACTCACATATTCTTTATCAATTATTAAAGGTTTGATCTGAATTTTGATCACAGAACTTAATGCAAATATTCTTGATTGATTGACAAAGCTCATTCTCAAATTTTGATTACACAACCTTACTCTGACAAATTATCATTATCAAAAAGCTCTATCTCGAATTTGGATCACAGAATCTCACTCAAGTATTCTTAGCTGTGCCCCTCCCCCATCGAGTCTTTCATAAACCGGTCTGTTCTTTTAGAATCTCCTCATTTGGTATTTTGAACTCGTGAGAGACTGCTCAAAATTTGGTTTCCTTTCCCTCAGTTCAGACTCAGAGATAATTTGAAATCATTCAACAAGAAGTTTAACGCGCGCACACGCACACACACACACTTGAGTTGAGCATTACTTGGAAATTCTTATATTTTCCATTTTGCTGTTACTATCAGCATCTTCCCATTTTGTCCTTTTCTTTCGAAAAAGTTTACAGTCTGACATTTGTCACTGCTGTCAGTTAATAACTTTTTGGTCTTTGACCCATTTTGTCATTTTCTCGATTCGATCGTCACTGACCACTCTCTCCTGTCTGGCAGACATCGTTGCTGCCATCATAGCTAGCAAGCTGCCTGCAGATAGCAACATTTTGGTGTCCTTTGTGAAAATATTTAGATAGAAGAAAAAAGTGCACAAAGTTGTACAATTATTATCTTTTCAAAATATTTGTTTCACTGTCAGTGTGATTGACCGACTTTGCCGCTAGATTTCGTGTCTTTTGGCCATACCTGGCTAGCGACTAAAAACATCATTTAGCGACTTTTTGGTTGTGAAGATAAGTGGTAAAAGCAGATCTGCCTGTTGGTCTTCCCACATTTTGCCATTTGGTACTTTGCACTCTTGTTGGTCACTCCAAGGCATTTGTCCCTGCCTTCAGCTAGTCACTTGGCTCTTTTGGAATATATTTCACTGTAATTGGCTCTCTCTCTCTTTCTCCTCAGTACAAATCAGTCTGTTCCCTTGCCATTTAGACATTTTCTTGATTCGATCATCACTGACCACTCTGCTCTCCTGCTGTCTATCAGACGAATCAGTTGATTCTCCTCTCTCAATTGTCTATGCTAGTAAGCTGTTATTCTCTGCTTTGGAGTGTTGATGCTGGGTTGCTAGTTTTCTAAATCACCTCACACACTTGAAGGAAGCATCACCGATCATAAACACACAAACAAACTCACACACACACACACACACACATAGTTGGTTTATCTGTTGTGATAGGCAAAGAGCCAATGTGCAAAGAAAGAAGGGAAATATGGATCATAAACGTTTAAGTGGAGGAGCTAGAAAAAAAATTCAGCAAGAAAAGAAAAAAAAGGAATCAGTTTTCCTTGAGAGTGTTCCAAATATCTCCAGCTTCTTCAGTACAAAGACATCTGCTGAAAGCAATTCTATAAATGCTACTGCAAATTCAGCTAAGGTTAGCAATGCACCTGAGCTAGCATGTAGCTCCCAAGATCCTGAGACCACTACAAGTGTAGACACTGAACCAAATGCTTCTGATGCTTATGATTCAACCAATTCAGCAGTAGCCAGTTGCTCGGATGAATGTGAGGTCACTGCACCTCTGGACAGCATAGAAAATGAGCTGAATCTTTCTTCAACACCATCTACAGTGACAACTCTACCTAGTGATCCCGCTAAATGGGCTGAGACCCTCACTGAGTCAATGAAGGAAGTTCTTATTCAAAGAGGTGCAAAATCATTTCACAACCGTCACAGCCATTATCCAGCTTCTGTGAGGAACAGTGGGCTAGGAGGCAAAACCCGATGCCTAAACAATGAACATTTTACTTCACACTTGCCCAATGGACAACGAGTACAAAGAGAGTGGCTGATGTACTCTCCCTCTACTGGTAATGTTTACTGCTTTGCATGCAAACTGTTTTCCCCAAAAACGCATTCTTTTGTGACAGGCTATTGTGATTGGAAACACTCAGAAAGATTTGGTGAACATGAGCGAAGTGCTGAGCACATAACCTGCATGCAAGCAGTCTTGAACCGCGCCAAAGGTGCCACAGTTGATGCAGACCTGTTCAAACAGTTTCAGGCAGAGAGCAGCTATTGGAGGCAGGTGTTACAAAGAGTTGTTGCAGTCATTAAATTCCTTGCAGAAAGGGGCCTTGCATTTAGGGGTAAAAATGAATCGTTAGGGTCTCCTCTCAATGGGAACTACCTTGGTATTCTGGAGGTCCTGGCTGAATTTGATCCCTTTCTAAAGGATCACATCAGAAAGTTTGGGCAGATGGGTCGAGGTAATACCTCATATCTGTCCTCCACCATTTGTGAGGAATTCATTGAATTGATGGGTGCAAAAACCAAACAGGCTATAGCAGATGAACTGCAAGCAAGCAAATACTACTCTATCATTGTGGATTCAACCCCAGATTTATCTCATGTGGACCAATTGACATTCATATTCCGTTTTGTTAGCAAAGAGGGCAGTGTTGTTGAACGCTTTGTGGGTTTTGAGCCCATTACTAGCCATACAGGTGAAAGTTTGGCTAACTGTGTCATGTCTGTGTTGGAAAATCTAGGGTTAGAGCTGTCAAATTGCAGGGGGCAGGCTTATGATAATGCCAGCAACATGTCAGGGAGGTATAATGGGTTGCAGGCTCACTTAAAGAAAAGCAACCCATTAATACACTATATTCCATGTGCAGCTCACTCTTTGAATTTGGTGGGAGTCAACAGCATTGACAGATGTGGAAATGAAGTCTCTAAGTATTTTGACTTGATTCAGTCTATTTACAACTTCACAACTGCATCCACACACCGATGGGACAGGGTATTTGGCAATTCCAACATAGATCTCACACTTAAAGCTTTATCCAACACGCGTTGGAGTTGCCGTGCAGAATCTACCAAAGCACTGTGGCAGAACTACAGTAAAATAAAAGCAGCACTACAGGTTATTTCCACTGATGACACAGAGAAACGAGACACACGAACTGAAGCTGACAGTCTAGTGCGGAAGCTGGATTCACTTGAGATGGCCTTCATGGCAGGCTTTTGGGACACTGTTCTGTCCAGATTTCAGGCCACAAGTCTGCAACTTCAAAAAGCAGACATGGACCTTGGTACAGCAGTTAGATTGCTGGAATCTCTGCGCACCTTTGTTCTCTCCCAAAGAGATCTATTTTATCATTTTGAGCAGAAAGCCTTAAACATGTTGGGTGGCACCCCATCTTACAGGGCTGAACGGACGAGGAAACGTAAAAAGTTTGCTGATGAATCAGCATCCCCAGATGTTGTGCTTGAGGGAAGGCAACTGTTTCAAATAGAGACATTTATTGCCTCTATTGATCAACTGAGTTCAAGCCTTAATCACCGTCTGGAGGCCTACAAACATCTGAACAATTTGTTCAGTGTCCTTTTCTCTTTGGATACAGAGTCCAATGCTTCAGTCCTTCACAAGGCCAAGATTCTCACTGAATCATACCCATCTGACCTCAATGAAAGTCTTGGACAGGAGCTTATACAGTTCAAATCTTTTATACAGCCCAACAACACTGATGAGGAGAGGACCCCTTCAGGACTGCTCAAAACAATAATACATTTTGGACTACAGCCTACGTTTCCTAATACATACATTGCGCTACAGATTTTTCTCACTCTACCGGTCAGTAACTGTGAGGGAGAACGCTCATTCTCTCTTTTGTCAAGAGTAAAAAATGAGCTGCGCACAAGAATGACTCAGAAAAGATTAAATGCGTTATCTCTAATGGCAATTGAGAGTGAGCTGACAAGAGAGTTGGACTTCAATGATGTGGTGGATGATTTTGCAAAATTGAAAGCACGAAAGAAACCCCTTGCTTAAAGGTGCACTGTGTAAGATTTTTAGGTTATTTCCAGAATTCACCCATTCACTAATGTTAGGCTACCTGTTTTCATGAATACTTACCACCACCATAAAATTCTAAGTATCCATTATGACTTGGAGAATTGCACTTTCGCCATTTCTGGGAAGTGTCACCTGGATTGTGAAGATAGGATTGACTTTAGGCAGAAGCTTGGTGCTTTCTCTGGCAAACTGAACCTCAAGCTTCATTCTCTGCAGCTTTGCATTCTTGTGCAGACTTTCATCCACAAGGAACTTTTCAACTTCCCCACTATCGTGAAGGGGCCATAAAAAGATTTCAGTGTGTCCAGCATGTCTAGTCTCTTACTCTCCTTTCTTTGAGCCATCTCTTGTTTCTCATCTGCCCTACTCTCGAATTTTGCCTTCATGAATTTACTCCAGTTGAGTTCAACCTCCCTTTTTGCTTGTGCTGCTGCCTTGAAACCTCTGAAGCTCCTGGCACTTCTGTAAAATTATTGACCTATTGACTGCGTTCAGTGTGCCCAACTTCTTCAGTTTGTAGTCCACCTTGCCACATTGTCTCTCCATCCCAATGTTGTGCACAGGGGTGCCATCAATGTTACTAGCCTGTTCACTGACAGGGTCCATTGGGAAGGTCTCCTCATCCATCCTCTGCCTGGCCAGGACAGTCTTCAGATGGGGCAGCATGAGATCTGTCAGCTGCTTCACTTCATCCAAGTATTCGGCAGCCACGTCTGACACTGAGTTCAGGACATGTCCAGTGCCTATCCAGCCACTATAGCATTCTTGGAAATGGGCTATTTTGACCTGCATGCAGCCCTTGTACCATGAACTGGCCTACACCTTTCTTTGTGGTGCTCTCCGATGCATGTTATCATTTTACCTTTCTCCTTCTCCTCAAGCTTAACCACAAATAGATACAGACTTTGAGCCTCAATTTGCTGCACAGCTGCCGTTATGCCAAAGTGTTTTCCTAAGATATTATTTTATTTTTAATGATAGAAGGGAGGAAAAGGGGGCAAAAATCATGTCCGATTTAGTTTTTTGGGTGGGGTGGGGGGTTTATTTCATGATAGCTACCAACTTCCAATACATAATATCTCTCAAATGACCCAATGCACCATCACTGAAGTGGGCATAATCATTTTCCAAAATGTTTATTTTTAGGCCATTTATCCCCTCCCCCTGTGTCTGCGTGAAACCTGTGCTTGTCTGTGTGGTATACCTAATATTGTGTGTGCAGTATGTGCACTCTTCTGTACAGGACAGTATGCATGTCTGTTCACAGTATACAGTATTTCTTGCATAGTGCGTGCGTGTGTGTGCGCCCGCACGCACGGGGGGTTGAGGGGCCAAGACCATGTCAGGCCCAGGGGGCCAAAATTTCTTAATCCGCCCCTGCTCATAGTTGAGGTATATCTATGATGAAAATTACCGGCCTCTCTCATCTTTTTAAGTGGGAGAACTTGCACTATTGGTGGCTGACTAAATACTTTTTTACCCCACTGTATATATATATATATAAAGATTATTGTCAACAGCAAATACTTATTTTATCAAACACAACCTATACGCCAAGTTATCATAAATGTCATGAAAGTATTTATAGGATTGAGGAAATAATCCATCAAATTATGTTAATTCAATTCTATTCAGTTTATTTCTATAGCTCCAATTCACATCATGTCATCTCAGGTCACTTTCCAGTTCACCAGATCATCCAGTCAGATTGATTCAAAGTTTTCTATCTAAGGAAAACCAGCTGATTGCATCGACTCATTGACTCTTCAGCAATCCCTCACACTAAGCATGCTTGTAGCGACAGTGGAGAGGAAAAACTCCCTTTGAACAGGAAGAAACCTCCAGCAGAACCAGGCTCAGTGTGAGCAGCCATCTGCTGAGGCCCACTGGGGTTCAAGGAGACAGAAGCAGACATAGAAAAAGAAGCATAGATACAAAAGGCAACTGTCAACCAGCTCCACAGGCGGCCCCGTCCAGGAAACACACAGCCAGGCAGACGAGCTCCGAGCCAGCTCCCATGTCAGAGGATAAGGAGAGCACAAAAAAAGAAGAGTCTGAACCAAAGTAATGATAACATGGCGGCAGCAGCATTAATGTTTTTCTGCTCTCAGCGGAGATCAGAATAATTTTTAACATCTCTAACTTTCTGTACCTCAGTCCTGAATTGAGTGTCAAACTCTTGTGGTTTTATTTTTTCAGGCGTCTGTCGACTCGTTATTTAATCTGCAATAATCAAAGTATTGGGCAACATCAGGGCGGACACCAGGAGAAGCAGTCTGGGGAATCTTTAGGACAGGAAGAGTTTCTAAGCCAACAGACGAGGACAGGCTTTGCTCAGGGAAATAAAGAGCAGCTACTGCAGCACATATACATCCTCCCTGCTGCAATCAGCTCAGATGCCTGCACACACACACACACACACACACACACACACACACACAGATTTTATGGACTTACCATGTGGTCCATAAGCCCAGGATCTATGGGAACACGCAGCGAGTTTGTATGCGATGACTTCTCCAGATGTGGAGGGACTGGAGAACCGGGCAGCAGCTTTCCTCTCATCTAAACTATAAAAACACTTTGATTCTCTGCTTATTTCCCCAATATGCCGTTCATACATATTCACAGGCTTCTGTGGGTTAACAGCTCAGCTGCCTCACATACAAACACATGGAGCAGAGCGCGTCTCTCGGGAGCAGAGTTCAGTCTGACTGATGGACCGACGTCTGCAGATAGCTACAATCTGATCAGCTTTTCCTGACCCCCTCCCACACACATGGATCAGTCGGGGCTGCAAGCACAGCAGTCACTCACTGGCAGCAGAATGAGCTCCTCTCAGGTTGCAGTTTGAGCTCAGAGCCACTGATGGGTCTGGCAGAGCAGGTCCAGACCATAACACGCTCCGCATGTCGGCAGGAAACCATCAAGAACAAAACAAAGCCATCAATAGACTTCCAGCAGACTCATTCGCTCCCCAAACGGCCTCACATCCTTCTCTCTGTGGACACAACCACTCTAAACGCTCTCAGCTCGCCTCACAAACGGGACATTTATTTCTAAAATACAACATGGCTGATAGAGACCTTCCAGTAGCTGCAGCAAACAATGAAAACATATCACTTTTTAAAATAATATCCACCGACTTATTTCTCAGCTGCTCACATTTCCCAGGTAGCCTCAGTCCAAAACATCTGGCGAATCTTTTAGCAAAGTCTGCATAAGTTGATGCAGAATAATGAAGCTGAGCTGCAGTTTGCTGTTAGTTATTTTTCTCAGACCAGAAACTTTCAGGAGAAGCTTTGATGCTCAGATACTTCAGGCTTTGCTAAAGTATTCAGATCCTTTTCTGACTTTACTTTAATATATCTGCCCTGCATGAAGCAAAGCAGAACATATTTATATTAGAGTATATTTAGCTTTTCCATTTAGATTATTTGAGAGTAATAAATAGTATTTATTGTTTTTGATTATTAATTTCAGGATGAAAAGATGGACATATGTTTAATGTTCAGAACATTTCTAATAAAATCCCCGTTTCCCTTCTGTCCGTCCATCTTTGAATACTTAACAGTAAATGAGGGTCTCCATTTATTTACACCCTTGATAGCAGAAGATGGGGAAGATTTACTGGAATTATGGCGATGAAATGAGACGTTGATCCACAAATGAAGCTGCTGCCGGCTGAGCTCTGCTCCGTGAAACATTTCCAATGAGCCATTATGATCCGGACTTATGTGGGAGATTTATTTTAAAATGGTTATAAAGCCATGAAAGTCATAACTTAAAAGAAGGAAGCAGAGAAACACAAAAACATTTCCATCCAGACTGAACAGAAACTGAGGAACAGTGAGAGACGTGTTCAAGATGCTCTGCTTGCCTTTTGCTCTTCATCCAAACCGTCTGCAGCAGAAGAATCACATTTATTCTGGACAAAATACAGGGAATCCATCGGAGGAAAGTAAAGAAAGATTTAAAGACCTCTCAGGAGTTTAAAGAAATAAAATCCTGAAATTAGATAAAGGCATTTTTTTCATCTACATATATTTGATTGGCAGAGACAGCTGAGCGCATGGATGATGTTTAGAACAACAGGACTGTCTGCAGGCAGAGACACATATGCAAAGATGGAGATTTTCAGAGTAGTTTTGGGAAATAAAAATTATCTCCTATTAATTTCCCTTTACACACACAAACACACACACACACACACATATATATATATATATATATATATATATATATATATCTCAAAATCATAATCTGAGAAAAAGAGCAAAGTTACTCCTTAACCTTCTTTTTTGATTAATATATTGTTTTGTTGTTTTTTATAAAGAAGCTTCATTTCTGGATAGCATTTAATTTTATTTAGGTGTTAAAAAAAACTTCTAAAAAAATTAAAATCTCTTTTTCCACATTTGATATTAGATGCATCCAAAAAATTACAACAATTATACTATAATTATTTCTAAATGAGGTTCTGCATAAAGAGCAAATGGATCAATAATGGGAGCCATTATATACTGGATTTTATTTCTTTAATGCTGTTGCAAATGTCCAGGTCCTCATGAAGCGCCAAGTCTTGACTTTAATAAGCATTATTATCCACTGAAGAAGGATGGCCCTTTAAGGAGCAAAGCTCCTTTTTCTCCCATCAAAGGGAACTTTACATAAAAGAGCAAAATAAGATCTGAAATAATGAAAGATGAAAATCCCAATTTGCAGCTCTGCCCCCCCCCCCCAGGAACAGATTTAGAAACCGATTATGATCCATTGATTGCAATGATTTAAGGAAGGAAGGAAGGAAGGAAGGAAGGAAGGAAGGAAGGTAGGAAAGCTAATCATTTCTGAATGATTGAGGGAAAAAAGGAAAATATCTTGTAAAATAATTCAAGCAGTTTCAGCAACTCTGAATAAAAATAACTAACTAACCAATTGTAGGTTTTATCCACGCTGGAAACACTTCTGTGCGTCTGGAGTCCTTGTGAGCATGTCTCCTGAGGAGCATAAATCACTGCAGCTGTGGGTAATTTTCTCTCCTCCACAGTGGAGGAGAGAGGAGCTCCATGACTACCGAGAACTTTAAGCACCGCCCAGCAGATACAAGACTGTACTGAGAGTGATGAGCTGGTAAGTTCATTAAAATAACTGGTCAAGTTGGAAGACTGAAAGTAGCAGAATGATGAAAAAGGGGTCCCTATGTCCTCCAGCAGTCTAAGCCTATAGCAGCAGAACTATAGAGATAGATCAGGATAACCTGAGACACTCTAACTAGAAGCTTTATCAAAAAGGAAAGTTTTAAGCCTAGTCTTAAAAGTAGACAGGGTGTCTGCCTCACGGACTAAAACTGGTAGTTGGTTCCACAGGAGAGGAGCCTGAGAACTAAAAGATCTGCCTCCCAGAAGGGAAACAGAGCTGACTGCTCTGGACAAGAGGCGGGGGAGTAAAATATGTACCTCTCAGATTAAGATTTTTTGTAAATATAAAGTTTGTTCATAAATCAGTTATTATTAGTATAAACCACCAACACACCTACAGTCAGGTATTTGATAGATTTAAATAATTTAAAAGTTTCAGCCTCCAAGCTGTTTAACGATCAACACCGTGAAGGATTTCAATTCTCTTTTAGCTCAACTTTTTAACTTGACATTTAGAAATAATTGAACTGAGGCTTATTTTGTAAAGAAATATACTTTTTTTTATGATTTTACCTGCTTTTATTCTATACATTCATGGTAGTTTATTGCTCGTCTCTTTAGTTCTCTGGACCTGTGCAGAAATGTGTTTGCAGGGGGGCCAAACGGTTGGATTTAACATATATTCAACAATCAGAGTTTAGGACATATCCAAATTTGTTGGTAAGGTGTTTTTATTAACACCCCAGTCTGGATGAACTTATCTTAGTAGGAGAAATGTAGTTTCATCGGTTTTATTTAGAAGTCTTAGTATTTCTGGGTTTCAGCATAAAGGCGTCAATCATTCCTGCCTTAGATTAGAACCTCTTTTATGGCTGTTTGCTCTGAAAAGTGTTTTCTTATCCGCCATGTTGGTTTTAAATCCTCAGACTGTTGCTGTTTTTTCTGTCCCAGTCTTCTTTTTTGTTAGTTGATCAAACTCTGCAAAGCGTTCTGCTAAACTGGCATCAGAAGATGCGTCTGAAAGGAGCAGACTGGCCCTAGCAGGAGACACGCTGCTCTGTCAGGCTGTTTACCGTCATACGTGCCTCAAAACCGGACGTCATCCAGAGAAAAGTGTCGTTATCAATGGACGCCAACGTGAGCTGAGTGTGTCACTCATTCTTCTCAGAGTGAACGTCGATCTTGTTCACGTTTACTTCAGAACTTATATATTCACCTTTCACTAAAAGTAGGAAAACATGGACTATCGACCAGTACAGTATCACACAGGTGTGATAACTTAGGATACGTTTGATTGGTTTTTGGTAAATGTCTATTTTGAATTTATAGTCCCTGTAACATTCTAGCCAGACTGGATTCAGAAGAGAAACTCAATGATGAGGACTGATGGACTATGGCGGCGTGATCCAACCCATTCATCCGACAGGAGAAAACATCTTAGATGTAATGATTCAATTTACATATAATCAATTGTTTCTCATTTAGCCAACCAAATGATAAAGGATAAATGCAATTAGCTAACATTTGCATTTTTTGTTTCCTTAAACTTTGTTTTCATATAAAACATATCAACTAATAATTCCTGTTTGCCTTTCAGCCAGATGCCACATGAAATGCATGGAAACCCGTAACGTCCTTTAGAAAGGAAAAAGCCATCGCTTTGAAAGTAGAATCATCTTCAGGAAATAGAAAAGCATAACTTCAAAGTAAAAGCTCATTAACATTTTTGACATCCTTCAATATAAATCCCAAATTATTAGCAAAAAAACTTAGGTGCAAAAAAACAACAAACATAATATGCACAAAAAAACAAATGTCAGTTTTAACTAAATAATCTGGTTAATTTTTTCTTCTCCTTTGTTTTCATAGTAGCCTAGTTTAGTTCAGGGTTTTCTACTGAAATATGTTTAACTTGGAGCTGAATTTGTTTTGTTAATAAGTTTTAATATTTATAATGGAAATTGTGGTGAACTAACCCATAAATTTCACCACGATTTGAGCTCGATTTACACTCATTTGTTGTGCAAAGACACAGCAAGTTCAGCGTGTGTTCATAGAACAATATATGACATCATTTGATTAAATAAAGGAATTAATAACAGCATTTAATTGGACGACGGTAGGGTGAGTGTCGCAGCCTTCGGAGCACGAGGACGATGTCAGAATGGAAAGCAGTCCAGCTGTAGCATCGCTAAATAAAAGGGCCCCATCAGAGGGAGGCATGATTGAGATGTTGTGTCTCTGTGTTTTAGAGCCTTTAACTGCAACAGCAGCACCTAAATGAAGCCCAGATAAATCAAAGGCTCTTTAAGATGTAATGCATTCAGCTGTTGCTGCAACTACTGAGCCATTAAATGCTAGCTGAGTCATTGTGCTGCTGCTCAATTAATGATGCCACTTTGGAGATTTATTCTTCCAGCTAATTACAGCATCTATGACTCTATGGCAAAATCAATCTCTGCTGCTATTATGACATCATAAGTGACTAAACCACTCAGACCAAAGACATTATTTCCTAAATACATAGAAACTAGCTTTGTAGCTTTATCAGCCTGGGAGCCAAGCAGATTATAAACAACTGCAATATGTTTAGTCTATTAATATCCAATATGAGCAGATTTATCAGTGAAATAGAATAGAGATGAATAGAAATGTCCTATTGTCATGGTTTCAGGTGTTTAGCCCACATGCAAAACATTCAGGACCAATTAAACAAGCTTTGATCGATCAAAAATTACGTTTTTATTATCTGTTCACCTAGCTTGTTCTCTACATCCAGTCTGTTCTCAGACTAGCATGTGGCCATATGACCGACTCTCGCTGCTGTCAGAGGTCTGTTCCATCAAAACAATCATTCTGCCCACAATCTAAACCGGAGGTCTTTAACAGACCCCTAGGGGGTCCACAGAGGTACTGCATGGGGGTCGTTAACGTTTTGGTTGATTAGAGTTTTTATATTCCCTCCTGCAGTTTTTTCCACTAATTGAAATGTCTTTAAATCCACATTAACATGAATCCAACAGACTGTAGTAAACATATCAATGGAGGCAGAAGATGTCTTTCAGTCATCAATGCTCACATTCAGAGACACACAGGAGCTCTTTCAAGCTGGGCACCGTTTCATTCACAACACCTGTCCCATCAACCAGGAATCAGAAATACTTTAATAATTACTTTAGTTACATTACTCCATCTGTAATAGAGTGACTATAGGACCAGTTTGATAGAACACTATTTCATACCATATATATAATCAGGGCCCCCGCTCCATCAGTTTGGGGTCTTTGTCCTGGAAAACGTTGATCTGATCTAAATGGCAGCGGCTGCATCTCACCAACTGAAATCTTCTGCACGTCACCAAACACCTAATATACGGCTCTCCGTCCCCCCCCCCTCTGGCCTGTGTTTGGTTCGATAGCTGCAGCTCCGTCAGTCAGTCAGTTAGCCGGTCAGCTGGTCAGCAGGGGGAGCACAGCGTCTCCAAGACACTGATTTATTGGACAATTTCACAGCAGTGTCCGTGGTAATGGGACAGGATAAATGGCCGCCCTCTCACTGGCTGAGCTTCACTCCTGAGGAAAAGCAAAACTGGCTTTGGCTCAGAAACTTTGTTCCTTCTCTATGTGTGAAATCCATCCTCCTCATCCTCACTCTCCTGCTATGACTTATTGACTTTCTGTCTGTGCCATCTATGTGCTTCTTTTCTATCCATTCAGTCTCTACCATCATCTATTTGCTAAACATCCTCCTAATCAACCTCATTATCCAGCTGAACCTCATCTGCCTCTTGCTTTGCTGTAAAGCTGGTTTTTCTTATACGAGCAAAATATGCATCGTTTATTACAGAAGTTTATTATTATTTTTTCAAGCGTTTTATTGTCATTCCACTGTCAGCAGTACCTCTTTGCATTTAACCCCTCCCCTTGGGGAGCAGTGGGCTGCCATAGTGCGGCGCCTGAGGAGCAGTGGGCTGCCATAGTGCCACAGTGGGAGCAGTGTGGGAGTGGGGCTGGAACTCAGAATGTAAAGGGTCTTGCTCAGGGACCCACACTGGCCGCTCATTCCCCACTAGCTGGGATACCAACCCAGGCTTCCTGATAGCAGGACGGGTGACCGACCACTTGAGCTAGCTAAGGAGTTTAGACTCTTCTTACAATGAGTCATCTTCTAGCTTCAGAGAAATTCACTATTTACAAAAAATACATCTTTTTTTCATAAAGACGTAGATCAGCGTCTATTTAGGACTGAATCTGGTTGGATCAAATTCCCACAATCAGTGAAAAGTTGATAGATACATGGACGGACGGACGGACGGACGGAAGGACGGATGGACAGAAGGACGGATGGACAGAAGGATGGACGGATGGACGGATGGACAGAAGGACGGACGGATGGACAGAAGGACGGAAGGACGGACGGAAGGACGGACGGATGGACAGAAGGACGGAAGGACGGATGGACAGAAGGACGGACGGATGGACGGAAAGACGGATGGACAGAAGGACGGGGTTTCACGGGGTTTCGGATGGACAGAAGGACGGATGGATGGACGGATGGACAGAAGGACGGATGGACAGAAGGACGGGGTTTCACGGGGTTTCGGATGGACAGAAGGACGGAAGGACGGACGGAAGGACGGACGGATGGACAGAAGGACGGATGGACAGAAGGACGGACGGATGGACGGAAGGACGGATGGACAGAAGGACAGGGTTTCACGGGGTTTCGGATGGACAGAAGGACGGAAGGACGGACGGAAGGACGGACGGATGGACAGAAGGACGGAAGGACGGATGGACAGAAGGACGGACGGATGGACGGAAGGACGGATGGACAGAAGGACGGGGTTTCACGGGGTTTCGGATGGACGGAAGGACGTATGGACAGAAGGACGGACGGATGGACAGAAGGACGGACGGATGGACGGAAGGATGGACGGATGGACAGAAGGACGGAAGGACAGACGGACGGATGGACAGAAGGACGGACGGATGGACGGATGGATGGAAGGACAGACGGGTGGACGGAAGGATGGACGGACGGACGGATGGATGGAAGGACGGACGGAAGGACGGACGGACGGATGGACAGAAGGACGGACGGACGGATGGATGGACAGAAGGACGGACGGATGGACGGAAGGACGGACGGATGGACAGAAGGACGGAAGGACGGACGGATGGACAGAAGGATGGACGTAAGCACGGATGGACAGAAGGACGGACGGATGGACGAAAGGATGGACGGATGGATGGAAGGACGGATGGACAGAAGGATGGACGGATGGACGGATGGACGGAAGGACGGACAGATGGACAGAAGGACGGACGGATGGACAGAAGGATGGACGGAAGGATGGATGGACAGACGGACGGATGGATGGACAGAAGGACGGACGGAAGGACGGACGGATGGACAGAAGGACGGACGGATGGACAGAAGGATGGACGTAAGGACGGATGGACAGAAGGACGGACGGATGGACAGAAGGATGGACGGACGGACGGATGGACGGACGGACGGATGGACGGAAGGACAGATGGACGGAAGGACGGACGGATGGACAGAAGGACGGAAGGACAGACGGACGGATGGACAGAAGGACGGACGGATGGACGGATGGATGGAAGGACAGACGGATGGACGGAAGGATGGACGGACGGACGGATGGATGGAAGGACGGACGGAAGGACGGACGGACGGATGGACAGAAGGACGGACGGACGGATGGATGGACAGAAGGACGGACGGATGGACGGAAGGACGGACGGATGGACAGAAGGACGGAAGGACGGACGGACGGATGGACAGAAGGACGGACGGACGGATGGATGGACAGAAGGACGGACGGATGGACGGAAGGACGGACGGATGGACAGAAGGACGGAAGGACGGACGGATGGACAGAAGGATGGACGTAAGCACGGATGGACAGAAGGACGGAAGGACGGACGGATGGACGAAAGGATGGACGGATGGATGGAAGGACGGGTGGACAGAAGGATGGACGGATGGACGGAAGGATGGACGGATGACAGAAGGACGGACGGATGGACAGAAGGATGGACGGACGGACGGACGGATGGACGGAAGGATGGATGGACGGACGGATGGACGGAAGGACAGACGGATGGACGGAAGGATGGACGGACGGATGGATGGATGGAAGGACGGACGGATGGACAGAAGGACGGAAGGACGGACGGACGGATGGATGGACAGAAGGACGGACGGAAGGACGGACGGATGGACAGAAGGACGGAAGGACGGACGGATGGACAGAAGGATGGACGTAAGGACGGATGGACAGAAGGACGGACGGATGGACGGATGGATGGAAGGACGGATGGACAGAAGGATGGACGGACGGACGGATGGACGGACGGATGGACGGAAGGACAGATGGACGGAAGGACGGACGGATGGACAGAAGGACGGACGGATGGACAGAAGGATGGACGGACGGGTGGAGGGAAGGACGGACGGATAGACGGAAGGACGGACGGATGAACAGAAGGACGGAAGGACGGACGGATGGACAGAAGGACGGACGGATGGACGGAAGGACGGACGGATGGACAGAAGGACGGAAGGACGGACGGATGGACAGAAGGATGGACGTAAGGACGGATGGACAGAAGGACGGACGGATGGACGGAAGGATGGATGGATGGACAGAAGGATGGACGGACGGACGGACGGACGGATGGACGGAAGGACGGATGGACGGAAAGACGGACGGATGGACAGAAGGACGGACGGATGGACAGAAGGATGGACATAAGGACGGATGGACAGAAGGACGGACGGATGGACGGACGGATGGACAGAAGGACGGACGGATGGACAGAAGGACGGATGGACGGAAGGACGGACGGACGGGCAGTTTCTGGGAGACAAAAAAAATTCTGAAAAACACAGAAATCTAATAACCGAACACGACGGGTTTCTTCTTCTTTGACGTAACCTTTGGTGAAAGCGGTAGATTCCACACCTGCATCCTTCTCCAGGATCTTGGTGTGTTTCTGTCTTTAATTTTCTTCTCTGTCCCTCTTCCTTGCAGCTGAGCCTCGCTGGTCGAGTCGTTAAACTGAGCTGATGACGCATTAGATCACTGGAAAAAAGAACATCGAAACGTCTCCAGATTCTGCTTTAAATGTGTTTGGTGATTGTTAATTGATTAGAATCAACCAAACTGCCTCATGATATCATTCTTTGAGAGCATCATGATGAAAACCAGGTGAGGACATTTCAACAATCATAATTTTATCATTATCTCCCTTTTATTTCTTCTTTCTTTCATCTTTTCTCCTTTTTTCTGTTTTTCATTTATTGTTCTACCTACATTGCAGTGTCCATATAATCTGTATAACTCCCTGCACAATTATAATCAATCTATTTATATGCATAAATCAAACAGATCACCATGGTGATAGCCGTACTGCTCCACTGGTGAAAGTAAAATCTGTTGGGCTCTTTTTTGCATCAAGACAATTATTCTGATTTCCACATCGTCAGACAGGACGCTTAGGGAAAAAAAGAAAAATCGGAGGAAAATTGGAGTAAGATGAGGAGGATCCAAAGCAGCTCATATTTTTCTTTGACCCTTTTAATGAGTTTAGGGAGAACAAACGGAAACAGAACGGAGATGTGATCTGCAGGAACCGGAAAAAGGTGAAAACATACCAGCTGAAAGCAGCATCAATTCAGCAGCAGCTTCTGAAACCAACCTTTATTTCTGCCTTTTAAAGCCGTTTATTCATTGGAGGTCTCAGAAACATGAGTAATTTGTAAAAGTGTAAAAAAAAAAATCTTTGATAAGTTTATGTTGTAAATAAGCAGACAACTCGCCTGTCTACATATTATAATGTTTATTAGAAATGTTTTAAATGTAGATTGAGCTCATGCTTTCCTAATAATCTTAATTAAAACGCTAACGTCTCATTAGGAGCCTTTCCAGAAACTCTGGATACCATCTTGGCTCTGTTGGTTTTCACTCCTTCCTCCTCTGATAAGACACGCTGATCCTGATGACTCTCCGTGTTCAAACATCTTCTTCATTAATTCTTTATCAAGACTAAATCTAAGTCCGTCCCTGAAGGAAACCTGAACCATCTGACCGTCGTCTTTTCCACACAGATTCCCCAAAGTCTCGCCGTTGTTCTCATGGAAACCATGTATAATGAAAGTGACTGAGTGGTTACTGTTCACCTGATCAGGTGGATGAAGAAGACGCTGCTCATCCATTTTACATTCCTGCTGCCGCCTCTCCGGTCACCTGCTCACCCCTCCTGTGAAATCCAGCGGCGTGTTTCTGGCTCGGTGACTCCGAGGATGTCTCCAGAGATGGGATCTCTGATGCGCGCCCGGGGCGTATTTACAGAGCTGCTTTTAACAGGAGAGAGTAAAGAAAGCGTGGCCAGACTGCAGCTCAGAGCAGTGCTCTCATTCTGGGTTGGATTTACCGTAAACCTGTTAGAATTCATTTGATAAACTTTGCGTTTCACTTTTTGATGGTAAAAAAAAAACAATTCAACCTAATTTAATGTTTATTTTCCCACATAGGTCCTTTCAGGGGCCTTTAGGACCCCATTCTTTGCCAGTTAATAAATGTATTCAGGTTAATCCTTTGCTGTTAGATTCATGCAACTTAAGCTTCAGTTCTGTTCAATGCAGTAAATCAAAGGTCGATATGCTGCCATATCACCTTTTTGAGGTACTTGGTTTAATGCAGGTCTCAGCGATCCTCGTGAACTCTTCTGCCCCTCATCATCCAGGGGTCGGTTCCAAAGAGGCATCCCATCCGTCTGGGAACTGGCCTTTCGCCTAGTTCTCCTGCTGGTTCTGATGGTGTCCCTGTAGATTGGATAGGCTCAGGGCGGTATCTCCAAACTCTGTAAGCTCGTGGAGGGAAATGTGCGGTCACTGTGGGGAGGTTAGGCTGCAGGAGAGGGAGCAGTGGAAAATGGAAGATGCTCCCAGTGAGCCTGGACCCGTGTAGCCAAGCTCCGGGACCTCTAGGTCCGATGTTTTTAGATGAATTTTGGCAACGATTCCCCCTCATCCAGGACGCAACTGCCTTCAGCGCCTGCCCAGGAAGCCCCATAAGCAGCGCCGATGTTTAGATGTTTAGTTTAGACCAATGGTTCTCTGCCTCTAATCTGCACGGTGACAGCAGCTGTTCTGTTTTAGCTAAAGCCTAAAGGCGGAGTAACACGACTTTCATCTCCGACGCTCTTTGTTCTCCCCAATACACCTGACTGACCAGCTGTCCGGGTTTATGCAGGACTGTACCGCATTTCTCACGCCTGTCCTGCTGTCCCACAAACTGAAACATTGTCCTGCATTTCAACGTTTACACACCGCCTGTTTCCAAGCAGGCCAAACCTGGCTGGTTACCTTTGGGATTGAGAGATTTTACTTTTTATTTCCCCGCAAAGCGAAGGTTTTACTTTGCAGCTTCGTCTCTCTTCCTGTCCGACTAATGACTTTGCTGCCAAATTGCTGCATAGCTGCGACCGAGGAGGAGCCCTGCTCCACAGTTCAATCCTGTCTGTCTGACCATCCACATGCATTTTTCAAATGAGCTCAAAGTGCTATGACACCTAATGATCGGATTCTTCATCAGTTCGGAAGCTAAATAGCGTTAGTTTTGTCAAGTGTAGGCATCAGAATTTAGTAACCTTTCCTAACAAACAGCACGACCACTAGCGGCTTCAGCGGTGACGTCATGAAATGTGGAGGTTTCATCACAGTGAAAGGAGATTTCTTTCCTCCAGGTTGTAAGAAAATAACTAATTTTGCAAAACCAACTAATCAAAGTCTAAACGTCATCATGGGTTAGTCCCGGTTAATGAAAAGACGTAATCTCTCCATCCGCACACAAACTAGCGTTTAGCAGCAAGATTAAAAAGAAAAGCTGGCCTCTTTCCTGATTCCCATATTTTCTCAACCCCCTGAACTGACCGTCCCCCCCCCCCCTTTTTTCTGTCTTAATGTTGGCAGTGGGCTTTAGGCTGCCCTGCAAGGCTTTAAACCTGGGTTTAACCGGAGACTAAGCCATTCTCAAGCACATATCAAGGTGCTCATTCTGAGCCTGGATCCAGATTTATTGTTGATTCTGTTCATGGTGGAGAATCCTGCTTCACAGCAGCAGGTTGAGCCAAACATCCTCTAAATGTGCAGGGTCATCTTTGAGCACGCCATTTCACTTTTCTTTCACCAGTTCACCGCAGTTCTTCCAGCAGTTCACACTTTCTCTGCTCTCTTTTTCTCATCGTCTTCTCCTTCTTTCCCATCGCCCGGCTTGTCACAGGTTTGCCTGCTGTGTCTAAAAGTAGCAGCAGCAGCAACCCAGACTGACAGCTCATTGGCTCATTTGGATCACGTGCAGCCTGGAGCCGGACGCTCCCCAGGGCTTTACCGTATTAACAGGAGAAGAGGCGCAAGTGAAGTTAGACACTGCTGTTGGACAACATGCAGTAATTTATAAATGTTTTAAATCAGGTTTGGTCCGGATCTGGACCCAACCTGATGGCTAATCCTTGACCTCTGGTTTAGTGGATGCATAAAGCAACCCCAGCCTCTACTGTAGCTTCTATTCGATGTGCCTTATAGTGTGGAGTGCCTTTTTTTACGAAGATTATGTTAAAATAGGCAATTCACTGAAGGTTTGCCTTATAGTGCAGAAAATATGGTAATTTTACCTTCGTTACCTGGACTTCCTTTGCTCTGCCTCCTGAAGCTCAGAAAACTGAACCAACTTGCAGAAGTTACCTTTGATATGATCTGATGAAACCAAAACTGAACCAAATGGTTCCTTTGCTGCCTTTATGAAATGATGGTTCAGGTCTATGTCAGTGATGTAGCATCTTCTCCAGATGAACAGATCTATCAATAGTTCAGTCATTGCAGGCTTGAAGTCTGGAGCCTTCTGTTAGAACCAATGAGCCTATTTTATCAGCATAACAATGAGTTTAACGCTGCTTTTGATCCACAAAAATGACTCAAAGGTGAACTATCCAGGAACCCTGGAAGACCAAACTGGATAAGAGATTAAACCAGAATGGGACAGATGTGGAGAGTTTAACCAAGACAGAAAACTGAATCAGAAAGTGAGTTTATATCCAACCACAGCGATGGATCCTTTGAGTTTGCTTCCTCTCATGTTTGCTTAGTTAAACTGTACAACATAAATGCCACAGTATATCTGAACAAGTATTAAAATCATTTATCAAAGTCTCTCTTTCCATATTGTAAAAGCAGGATATATTATCAGGACAGTGTGTTTCTTAGAGCCTCTTTATTTAGAGCATATATTAGTCTGACAAACAGATGCTGAGGAGTAAAGCAATAGGACCCTGAAGATGTGATGTTGTTCTCCTTTCAGCTCATGCTGAGGGTTACCTGTAGTTTTATTTTAAATCTCTATAGACTCAGGATGAGACTATTTCCATCTATCCAGCATTTAGAAAAGGGATTATTATGTTCCTGCTAAGTTTAAGCTTTAATTACGGTGATGAATTACTGATGTCAGAATAAACTAACATATTATTTTTTTCTGCTTGGAATCCTTTCATGCCCTGTTTTCATAACTTCTGCAGAGTTTTTTCCTTGTTCTTAGGTGAGAAACAGGTTTTAGTTTGCTAAGGTTAGACTAGGCAGCTTCATAAGTCCAGCCCTACGGTTGCGTCTGCAAGGTGTTTGCTGGATGCTGAATTGCTTCGTTGGGAACAGCAGGGTCCGGTCAGAGGAGGGGGTGTTTTTCTGGGATCAGCAGGACCCAGGTGAATCTCCAGGTCCCAGGATTAAAGTGGATCG
This sequence comes from Cyprinodon diabolis, assembly GCA_030533445.1. NCBI lineage: Eukaryota > Metazoa > Chordata > Actinopteri > Cyprinodontiformes > Cyprinodontidae > Cyprinodon > Cyprinodon diabolis. The sequence continues at coordinate 729,607 of CM060079.1, forward strand.
AACCCTTTTAGTTCGGTCAGATCTCTGCTCTATGGTTTCCCTCCTGAAGACGCAGAACTGCTTCATCTTCACTGATGTTTAGTAGATTTTCTGGCTCCAGCCAAACCGACTCCCTGCTGAGCGACACTCTGTCATGATCGCAGCCCGCTAGCTTCTCTGATTACTCACTTCATTCACCTGCTGTTCCCTCCCTGCTCTCTAATTATCGTAGATCTTATTCACCCGCTCCCTCCGCTATGGCTCAGCCCAGCTATCGGGGCCAGATCATTATTCGTTACTATTTCTTAGTTTATTTGTGTATTAGTTTCTTTGTGTTATGTTTTCGTGTCTCTTATCGTGTCGCTTGTTATGAGTTTTAGTTCAGTCGGCGGTTCTTGTTCCCGTCCCTAGAGGCCAGTGGATCTACAGGGTTTAATGATTGTCTCCTGACGTGTCCCGGCTCTTCTCTTCTCTGCGGAGCCGTCCGAGTTTTGGCTCAGAACGCTGCGTTCTTATGGTTCTCCCCATTTAAGACTCTGAGTTTTTAGTTTTCAGTTATCAATTGTTCCGTTTTGTTCTGTGGTTTATTTTCCATTATATTCCAGCAGTCTTTAGTTACTCTCTGCTGCCCCCCTGTGCTTGTTTCCTTTCCTCTTGGCTTCCTTCTAGTTAGTTCCACTCACACCTGCTCCTTATTCAGCTCATTAGTCCATCCTTTGTTCTGTTCCCCTTAAATACTCCACCTCTGCAGTTTTTCAGTGCTGGTTCCTTGTTGTTGTTTCCTCATCTCTGGCTCCCCACGTGGGTTTTCCCCTGAAGTTCTTTGGTTTTTGGTATTTTTGTTCTTTGGATTTTGAATTTTGCCTCTGTTTACTGATTAAATTTTCAAGACTCATCTTTGCCTCCTGATCTCTGCATTTGCGACTTCACCACCCATTGTTGACGGGGGAAGGTCAGTTTTAATTCCCGTAATCCTGGTTTAAAGTTCAGCAGTTCTTGGTACCATGTCTCGTCTCTGTTCCTCTCTACCACCGAGCCTGCCCGTCTCCATCTGAGGGTGTCTGTCTGAGCTCACTGCTGGACTCATGGAGTTCTGAACCTACCTTCACATTCTGAGGATTCCTGGAACCCGTACCTGTTCGGATGGAAACTCCTGGTCGAGCTGCGGACTCCTGGATATCGGACTTGCCCGGTTCTGAACTGGAAATTTTTTTTATCAAGTGCTACCTAACCCTAAAGAGACACATTGGAACAAGAAAATTTACATTTAAAATAAGAAAACACAACTGCATTGTCTTATTTCAAGTGCATTTTATCTAATTATCTTATTTTAACAATAAAAATACTCATTCCATTGGCAAATCATCTTATTTAAATACTCAAATTAAGGGTAAATATACTTAATTTAAGAAATGTTTGACTTATTTCTGGATGGTTTTTCCAGTGTGAACTGTTTCTCTGACCCGGATCGGTCTCCGGCCTGCTCAGTGGGGTCTCTGCATCGAGGACATTTTGGAGCGTTCTGGGCCCGCAGCTCGCTTGGCAGTCCATCGGTTGGATCCTGCCGTCCTCAGAGAGGATGGACTGAACTGTTAAACCAGGGAAGTGACTCACATGGATAATCATCTCCTGTCAGATGATTGTGGTCACTTACCTGTGTTTTTCCTTCCAGAATGTCATCTTTGGGCGGTGCCACGCCTCCTCCACGCAACCATTGTCCCGTTGTCTGAACACTGGGTCCTTCTGTCCCGTTAATGACACTCTCAGCTTCCAGGACTTACCCCATTTTTCCTCCTTTGGAGATGAAGTGTGGGTCAATGCGGGAGGAATCCGCCACTCTGTGACCCTTGGATGGTAGAGAGCGAAGCGTTTAGCAGCTGGTGGATTGGTTCATGGACGGATGATGGAGGGAGTCACGGATATTATTGCCTGTTTTCCTGTCCTCAGTCTGACAGTCTGCCGGGACCAGGAGACGTTTCAGGACAGGGACGAGAGGAAACGGCCATTAGAGTTTCCGTTTCCGTTTCCGTTTCACTTCAGGGACATTAGTCTGAGATGCATCGTTCCTTTAAATGACGTCAAAGTTTAGCTTAAAAGTTTCAGAATATTCATTTATTATCATTTCCAAAGCCTCTTAAACTCTGATCAAACTGAAGTTTGACTGTTTGCTGTAGTTTTTTAATTGCGTTTCTCATTGATAAACTCTTGTTACCAGCTGTAGATTAAGATTGATAAATAAAGTAAACTTTTACTCCAACAGAAGATTAGGGAACTTTTTTTTCCTGCAGTTTAAAGGTGTAGAAAGTTTCCATCTAACAATCTCACTTCTAGCCAAAAATTCTCACTAATCTTGTTTAGAGACTGATATTCTAAGCAAGAGCAGATTCTGGTAGATTATTAATCTGATTTTTAGAACATTCTGCTCAAAATAATAATCCGCCAGTGAAGATTTAAAGTGTAAGACACTTTAAATCATGATAAACATCTTGTGAAAACAGTTTAATCTCTAACAGAGGACTGCAAAAAAAAAAAAAAAACAGATCAAAAACTTAGTGATGATTCTCAAAATAAAAGTATTTCAGCGTAATTTAGGGATGTAAATAAAATAATCAGCAAACCAAATACGTGTTTTTGACTTTATAATTAAAAGGTTCTACTCTGAACTAACCTAATGGATCTTTTTTTATTATTATTTTAATGTAAAAATCTTATCATATTAGCAAATTGTTTAACTAATCTGCAGAGATTAATGGAAAATATACTAATTAAAAAAACTGACTTTAAGTTTCAAGTTTCTCAGTTAGATAATTTACAGTGTGGAGGAATAGATTTACTCTGTATTGTTTTGTTATGACCAACTTGATGGTTAAATAAGAATATAAAGAAATGACATCCGACTGATATTAAGCTTGTTTGAATAACATTATTTAAATGAAATATTCCAGTATTATTATAAGAGTGAACAAACAGTGTCTGCATGCTTCTAAACAGCTTGTTGGACCTCTGCAGCTTTAGACACGAGGTTAGTGGTTTCTAAAAACAACAATAATGTGATTAGGACAGAGAGACTGAAGGACAGAAGGCTGTAAAGAAAAGGAGAAGAAGAAAAAGTAAAAAACGACAAAACAAAACCAGCCTAGAGGTGAAAATAGGAATGTCAAAAAGGCAAAGAAAAGGGAATAAAGAGAGTGAGAGGGATAGAAAGCGAGGGGGGGTGGCAGTGAATACCTAATGGGGGCCTGAGTCTATTGATCCAGCCTGTTTCATTCGGTCATTCAATATTCAGTCATTTGGCTGATGTTGTTTCCCCCAGCAAAGGTTCAGCGCGCACTCCGCCCCCCCCCCCCCCCCCCCCCCCCCATTCAGAGCCTCTCACAAGCATGAAAGTTAGGAGTCTGTGGGGGAGCGATAGAGCGACACGGCTCTGCAGACGGAGAGATGGAGAGCTTTAGCAAGAGTAGATCTGTCTTCCTACAGTAGTCCCTGAAATGCTTCAATTTAGTGCTGCGTTCTTTCTCCTTCCTTCATGCATTTTTCATTTTTGTCTCTGTGGCTCTCATATTACATGAGGGGGGGGGGGGGGGGGGGGGGGGGGGGGGGGGTTGTTGCTAGTCAATTGAAAAACTCCCTTGGCGCAGAATCCAGTTGTGACTAAAAGCTTTTTAATACTGTTTCTGCAATTACAGTTTTATTGTGTATATGTATATATATATATATATATATATATATATATATATATATATATATATATATATATGCAATATATATATATGCATATATATATATATGCAAAGATGCCTCTGAAATAATACAGCACATAACAGCAGGGTGTAAAATGCAGGCAGGAAGTGCATACATGGAACGCCACAACCAGGTAGCTGTCATAGTGTACAGGAACATCTGCCATGAGTATGGGCTGGAAGTCCCAAGGTCAAAATGGAAGACACCTCCTAAGGTAGCTGAGAATGACCGAGCTAAGATCCTATGGGACTTCAAGATCCAGACTGACAAACAGGTGATGGCTAACCAACCAGACATCGTGTTGATCGACAAACAGCACAAGAAGGCAGTAGTGATAGATGTGGCAATCCCAAGCGACAGCAACATCAAGAAGAAAGAACACAAGAAGCTTGAGAAATACCAAGGGCTGAAAGAGGAGCTAGAAAAGATGTGGAAAGTAAGAGCAGCAGTGGTGCCAGTGGTAATTGGAGCACTGGGGGCTGTGACCCCCAAACTGGGAGAGTGGCTACAGCAGATCCCAGGTAAAACATCAGAGGTCTCTGTCCAGAAGAGCGCAGTCCTAGGAACAGCTAAGATACTGCGCAGAACCCTCAAACTCCCAGGCCTCTGGTAGAGGACCCGAGCTTGAGGATGACACATACCACCCCACCAGGGGGGAGAAAACTGTTTTTTTTTTTTTTATATATATAGTAATTTGCTATGACATTTTTCACTTTCTGAGGACCTTTTCTTTTCTGACTATGTACCGCGGGTCCTTTCTGTTTCTGGTTCCAGATTATCTGCACTTAAATGAATCATAGATCTTTATGTTGGGTGAAGAATTGATTTTACTCACAGAAATCTGTAGATTTTGTTAGTTTTATCCGAATGCAGAATCCAGAACTCTGGCTGCAGCATTTTGGATCAGCTGAAGGCTTTTAACTACAGTTTGTGGACTTCCTGATAGTAAAGAATTACAATAGTCCAGCCTTGAAGTAACAAATGCATGAACTAGTTTCTCAGCACGGTATTTCTAGTTTTTGCAGTAATACAAAACAAAATGGGATTTACTGTAATGATGGGGAACAAATACGTAACACATTTTTAATCAACTTTCAATACTATTTAGAACCAGCTGCAAGTTTAGGCTGCAACTGCAAACCAACCAGGAGAGAAACAGACAAACAGACACTTATAACTCTGGAGGAACTTTAGAAATGCACAACTCAGATGTTACAAATAGAGGAAAGATGAACTATTACATGTTAGAGCAATATATATCTGACCTTCCTGGTACAGTAGTTAAAAAAAGCTCATGTTAAACATCACTGAAAATAAGCTGCATCGGCCAGAGGAGACCAGTGGAACAATCCTGGTTAAAATTCAAAGCTTTCTGCTTTGATGAAACATAGTGATGGTGGAATGGTGCTGTGGGAGAGAGCTCAGGACAATCCGTTAAAGAAGTTGGACTATGGCCCGGTCAAAGTCCAGACCTAAACCTAACAGAATAGAAACATGTTCATTTTATCTCCAGACGAAATGAAGATTTTCACTGATTTAGTGTCTAAATGAGCAAAGCTTGCTGATAAGTTCATAAAAACAGTTTAGGCTTTAATTGCAGTGAAAGATGATTTCTTCTTAAAGACAAACTTTAGCTTTTTAAGTTAAATTAAAACCTGAACTCACTGTGAAGGCAGAAAACGTGATACATGTTGGATGCTATCAGGTTTTCTGTCATAACATTTGTGTAAATTACAGTGAAGGCTTAAATTCTTACATGATAAAATGTTCAGAAAATGTTTTTAATGGTGCAGGTTTGATGAAATCCATGAATCCTGGATTCCAGTGATTATTCATAGAGCTCCTGTCTGTCCTCAGTGTCTAACTAACCTCTCTGAGGCTCCTTTTACTTTTACCCAAACTGATCAAACTGGTTTGTCTGACCTTGAAGAAGCAGGCAGCCCAGTGTTTCGCTCAGCCCTGTTGTCATTTGCCATTAGCTTCACATTAGTCCAGGAAGATTTGTGGACTGACCTCTCCTTAAATCATTTACTTCAATGAATCAATTTAGGCTGACACGTGTAGTATATTAATCAGCAGCCTGGGCCGGCTTAATAGCTCATTCAGAAGCTGAGGAGGGAGAGAAGAGACAATTAGAGATTTAAAGGAGCAACGCTTTCCTCAGTAACCCGCAGTCCGTTTGGCTCGCACCAGATTCTCTCAGCATAGTGAGAAAGGCGAAGAAACGAGGAATCCATGTTCTTCTCTCAGCTCATTACGTCTCTATGTTGTAACATTTCTTTGCGAGTGAGAAGTGTTTAAAGCTGCAGTAGGGAGTTCTGAGAAAGATGTGGACTTAGCCAGAAAATTGGAGCAAGCACCTTTCACAAGCTCCGCCCTCTTGCTTTTAGCTCCTCCCCCACAGCAGATCCTAATGGGAACTATAACAGTTGTTAGCAGGGACCCTGATGGCGGCAGATAAGCAGCTAAGGCTTGTCCACTTTTAAATGGGTAGCGCATGGTGACTGCATGATCATGGTACTGGCTGTGTGGTGGAGGCCAGTGGGACTAATGACCCTTTCCCACTGGGGAAAAACCAGTTTAAGCCCGGGACCAATCAGCTTTTAGTGGCAGTGGGAACAGCTCACTGACGCCTGTCTACCAATCTCCTCGGCTCTGATCGGCACACTGTGGGAACGCTAGAGCCAGGTTGACCCACTAATTTACGAGATGCCATTGAACACAACATAAGGACATCAGCACGCCGCACCGTCGCTTCTGATCTAATAAGCAGAACCAACTCTGTTTCCATTGGATAAACATGGAGCAGCTCTGGTGAGAGGGATTCAGACAGATAAAAGAGAGTAACAATAAAGCACACTGACCACGCCCTGCTCTCCATTGTTTATATCCCTGATCATCATCAACGGGGGTGGGTGGCAGAGGCCAGCTTTTTATGCCAGTGGGAACAAATGCTGATTGGTAGCGGGTCGGCTATGTTTGAAAAACATGCTTTAAGCTGCTATTTTCAGTGGGAAACAGACCCAGATGTGTTAAGACTCTCCTGGCAGCTCTGATTGGATGATTCTGACCAATGGAAGGACTGAGGAGCCTGATGTTTCCACAGATTATCCATCTCATATTTTACTGTGAGGACAAAGTGACAGTTTTAATAAAGGAGTTAAAAAAATATTTTTACACAAATATTACACCATTACCTTCCAGCTAAGCAGCTTGAAATCAGAAGAAATCACATCAAATGATTCCTCAGTTTGAGTACATGCATGTCGGTGTTTTAGCTGAATCAGAAATATGTTTACATCCCATATATTAAGAGAAACAGCAGAAACAGAACTTTCTGACACTTTTATTGTTTCAGGTCAGACCTACCAGGTTTTTTAATATATTTTAACCTCTTATTACCCCCCCCCCCTTAAGGTCCCACCGGGTCGCCGGCAACCCGTTGGGACCTTAAGGTGGGGTAATAACTCAGAATGCATAAAATTCCATGGATAAACTATTTACCAATATAGACATGTTAGACATCTTTGGAAAGCTTAGATTCTCCACAATTCAACCACCAAGTTCATTTATGGACACAGCGAGCGTCAAAGCACAACTAACACAGATATAGCAGCATGTCAGAATGTAAACAAACAAAGCAGCCAAAGCTACGTCCCTTTGAAGGCATCCAGAAGCCGTTTTATAAATCCAATCTTCAATTGTTTATATTCCATTCGTCCATCAGGGTCCACAGATTAAAAGTAATCCAACATATTAGTAATAGAAATAATCCATGATGAGAAAATAGCCGATAACGTCTGGTTGTTGATATCAGAAAAGTTAGCTGGTCATAGCTAATGTTTAGCATCTTGCTAATGTTTACTTCCTAATACTTATTTCCTCGGTTGTTAGCCCACGATGTTTGGTCTGGTTCTTTACATCGTCTTCTTACCTACACGATACAAGTTTCTGCATCTTTTTATGATGTGATTTGAGCGAGATATAGACCCCGAAAGCTCACCTCCAGTTCACTTCCTGTCAGCCGGTGACGCGTGTTATGATATATCTGGTGTTATTGGTTAAGACCACGTGGGGTGTTGGGCTTTGTAGCCAATGAAATAAGGTTTCAAACAAGCCCAAATGTGTGAAGTGTATTTAACCTCTTAACATCCACCTCATTTAGGGTAATCCTTGCCTATTCTGCATACCCAAATGGAAAAGCTAATAACTGACGAACTGTAAGCCCAAATTACATGTGCAATACATTATTTGAAGGCTAACACCCGATAGTTTCTGAATATATAAATTAAAATTGGGTGAGTAGAACACAGACCAAGCTGCATCAGTTCAAACATGACTCACAGTTGTTGTTTTTTTATTCTCGGAAATGATAGGTCTTTTTTGAACAGCAGTAATAAAGTCAGTCTTGAGAAAAAGCAGGTTTTATTGTATTATATTTGTTCTACATCATGTCAACCACAAATGCAGAACATTTCAGACCTCTAGCTGCAACAGTTCCAGAGCTGTGGGGCTTTTAACTGTTGGCGTCAGATTGGAGCGGCGCGCAATGGCTCCACCTGCTGGTGACTGTGTTTCTCTCTAAAACAAACCTGCAATGCATTCCCCTTTAATTAATGCAGAAGTTGTTGCAATGAGGCCAAGTTGTTAAGTAGGATGAGGCTCAGGTCAGAGTTATAGTTTCTAATAGATTCAACCTTAAACTTTTATTCCATGGAGAAAGAATGAGGAGATGTTTTATTTTTGTTAGTTTTAAAATAAGAAATAATGATCTAGATAACATTTAATGCTGAAGTTCTTTCCAGGTGGTGTAGAATCTATAGCAGGTGGTTCTGCGCATCAATACATCAGCTGGTTTCTGAAAGTTACAGGTTCTTTAAAATTAGTCTGAGCATAAAGTTGTTGAAATATGTAACCAGCAATATAAATAGGTTTAGTAGTAGAGTAAAAATTGCAGAATTCTCCTTTGTGTTACAGAGACGTAGATACAATTACATGAAATCCTCAAAGTCTTCTTTCTAAGGAAAACCAGCTGATTGCATCGACTCATTGACTCTTCAGCAATCCCTCACACTAAGCATGCTTGGAGCGACAGTGGAGAGGAATAATCTGGAGTGACATGATAATCTGGGGTATACACATCTGTTTACAGGCATGTTTGTTTCTGTAAACTTCTGACTTTCAAGAAAGTAATTTTAAAAAAATCTAAGTAATTAACCAGAAATAAATACTATAGTTTTGTTCTTTTAACATCTAAAACAGGAGTTAGATATCATGGGGGAAAAGCTTTAGTCTTTTATAAAACATCTAGAAATATTCCAACTGTGTGAATGTAATATGTTTGATTTAAGTTATTATTAGCTCTGTTTTTTCCATGTCTGTCAGTTACTAAGAAACCAGACTGGAGAGAAGAGCCGTGCAGCGGAGTGATTCATGCTTTTTCTGTAGAGATGGGAGGAGAGGAAAAGCAGCGGAGCGCTGTGTTCTCTGTGGGACCAGAAGGTCCAAAGCTCTCAGGGTCGTCAGTCATTCTTTTACTCCACAAGTACGGAGATTATTGGAAAGCATGAGGAACCTGTTCCAGAAAAAAAACAGTAAATATGAAGGGGAAGCTTTTTTTATATCAACCTCAGGAGACATAAAGAGCAAGAATGCACTACAAAAAGGTTAAAAAACAATCTACTGGACTTTGTTTCCTAGTTTGAAGACGTTCCTCTTCCCATCCAGGAAGATTTTTCAATTCGATGATAGCGGGACGTAATCAACTCTATTGCTGAACTGTAGGTTTTAGAAGCTGAAACCTAAGTGTGAATACTTTCTTTAATAAGTAGACTGTAGCTGGGGGGGGGGACTCCCAATGTGAAAGGCTTAATTTATTTAAATGTTTGCTGTAGATAGAATTTAGTCATTTTTCTCATTAATTACTGTTAAATTAATGTAATTTTAATTAATGTAAAAGACTTTATAATCTAGAGAGGAGACAGTGGTTTGGTTTCATCATGGCTCCTTTCATACCTACAGCTCAAACGCGTCCTCATGCAGTCCTAATCCACCCTGGCATTTCTCATTATGCTTTTAATGTTGGTCCACAGCAGACCGTCCCCCTAACTCTGTTACTGACCGACTGTCCACTACAGCTCAGCCACGGTCCTCATTATTTATGCACTCTCAAGCCGGAGTGTGTCTCTCTGTAATTCACTGTAAGCAGCCTTCATTGGAATTGCAAATCAATGTCCCAGCAGGCTTTGCTTCAACCCTCTTTGGAAATATCTCCCTGCCTATGAAACCAGCCTTCTTCCTTTTGTCTCTGTCTCTCCTCTTTGATCGCATTGGATGGTTTGTCTTCCAGCAGGGCTAAACCAACAGTAATGGATGTCAGAGTGTGGTCTGAGGGGGTCATGGAGAAACCTGTCTGCCCTCCAATGAGCCCCTCAATCTCTGAAAAGACCCATACCGACTGGATTCTGGGAAGAAACCTTTCTCCGCAAACATGAGTCCAAAGTTCCCACGGACCCTGAACTAACCTCTGTGAACTTCCCTTCTGACTTCCAGTTCCGGTTCACCAACTCTCTGAGTTCCCCTGAATCCAACCCAACTGTACTCCTCAATAAACCGGTTAAACCTTTACTCTGGTTTCTCTGAGTGGTTTTTTGTATGTGGGTCAAATCTCTTAAAAACACCATGACACTCCCTGAGAATGCGTGGGTTCTCTCCGGGTACTCCAGCTGTTATGTTAACTGGCTTCTCTAAATCCTCCTTAGGTGAGTGTGATGGTTGTTTGTCCTGTTTGTCTCTGTGTTGCCCTGCGATGGACTGGAGACCTGTCCAGGGTGGACCCCCCCCCCTCCCCTCTCCTCTCTGTCCAGGGTGGACCCCCCCCCTCTCCTCTCTGTCCAGGGTGGACCCCCCCCCCCCTCTCCTCTCTGTCCAGGGTGGACCCCCCCCCTCTCCTCTCTGTCCAGGGTGGACCCCGCCTCCCACGCACTGGCAGCTGGAGATAGGCACCAACACTCTTCACCAGCAGTGATAAAATGTGATGGAAAATGAATGAATGAATGACAGAAACTTACAAGGCTGCTAGAAAGTTACCCCCAAAGGTCTCGCAGCTGTAAAAACTGAGAAAGGTTGTTCAACTTATCAAAAAGAAATTCATGTGAAGCTTTCAGATCATTATGTGTTGAGAAAAGCAGCTTTCTGTCGGCCTGCTGCATTAAATCCTGGTAAAACACTGAAGTTTGTTGGTGTAAACTGAAGCTTTGCTGGTAGAACCTAAAGTGAAATCTAATCATTGTGCAGCAGATCTCTGGCAGATAGTCGGTCTTTAGAGCTACCGACAGTGATGCGGGCGGGGGTCCTGAAGGGGGGAGCGTACTCCTCTAAGTGCTCTCCTGGCATGAATTCCCGGCTGGTTATGAATTGATGGTTTACAGTTACAGCGTCTGGACCAGACTCTGCCTCGCCGACGTCTTTGAACATGACGCAGTTTGGAAGAAGTTGTCGTCCTACTTTGAATGGGAGGACAGACTGCAGCTACAGGAGCAGATGGGGGGGGGGGATTTATGAGGAAAATAAGAATACATTAGAAAAGACTAATGCAGCTTCTCCTAAAAAAAAAGGTGATGAGGAAACCGAAGGAGCTTCCTCTCCTCCTCCTGTAACACAGCGTGTCCTTCAGGCTCCTCTCCACCAGCCGCTGTATTAGAGCAACCTTTGCTGTCGCCTCGGCTGAATCAGTCACACCAGCTTCCTTCCTCTCCTGCACTTTTTTTCCTTATTTCTTCTAAACACAGATTCTCCTCCATTCCTTTCTCAGACGTTCTGGGATCAGTCACATCATCCGTTTGCTTCCTCTTCACCATTACACGCTACTAAGTTAACAAAGAGCAACATTTTTCTGTCTGCCTCTACAAGCTGCTATCTCTGCTTTATCCCTCTTTAACCTCTATTTACTCTTTCAATCCATCCAGCCCAGAGGACACATCTCCAAGGATCCTTTCTTGCTAATACTCCCTGTTTTTTCCTTACCTTCACATCCCCCCCCTCCCTCTGAGCTCCTCCATGTCCCTGACACTCTTCACCCTCACTTTTAGTTCTGTTTTTTACCCTCAGCCTCTTCATGTTCTGCTTTCAGTTTTTTCCTCCTCTCTCTCCGTCTTTAGGTCCTTCTTTAAATGAGATTTGGAGGCCGGGTCCGCGTGCTCCTCTCTGCTCCTCTCTGCTCCTCTCTGCTCCTCTCTGCTCCTCTCTGCTCTCAGACCAGGTTCAGTCACCATGATGCATTCTGCCTTAGACCACTTATGTTTCCCAGGACGTCTCACTGAATTACTGAAAGTTTAGGAGAAACAGACATCCCCGCAAAACCCTGCTAGCTTGTGTGCGTGTGTGTGTTTGTATGTGGCCATGTCTTTAATACCTGGTGGGGACAATTTCCTAGGAATATGCTACATTTTGGGGACTCATAGGTACTTTTGGGGACCAACAACTGGTCCCCATAAGGAAAGTTTCTCTTCTTGGGGTGGGGGTTAGGTTTAGGACTAAGGTGTGAATTGAATTTAGGTTAGGTTTAGGAATAGGTATGTGTCGGTAATGGTTAGGGTTAGGGCAAGGGTCACGGTTAGGCCATATAAATTAGTGGGAAATGAATGGAAGTCAATGGAAGGTCCCCACAAGGATATTGTGACACAACATGTGTGTGTGTGTGTGTGTGTGTGTGATGTGTGTGTGTGATGTGTGTGTGTGATGTGATGTGTGTGATGTGTGTGTGATGTGTGGGTGTGATGTGTGTGTGTGTGTGTGTGATGTGTGGGTGTGATGTGTGTGTGTGTGATGTGTGTGATGTGTGTGTGTGTGCGTGTGATGTGTGTGTGTGTGTGTGGGTGATGTATGTGTGTGTGATGTGTGTGTGTGATGTGTGTGTGTGTGTGATGTGTGGGTGTGATGTGTGTGATGTGTGTGTGTGTGCGTGTGTGATGTGTGTGTGATGTGTGTGTGTGTGATGTGTGTGATGTGTGTGTGTGTGTGCGTGTGATGTGTGTGTGATGTGTGGGTGTGATGTGTGTGTGTGTGTGATGTGTGTGATGTGTGTAATGTGTGTGTGTGTGTGCGTGTGATGTGTGTGTGTGTGATGTGTGGGTGTGATGTGTGTGATGTGTGTGTGTGTGCGCGTGTGATGTGTGTGTGTGATGTGTGTGTGTGATGTGTGTGTGTGATGTGTGTGTGATGTGTGGGTGTGATGTGTGTGTGTGTGTGTTTGTGTGTGATGTGTGTGATGTGTGTGATGTGTGTGTGTGTGTGGATGCGTGTGTGATGTGTGGGTGTGATGTGTGTGTGTGTTTGTGTGTGATGTGTGGGTGTGATGTGTGTGTGATGTGTGTGTGTGTGTGTGTGTGTGATGTGTGTGTGTGATGTGTGTGTGTGTGTGTGATGTGTGGGTGTGATGTGTGTGTGTGGGTGTGATGTGTGTGTGTGTTTGTGTGTGATGTGTGTGATGTGTGGGTGTGATGTGTGTGTGTGTGTGTGTGTGATGTGTGTGTGTGATGTGTGTGTGATGTGTGTGTGTGTTTGTGTGTGATGTGTGTGATGTGTGGGTGTGATGTGTGTGTGTGTGTGTGTGTGATGTGTGTGTGTGATGTGTGGGTGTGATGTGTGTGTGATGTGTGTGTGTGATGTGTGTGTGGGTGTGATGTGTGTGTGATGTGTGTGTGTGTGTGTGATGTGTGGGTGTGATGTGTGTGTGTGGGTGTGATGTGTGTGTGTGTTTGTGTGTGATGTGTGTGATGTGTGGGTGTGATGTGTGTGTGTGTTTGTGTGTGATGTGTGTGTGTGTGTGATGTGTAGGTGTGATGTGTGTGTGTGTGATGTGTGTGAGTGTGTGTGTGATGTGTGGGTGTGATGTGTGTGTGTGTGTGTGTGATGTGTGTGATGTGTGTGTGTGTGCGTGTGATGTGTGTGTGTGGGTGCGTGTGATGTGTGTGTGTGATGTGTGGGTGTGATGTGTGTGTGTGTGTGATGTGTGTGTGTGTGGGTGCGTGTGATGTGTGTGAGTGATGTGTGTGTGTGATGTGTGTGTGTGTGATGTGTGTGTGTGTGTGTGTGATGTGTGGGTGTGATGTGTGTGTGTGTTTGTGTGTGATGTGTGTGTGTGATGTGTGGGTGTGATGTGTGTGTGTGTGTGTGTGATGTGTGTGTGTGTGTGTGTGTGTGATGTGTGGGTGTGATGTGTGTGTGTGTGTGATGTGTGTGTGTGTGATGTGTGTGTGTGTGTGATGTGTGTGTGTGTGTGTGATGTGTGGGTGTGATGTGTGTGTGTGTGTGATGTGTGTGTGTGTGTGTGATGTGTGGGTGTGATGTGTGTGTGTGTGTGATGTGTGTGAGTGATGTGTGTGTGTGATGTGTGTGTGTGTGATGTGTGTGTGTGTGTGATGTGTGGGTGTGATGTGTGTGTGTGTTTGTGTGTGATGTGTGTGTGTGATGTGTGGGTGTGATGTGTGTGTGTGTGTGTGTGATGTGTGTGTGTGTGTGTGTGATGTGTGGGTGTGATGTGTGTGTGTGTGTGATGTGTGTGTGTGTGATGTGTGTGTGTGTGATGTGTGGGTGTGATGTGTGTGTGTGTGTGTGTGATGTGTGTGTGTGTGTGTGATGTGTGGGTGTGATGTGTGTGTGTGTGTGTGTGTGTGATGTGTGTGTGTGTGTGTGATGTGTGGGTGTGATGTGTGTGTGTGTGTGTGATGTGTGTGTGTGTGATGTGTGTGTGTGATGTGTGGGTGTGATGTGTGTGTGTGTTTATGTGTGATGTGTGTGTGTGATGTGTGTGTGTGATGTGTGATGTGTGTGATGTGTGTGTTTGTGTGTGATGTGTGATGTGTGTGTGTGTGCGTGTGATGTGTGTGGGTGCGTGTGATGTGTGTGATGTGTGTGTGTGTGATGTGTGGGTGTGATGTGTGTGTGTGTGATGTGTGTGATGTGTGTGTGTGTGCGTGTGATGTGTGTGGGTGCGTGTGATGTGTGTGATGTGTGTGTGTGTGATGTGTGTGGGTGCGTGTGATGTGTGTGTGTGTGTGGGTGCGTGTGATGTGTGTGTGTGTGTGGGTGCGTGTGATGTGTGTGTGTGTGTGATGTGTGTGTGTGTGTGTGTGTGTGATGTGTGTGTGTGTGTGTGTGATGTGTGTGTGTGGGTGATGTAAAATTCCTAAATTATGAATGTATATTGAACTAATATTCCAAATAGCTTTATTTTAGATATTTATATAGCTCTGGGATTTCTATTTTGATTTCAACGATAATCCAAATGAACAATTTCAAGCCAAAAATAATAATTTTCAGTTGGAAGACATAGAATTGAAATTAAACCAAGTTAATGGAAATTTTCCCTCATGCGGCTGTATATTTGCTTTTTTTTCCCTGTGCCCCCTGGTACATTTGGTCTTGAACCGCCACTGGTTTTTGGTGTGTTGTTGTGGGGCTAACTCCTCTGGCCTGCCCCCCCGTCCCCACCTCTCTGTAGCGCAGCAGGACACTGATCCATCCAGTCAGACGTGGCGTGACGCCAGGATAACTCTGGCACAGCAAGTCGGCCTTTTGCCTGAAAACGCCAGGAGGCCCATTAGATCCACTTCACCTGTACCTGCTGGGATGCCAGCCTCGCTCCACCTCGGTGCTCTGCCTGCGGGCGAAGAGGTGCCAGTCCAGCTGTGTCTGAATGAATGTTGGGCGCTGATTTTGACAGGTTAGTCCACCATGTTACTGGATGAGGCCGTCAGAGAGACACGGAGCAGGACTCTCATTTTTACTTCCAGTATTTTTTTTAAACTAATGTTTTCATGTTTAGAGAGAAACAGCCTGCAAACACTGAGATGCCTGTTTTAGGGTTAGATGTTTCATGATCAAGTCAGAGCTGGAGTTCCATTTAGCTCCTGCTTGTTCTCAGGAATCAAACCTTTATTGCTCTACCAACGCGTAGGGTTCCCCCCCCCCCTCCACCGCAGGAGAGCCTTTTCCTCCTTGCACCTTAATCCTTATTTATCTTGATTTACTGTATATATTGTTTATCCTTAATGCACCTTTTTCCTCCTTGTTTGCACCTTTAATTACTATGCCAACATGTGACCAGTGAATTTCTCTGTTGTGAGAAAAATAAAGATCATCTAATCTAATCCTGTAGCTCCCAACGTTCCCCTGGATGCAGAGCTAATTCAGGGCCGTCAAGCTGCACATTGACGCCCACCCTCAACATTTCAGTTCTGACCCAGTGCTGCAAACTGGTCCATCCAGGCCTCCCAGCAGCTTCACCATTAGAGCCTCTAAAGAACTGAGTAAAGGGAGCTCCATGCTGGCTGCTCTGCTGGGCCCCAGAAGGAAAACCGCTGCCGCCACCGACCGAGTCAAATCCTGGAAAACCAGGAAACCTGCTGATGTGTCCACTGGGGAAGTGGGAGACTGGCTGGGATGGTCCCTGCTGAGTGGATGGAGCTCCATACCATCATGGCAGCTGTTCATCTCCAGCAGCTGAGGAAGCAGCTCAGAGTCAGAGCAAACATCTACAGAACATTCCAGACTCCATGTGGGATGAAAGCTCACCTGGAGGAGCACAGGTGATGCTTCCAATCAGCAGGAAAGACATCCACAACATCCTGCAGAAACATGGAGGTTCAGATCATCAGCAGCATTCAGAGCAGAAGCTTCTAGCAACACATGTTGAGTCCAGGATTGAAGCTGCTGTTAAAGTGGAGCTCACCTCATTCTGCTGCTGCTGCAGTGAAGGACAGACCTCAGATAGAGACTCCAACCTGCAGGAGCTGCTTTATAGGATCCTCACAGCAGCTGGACATGATTGCAGCTCATTGATGGACCTCCTCTCATTGGCTTCCTCCTTCTGAGGTCAGAGGGGCAGAAAGGTTACTATGGAAACTCTTAAAGGAGCAGCAGCAGCAGGAGGATCTAAGCAGTGACAGAGTTCAGCCATGTTTTACAGTCTGACTCCAGGAAGGAAGTTGATGATCTGATGGGAAAATAATCTACAAGTTTTCTGTTTGTCCAGGAGAGCTTTGGACTTTAAAGGGTGGTTCTAGGGAGGGGCCAACAGGGGGCCGTACCCCTGCTCCTGGCCCCTGTTATGGCACTGAAAATAGAATAAATCAGCTTCTTCTGATTTTATTTGCTGAAACTCACTAATTTAATAGTTTGATCCTTCAGAATAAGAATCAGACATACTTTAACAATCCCAGAGGGAAATTACTTTTGTTACACACTCCAGGTATACAAAAATTTCAATATATATATATATATATATATATATATATATATATATATATATATATATATATATATATCCCACAACACCAATGTTCAGTGGCTAGAAGATCTTAGAACAGATCACAGCAATCTCCCAGAACAAGAACCAGTAACCATTACAACGGCAGATGTCCAAGAAAGAGCGGCAGGTATGAAGAGCTGGACAGCACCAGGTCCTGACATGATCCACACCTACTGGCTGAAAAAACTAACCGCACTTCATGCACGCCTCGCAGCACAAATGAACCAACTGCTGATGGATGGGACCCACCCAGAATGGTTAACCCAAGGACGAACAATTCTGATCATGAAGGATCCCCAGAAGGGAACAACCCCATCCAACTACCGGCCAATAACTTGCCTATGTACAACATGGAAGCTCCTGTCAGGCATCATAGCGGCTAAGATGAATAGGCACATGGCTCAATACGTGCACCCTTCCCAGAAGGGAATAGGCAGTAACACCAGAGGAGCCAAGCACCAGCTACTAGTGGATAGAGCAGTCACTCCAGACTGTAAGACCAGGCAGACAAATCTGTGCACTGCCTGGATTGACTATAAGAAAGCCTATGACTCAATGCAACATACATGGATACTGGAATGCTTGGAAATGTACAAGATCAACAGGACTCTAATAGCCTTCATCAAGAACTCAATGAAGCTGTGGAAAACAAGTCTGGAAGCCAATGCAAAGCCAATAGCACAAGTCACCATCAAGTGCGGCATATACCAGGGCGATGCACTATCCCCGCTGCTGTTCTGCATAGGCCTGAACCCCCTCAGCCAGATCATCACAAAGACTGGCTACGGATACCAATTCCGAAGCGGAACAATCATCAGTCACCTCCTCTACATGGATGACATCAAGCTGTATGCCAGGAGTGAGCGAGACGTCGACTCACTGATCCAGACTACCAGGATCTACAGCAACGACATTGGGATGTCATTCGGACTGGACAAGTGCGGTCGCATGGTCCCTCAAACTCCCAGGCCTCTGGTAGAGGACCCGAGCTTGAGGATGACACATACCACCCCACGAGGGGTGAGAAAACTGTTTTTATATATATATATATATATATATATATATATATATATATATATATATATATATATATATATATACAGTATATATATATATATATATATATATATATATATATATATGTATAACTATAAATTTATTAAAATGATAGTGACGTTGTGCAAAAACAGTGCAAGAAATGAAAAAATGTCAGTTACGTAGGGGGGGGGTGTGAATCACTTGAGGGAGGCGTTATTTAAACTTCAGCTGGAGCGAGAAAGGATCACAGTTTTCATCTGCTTGATCAAAGAGGCACAAAAGGCCTTAAAAAAAACTCAAAAAACAAATATTCTGGGCTGATTAATATTTAATCAAAAACCCAAAATAAAAATGCAAAGACTTTCTTTATTTTCAGAATATTTTTCAGAATTTCGGCAGATTTTAATCCCCTGTCACATTTATTCACACCTTTAGACTTAGACAAACTTTTATTTTCATTTTCTACACACAGTGTACACAAAACAAAATTTCCTTCAGTGCAGCTCTCAGGATATTTAAATATCTTAAAAGTTTAGCAGTGATCAAATGTGAACGTAAGATTGAGATATAATTTACATTCACTGTTTTCTTCCATCATCCGATCCAACTGTGTTTCTATAGCACAGGGTTAACCAATTAAAAATCAGAGGGTTCTGAATAAAGAAAATCATCAACCAGATCCGAAAAACCAGAGAGCTAAGATCCTGATGGACTTCCAGATAAAAAAGTCTAAAAGGATGAGATCCACCAACCAGACAGTAGAACATTGATCAGCAGCTGAGGGCGGCTGTAAGGATCCATGTTTCCGTCCCAGATGATGGAAACATCAGGAGAAACACCGAGTCCTCAGGGAAGAACCAGAGCGAGTCTGGGAGGGGAGGGCAGCTGTTGGACCTGAGAGAACTGGGGACAGAACCCCCCCATCCAGGGTCCAACAGAGAGCTCAGTCCAGATTCAACCAGTTCTAGAGACAGCTGGGAGCCCCCCCCCCCCCCCGGCCAGTAGAATTAGGGGGATGTAAGAGAGTCATAAAGAAACCAGCCTTGTACTGCTGAGCAGGGGGGGGGGGGGGGGGGGGGGGTCTATGCTGATTTCTCCAGTGGCTGCAGCTGGCCTGGATCACCAGCTTCACAGGGACCAGACCGGGACCAGCCCAGGGACCAGCCCAGGGACCAGCCCAGGGACCAGCCAAGGGACCAGCCCAGGGACCAGCCCAGGGACCAGCCAAGGACCAGCCCAGGGACCAGCCAAGGGACCAGCCCAGGACCAGCCCAGGGACCAGCCAAGGGACCAGCCCAGGGACCAGCCCAGGGACCAGCCAAGGACCAGCCCAGGGACCAGCCAAGGACCAGCCCAGGGACCAGCCAAGGGACCAGCCCAGGGACCAGCCCAGGGACCAGCCAAGGGACCAGCCCAGGGACCAGCCCAGGGACCAGCCAAGGACCAGCCCAGGGACCAGCCCGGGGACCAGCCAAGGACCAGCCCAGGGACCAGCCAAGGACCAGCCCAGGGACCAGCCCAGGGACCAGCCAAGGACCAGCCCAGGGACCAGCCCAGGACCAGCCCAGGGACCAGCCCAGGGACCAGCCCAGGGACCAGCCCAGGGACCAGCCCAGGGACCAGCCAAGGACCAGCCAAGGGACCAGCCCAGGGACCAGCCCAGGGACCAGCCAAGGGACCAGCCCAGGGACCAGCCCAGGGACCAGCCCAGGGACCAGCCAAGGACCAGCCCAGGGACCAGCCCAGGGACCAGCCCAGGACCAGCCCAGGGACCAGCCCAGGGACCAGCCCAGGGACCAGCCCAGGGACCAGCCAAGGACCAGCCCAGGGACCAGCCCAGGGACCAGCCCAGGGACCTGGATCACCAGCTTCACTTCTTCTTTCCTGGTCAAACATCCTCAGGCAGCTGCTAGTTCACTCTTTCACTTATATGTGATGATAA
The DNA here is from genome assembly GCA_030533445.1 of Cyprinodon diabolis. NCBI lineage: Eukaryota > Metazoa > Chordata > Actinopteri > Cyprinodontiformes > Cyprinodontidae > Cyprinodon > Cyprinodon diabolis. The sequence continues at coordinate 749,619 of CM060079.1, forward strand.
AGTCCTTTACGCCATGAACTCCTCTCCTGATGCTGTTCAGGCTACCCTGGAAGATTGCTTTTTCCAACTACAGCAATCCCTTACACAACTCAAACTCACTCCTAATACCTCCAAAACAAAAATCATGTGGTTTTACTGTAATGGTCCTCCTGGTCCTAACATCTCCACCTGCAAGCCGGGTTTATTTAGAACAAGTCACTGCATGTAAATATTCGGTTGGAAAGGTCACTTTCCTTCTTCATCCACATTTGAAAGCTGCAATCTAAAGTCAAGCCTAAGCTTGGCTTCCTTTACAGAAACCGCTCTTCCTTCACTATTTCTGCTAAACTTACTCGTCTCCAAATGACCATAGCACCCATTTTAGACTATGGAGACACTATATATAGGGTTGCTTGCAAGTCCACCCGATCAAAGCTTGACAGTCTTTATCATTCCACCATCATGTTTGCCATAAATCCTCCTTTCTTTTTTTTTTACAGTGTCCTGTCTGCCAATGTGGCAATAAGAATAATTGTCTTGATGCCAAAAAGAGCCCAACAGATTTTACTTTCACCAGTGAAGCAGTACGGCTATCGCCATGGTGATCCCCTTGATTTATGCATATAAATAGATTGATTATAATTATGCAGGGAGTTTTACAGATTCTATGGACACTGCAATGTAAGCAGAACAGGAAAGGAAAACAGAAAAAAGGAGAAAAGATGAAAGAAAGAGGAGATCAAAGGGAGATAATGATAAAACATCTTCACTCTGCTTCATCACCTGCAAAGAGATGGAAACAGAACAGAACAACCAACAGATATGGTACGAGACATACAATAAAGTAACACCTTGATACTGAAGTGGTACTATTTAGTCTGACATGTACTCTGTGTTACCTGAAGATCAGAATATGGGCTTTCTATGTGGATGTGAATCTCTGGGTACCTGGAACCAAACACCTGAAGTTGTTTGTGGGAGTGCACTACTGCATCTAAAGTTTATCCAAAGGAAAAATGCTCAATAGTGGTTGTGAGGAGCTGAAGACGCGCCCCCCCAGAGCACTGAGGCAAGCGCCGGTGGACCCAAAGCTCCAGACGCCCAAAGTGACCCCATTTCAATACAAACCACTGCGCTCTGTAATTATCTCTCTTCACAATCGACGCAAAATTCACAGGTTCATCTTCATTTAGCAGAACTTCAGGGCCGCTCACCACCTTCTTTAGGTCACCTGCTGCAGCCAAAGCCTGTCACCTCCAACACCCGCTCCTCACTTCATCTACAATCACGTATTCCCTAACCGGCACTACTTTTGGTCTGGCTCCTTTTCAGTCTGCAGCAGCTGGTGAATCAGAATCAGAAATACTTTAATAATCCCAGAGGGAAATTACTTTGACTGGGACGCTCTGCTAAACATTCTTTAACTGACTCATTTCACTTTCATCCTTCAAAAGAATTAGATCATCCATGTTCACAGACGCCTGCAGCTGCTTGGGTTGTCTGTTGTGTTTTAAATTGTATTTTATGTATTTGTTACTGATGTATTCATTTTAGCCCTACTTTTCCTAATGGGAAAAGGGAAGTAGGGCTAACGGGGGCCGTCATTGTAAATAAGAACTTGTTCTTAATGACTTGCCTGTAAAATAAAGGTATAAATGTTTCCATTGCTGCTTTTTCACTTCCGGAACAGGCCTTTTTTTGCTGAGAAAGTTTTGCTAAACGGATGTAAATATATGATGTAAATATCTGAGCAACGAAAGGTAAAGATCTGAAGATGCTGATGCTGTAAGAAGGAGTTCTGTTTCTCCGTCTTCTTGCTGTTTGCAGAGTTTTAGGCCCCCTTCTGTGAATGTTATTAGCTGTGGTGAAACATAATCTGTTTATTTTTCTTCTGGCTTTGCTCAGCAGCGGCGTTGAAGCACCTGGTTTTGATTCTGCGTTGCTCCATCACTCTATCAACATCGCCTTTCTCTCCATTTTACAGATATTTTGTTTCCCCCCTTTACCTCGACTCCATTTCATCATTTTCCTTTTTTACGCTGGTTCCATCCTTCCCATCGTTCCTTCCTCTTCCCACCCAGACTCCTCTACATGTAAATGGATTTATGCACAGGGGTAAATTACACAAACACACAATCATTACTTTGCCCTTTGTTTCAGTAACTAAAGAAATTCACATTGAAGCTTCATGCAAACACTCACATCCTGAACAATGTTTAATGGCTCTAGCATGCAGGCAGAGGCCCGCCTCACTGATGCTGTTTATTAATGCGAATCCTTCACAATGATCAGTGATCATGGTGGGCATAACTTTGCTCTGAATTAACAGAGCTTATAGATAAATATTCCTTAATAGGACAGGCAGATATCCCATCATTTATGCACATTCCCTTGTTGCAGCCATGCTGGCAGGAATTATTCACTCAATAGATAATTCATACAATGATTACTTATAACATTTGCCTTAGAATACTGTCCTGTTTCATTAAAATCTATCTAAAAGACTGTCGGATTAAATTATTGCATTATTGGTTTAAAAATAGATCTCTTTTATAGATTCTCATGCCTTCTTCGTCCTCGGTCAGACTTTCTGTACTGACTCTGGCACTGGAACTGATTCTGCTTTAACACTCTGGTTCCGTCTCCACCCGCATTGCAATTAACCGCTACTGGTCTCACCTGTCGCCATATAAGCTCCGCCCTGATCTGCCTCCAGTGCCTGGACCAGCCAAGGACCAGCCCAGGGACCAGCCCGGGACCAGCCAAGGACCAGCCCAGGGACCAGCCCGGGACCAGCACGGGACCAGCCCGGGACCAGCCAAGGACCAGCCCAGGGACCAGCCCGGGACCAGCCAAGGACCAGCCCAGGGACCAGCCCGGGACCAGCCCGGGACCAGCCAAGGACCAGCCCGGGACCAGCCAAGGACCAGCCCAGGGACCAGCCCGGGACCAGCCCGGGACCAGCCAAGGACCAGCCCGGGACCAGCCAAGGACCAGCCCAGGGACCAGCCCAGGGACCAGCCCGGGACCAGCCAAGGACCAGCCCAGGGACCAGCCCGGGACCAGCCAAGGACCAGCCCAGGGACCAGCCCGGGACCAGCCCGGGACCAGCCCAGGGACCAGCCCGGGACCAGCCAAGGACCAGCCCAGGGACCAGCCCGGGACCAGCCAAGGACCAGCCCGGGACCAGCCAAGGACCAGCCCAGGGACCAGCCCGGGACCAGCCAAGGACCAGCCCGGGACCAGCCAAGGGCCATCCAAGGACCAACCAAGGACCAACCAAGGACCAACCAAGGACCTATCAGATAAATTGGTAAATGTTGAATGGCTGCTATTGTAAACACATGTAACCTGTTCCTCTGCTGTTCATGTTGAGCTTTTGAACAGTTGGACCTAATGAAGCTGCTATGTTTTCATTCCTGCATGATCCGGATCCTTCCATTAGAGTACGGCAGCAGAAGCTCAGACTTCATGGCCAGAAGATGTCGAGTTGATTTCCCATCAAACCCTGCTGACGGCTAAACACGGTGTTTACTTCTTCCATTTCACCTGCCTGTCTTCAATTCATCTAATTTCCACGGCTCTTATTTTCGCTCCTTGGCTGGTCCTTGGCTGGTCCTTGGATGGTCCTTGGCTGGTCCTTGGCTGGTCTCCCTTCAATTCCTTTTTAAACATCAATCTTTGTACTAAAATATTCTTCTTCTCATGATTTGTGGACATTAAGATCTAAAGAGAAGCGCCATCTGCTGGTCAGATCCTGTAATTCAATGAAGGGGTGGAGTCAGAGTGAAAAATAATGCACGCCCAGCAGAAGGCCAGTGGCTGGAAGTTGGAGGGGATTTTGCTGCCATTCAGTCGCTGTTTGAATGGGTCATTTTGAGCGGCTGCTACTTTGCTCAACAAAACACACAAACAGACAATGGCATCAGTGGAGGAATGCAGTCGTCACTAGATCAGTTTTAAGTATTAAGTTATCATTATTATGAATATCAGGAGGGAGAGAAGCAACAATAGAACCTTCTGGAGAGTTAAGGGTTTATAGTAACTGTCATTACCTCAGAATGAAAAGTATAAAGTGATATAAAGGTTGAATATACCAACTGTAATAATATTTGTGTACGTTATTATATATATATTATATATTCCTGAGGCGGTCACATCGTATTATGGTTGAGAGGCTTTGCCGTCATCAATTTTGGCCCCTCCCCTAAATGAATCACGCCCCCTCCATTACTCGAGACATCACTACCCTGCACTACTGAGCCGCCATAAAAACATTTCCAATCATTAAATGTAGAGTGAATTCACCACAGCATGTGAAGCAAACACCAGCTTCACACCTTGGTGACTTTTTTCCCCCCTCAGTCAGACGTAGCTGATTTTCTATTTAGCCTTAGAGACTTAGACAGATTTTATACATTTCGTAGACATTTCGTTCAGTGCAGCTCTTAAGACATGTAGTTTAACATCTGTGACTCTTTCCACAGGCAGTGACTTCAGGATGTAGATTTGGTTCCTTGTATTCTTTGCCTCTTGTCCTTCTCTGTTGCTCTCTTGTTTTCTTCAGCTCAGCTGTGAAGCTTTATCCACCGATGACCAACTGTTCCTACCGTTGACCTTAGCTGTGGTAAAGCCTGATATTTGCAATGGCTGAGTTTTTAGTGGCGCAGTAAAAAGCCACCACTGTATCTGGGCGAGTGATTGTGAGAGGCGCTCAGTAGAAATGCATGAACAGTGTAGAGCATGGCCACGCACGCCCACGGCGGCGTGTTTGTGTGTCGGTAGAAGAATGTAGGACAGTGTGCATGACAGGTGGGGTGCAGCGAGTGCCATTTTAATTTTAAAACTCACTGGAGTAGAGATAGTTCTAATTTGCTCTGGCCTCCCCAGTGGCCCGGCATAATGGACTGAAAATGGGCTCCAAATTAAAGTTAGAGTCGTGGAAACGGCCAAATGGACTGGCCTGAAAAAGTCCTTCACAACAAACAGGAAGCGCCGCAGGACGCTCTGACCTTAACAGCACTACATGAGTTCAATCACATCAGCAGCAGGGTTACTGTAGATGAGCAGAAGCTCTTGATTTTGTTTACTCGTTATAATCTCAGACCTGAACTTGAAACTTTTAAGAGGCCACCCCCCTTTGTGTGTTTTTGAAGCAGGAGATTGGCTGAGCAGTGGGTAACCAGAACCTTTGCTGCTTAAAGTCCAAAAACAAGAGAAAAATTTCAATAAAGAAGGAAAAGTTTTCTTCAGCAACAACTACGGCGTTTTTGTTAGTAAAATGTCATATTTGTGACTTACAGTGGGGCAAAAAAGTATTTAGTCAGCCACCAATAGTGCAAGTTCTCCCACTCAAAAAGATGAGAGAGGCCGGTAATTTTCATCATAGATATACCTCAACTATGAGAGACAAAATGAGAAAAAAAAATCCAGAAAATCACATCGTCGGATTTTTAAAGAATTTATTTGCAAAATATGGTGGAAAATAAGTATTTGGTCAGTTACAAACAAGCAAGATTTCTGGCTCTCACAGACCTGTAACTTCTTCTGTAAGAGGCTCCTCTGTCCTCCACTCGTTACCTTCATTAATGGCACCTGTTTGAACCCGTTATCAGTATAAAAGACACCTGTCCACAACCTCAAACAGTCACACTCTAAACTCCACCATGGCCAAAACTAGAGAGCTGTCAAAGGACACCCGAAACAAAATTATAGACCTGCACCAGGCTGGGAAGTCTGAATCTGCAATAGGTAAACAGCTTGGTGTGAAGAAATCAACTGTGGGATCAATTATTAGAAAATGGAAAACATACAAGACCACTGATAATCTTCCTCGATCTGGGGCTCCACGCAAGATCTCACCCCGTGGGGTCAAAATGATCACAAGAACGGTGAGTAAAAATCCCAGAACCACACGGGGGGACCTAGTGAATGACCTGCAGAGAGCTGGGACCAAAGTAACAAAGGCTACCATCAGTAACACACTACGCCGCCAGGGACTCAAATCCTGCAGTGCCAGACGTGTCCCCCTGCTTAAGCCAGTACATGTCAAGGCCCGTCTCAAGTTTGCTAGAGAGCATTTGGATGATCCAGACGATGACCGGGAGAAGATCATATGGTCAGATGAAACCAAAATAGAACTTTTTGGTAAAAACTCTACTCGTCGTGTTTGGAGGAGAGAGAATGCTGAGTTGCATCCAAAGAACACCATACCTACAGTGAAGCATGGGGGTGGAAACATCATGCTTTGGGGCTGTTTTTCTGCTAAGGGACCAGGACGACTGATCCGTGTGAAGGAAACAATGAATGGGGCCATGTATCGTCAAATTTTGAGTGAAAACCTCCTTCCATCAGCAAGGGCATTGAAGATGAAACGTGGCTGGGTCTTTCAGCATGACAATGATCCCAAACACACCGCCCGGGTAACGAAGGAGTGGCTTCAAAAGAAGCATTTCAAGGTCCTGGAGTGGCCTAGCCAGTCTCCAGATCTCAACCCCATAGAAAATCTTTGGAGGGAGTTGAAAGTCCGTGTTGCCCAGCGACAGCCCCAGAACATCACTGCTCTAGAGGAGATCTGCATGGAGGAATGGGCCAAAATACCAGCAACAGTGTGTGAAAACCTTGTGAAGACTTACAGAAAACGTTTGATCTCTGTCATTGCCAACAAAGGGTATATAACAAAGTATTGAGATGAACTTTTGTTATTGACCAAATACTTATTTTCCACCATATTTTGCAAATAAATTCTTAAAAAATCAGACAATGTGATTTTCTGGATTTTTTTTCTCATTTTGTCTCTCATAGTTGAGGTATATCTATGATGAAAATTACCGGCCTCTCTCATCTTTTTAAGTGGGAGAACTTGCACTATTGTTGGCTGACTAAATACTTTTTTGCCCCACTGTATTTTAAATCCCCCCCCCCCCCCCCCCCCCCAACAAAAAAAAGAAATAGCAAGTGTTTCAAACAACAATAACATAAAGTTTTCATCTAAATAGAATAAAAATTTTATATCCTTTTATATATAATATAGACTGAATCAACAGATCAAGACTCATCTTCGTCTTATCAGGGGTTGCAGGGGTAGCAGCTTCAGTAGGGAGGCCCAGACGTCACCCCCCCCGCCCAATCCCCCCTCCCCCCACCCCGCTGCAGCCTCCTCACCACACATGTTGCCTTTCTGCATATGTTTTTATGTTTTTTTTTTTTGTATTTGTTTCTTTTGTATTCAATGTCATTGTGTTTATGAATATGATGTTATGGCTTTAAACATGGTGCATTTTCTTATTTGTAGTTCTGTTAATAGATTTGTTGATTAGGTTTGTGCTTCAGGGCCACCGTAATTTTATTTGCCTCTAGATCAGAGGCCACGAATTAGCGGAGCGCGGCCCGGATCCGGATCCACCTGCTGGCTTATCAAGAACCAACCTGATTTAAAACATTTATAAATTACCACATGTTGTGTGACGGTAGTGTCAAAACCTCTCTTGCGCTGCTTCTCCTGTTAATACGGTAAAGCCCTCTGGAGCATCCAGGACCAGGCTACATTTAATTAACGCTAACCCAGCGTGATGATGTCACCAGACACACGGCTGCCAGCGAGGGGTTACACCAGCTTTTTTAGCCAATGGCTAAGGAGCCACATGCTAGCAGGTCGAGCCATGTTTGTAAAACACATGTTAACCTAATATTTTCAGTGGGAAAGAGGCTTCAGTGTCCTCCTGAGGATGTGAGGCCCTGTTAGTGGTGGGAATAACAGAATAACATAATGATCATTTTGGTAACAGAGTCGTTTTATTCAGAAAATCAGCTAATCTAGCTAATTACTTTTCTGACCTTACTTGGAATCTAATGTGACACGTTACTTTAACTCGGCCTGTTAAATCACCTTTCCTTAAAAGCACTCTCTGCTGGGGGGGGGGGGGGGGGTGGGGGGTAATGGGAAAAAGTGTTCAACTATTCACTCCAGTTAAATGAACAGAGATCAATGGATTGTAGAAGCTCATTGGTAGAATTCTCTTATGACAGAAAGAAGGAAACTTGAAAAACCATTCACACCATTTTGTCCTCCGGAGGGGGGAAACCTTTATGTACAATTCAAATTCCTACAGCTGTCTTAAACGCATCATAAGGTCAGCGCTACATCATCAGACATCTCAGTTTCCCTCCAAAATGGCAGACACATATGAAGCTGGATTTATACCCTAACACCGAGTGCTATTTCGAAATCTTGCTCCTTGCAGGTCACCAGTTAAGATCTTGTTTTTGCCAAGATTCGTACGTTATCTCTGCTTTCCATTGTTTCTGTGTGCTAAAGTTCAAACAGCCTGTTTCCTGTATCCTGTGTGTATGTTGCTAATTATTACGCCTTCATTATGTTTACACAGTGTGAAAATTATATAACACCATCAACATTTAACCCAGTCAGCATTTTATAACATATTTGCAAAGACAGAACGGTTCATCATATTGGACGGTAATCAGCCCTGTTCTGATCTGGGCAGCGTTTGACTTCCTTTCTTACAATAATGGAAAGTAGTGAGATTTAAAACAAATTACAGACACTTTGGTTAAACTGTAACATGTTATGAATAAACCTTGAGAAAGAATCTGGCGTGTAATGGGACAAAGCATGTCTTCTATGAAAACAATCCTGACTCAGGCTTTGTGCGGCCTTGCAGGTGAAACAGACTGAGTAAAAATGTTTGTTCAGTGAGTAAATAGCATAAATCAATATATGAAAGAGAAGAAAACTAAATTTCCTGACCACTTTAAAAACATAGAAAGAGCAGCAACCGTGTTATAAGCATACGATTGGCTGAGGGGAGGTAAAGTGGGCGGGTCTCATTCATGCAATGGTGCCTTGAAGAGAATGAGATGATGGTAGATCTGCACAGCCAATGTTTTCTAAACAGGAATTTTTCTAGATCCGGGCTTAACAGGAAATAGATTCATTCATTTGATATTTTCTACAGAACCGTGACTATTTATTGTGATGCGTATTCTTCTATGTTCTGAAACTGGATTAAATATAAAGGTATAATAGGTGTGTGTTGGAAATCTCTCTTCTGTCCTTCTTGAACACATTATTGTTTGATGTTAAAGCCTCAGAAATAAAAGGAAAGGAGGGCCACACTTTGGTGCTCATTAGATTGTTTGAATTAATTTTCCCATCAAAAAGATGAAGGTTTTTGGCATTATGCCATCAGACATCTTTTAATACGACTGGAGAAGAGATTTCCCTGAAATTAATAGACATGTCGTACATCTATTATACCACATTTAACCAATTTCTTTTTGTCAGTACTTTCAAAAATGACTTAAAAACACAGAAGTCATAATCTGAGCTCCTATAGCAGGAACTCAGAACAATCTTTGCCTCACGGCACCAACATCCCTGATTGCAGCTGGTAAACAGTGGCGTTCCTTTGTTCCCCTCATTGTGGTGATTGCTCGCACATTTTTAGCAAATCTGCAGGTCCGAGAAACAATGGCTGCAGACGGGAGATATTTTTAGTCCCTGATTTGTTTCAGTGCTACTGCCAGCTTATTTGCAATTTAGATTTTGACCAAACCTTTAGAATCTGAAAAGCTTTTTCAGTCTTCAAATGGAACAAAGTGATGTGAATGAGAGAATGAAATCCCAGGTTCTCCCTGCTGCTGTTTGGCTTCGGTTCAGACAGCAATGCTGGTGATGCGTGGAATAAGTTAATTACTTTGGCTGCTGGGTATTTCAGCACAGATAACATATAGTTAGTACAATAAAGCCGGGTTTGTTTCTACATGTTGCATTATTCCATAATTCTAGCGTCACAAAAACAAACACAGGATTATAATTATGCTCAGTGTCTCTCGGCAGATTCTTCACAGTCAAAGCAAAAGGGGAAAGTTACTGAAGTATTTAACAAAGAGACTCATAGAGTTCAGCTTTTCGTTCAGACTGTTAAACGTTGGGAGTAGAAACTTTATTACTTGGCATCATCATGTTTGTAGAAGATCATGTTTAGTCTCATTCTGTGTTAAAAACAAACCATAAAACAGAACGTGTCAAACAAACCTTGGCCATAGAACAGTGTTAATTTTGTTGATGAAGACTATGACGAAAAATACTCGTCAACTAACCCTTTTCACGGACTTAGACTAAATAAAAACTAAATAAAAAGTGAGATGTGATGACTAAGACCATAACGAAAATAACTGACACTTTAGTCAACGAATAAAAACGAGACTAAACTATTAGGGAGGGACGAACGGTGATCCTATCAGAATTACTTTTTTTGTGGGACAAGTTGGGAAGAAATCCAATCAAAAGTTAGTTGCCAACCGCCATAGAAAGAAATCCAGGTGGCGGTAATGCGCCATAAAGCTGTGAGAAGAAGGAGAAGAAGAAGAGAGCGCGTATGGTTGAAGCTTAGAAGCAGCATTTTCGTAGCAGTAGTAGCCTTTCAAAAATCTAATGAATAACAGACATGTTACAACAGTCTGCAAACCGTGTGGAGCCAAAATATCCGGAAAAAACACCACCAACTTGAAACGGCATTTGCAGACGACTCATCCAGAGATACATGCGAAGGTAAGCATACAAGGTTAGTTTTTATTTGATTAACCGCCGTGTTTGCGCTAAACTTTCAGGGAGCAAAGCCACAGTTCATCTTTTTGAAATTCAAAATAAAATACATGTTTTGTATCTGTAACTCATCAATCTGTGTCTAAATCTAGATAGATACCTTATTGATCCCCAAGGGGAAATTCAAGTCTAATTCAAATCTAGACTGAGACTAAACTAAGACTAAAAGACTTAAGACTAGACTACGACTAAAACTCTTTTGACATTTAGTCGACAAAAACTAGACTAAAACTAAAAGATTTCAGATGACTAAAATATGACTAAAACTAAATGGTGTTTTATTCTAAAGACTAAGACTAAGACTAAATCAGAATTTGCTGTTGAAATTAACACTGCCATAGAAAGGGTGAGCCCTTTCAGCGGGTCGCTTTAGGCCGGCGAAATGATTTAACACAGAAATCAAGCCGTTTAAAAACAATAATAAAGAAATTCATAAGAATTATTGATTAACTCCTTCAGGAAGGCCGTCTGTTGGTCCTTTAGGTTTAGGGCGGCCATTTCTATAGCACCAAAAAGGAGGACATTGCGCAGCATATCAATTAATTACTACGGTGTGCATAAGAATCGGGTAAAGTCACATTTATAGAACAATTCTTAGTAGTTTAAAGAGGATGATTGTGTAGCTGAATAGAACAAAATATTAAGGAAATGTAAAAAAGAAATGGTTCCCATCCTGTGTATTTATTTAATACATTGTGGTGTTTAAAAAGTGACTCTGAGATGAATCTTTAAAGTGCAGAATACAGCAAAGCATAAGATGTGTGGACTTAAACGTTAAAAATAATCTTTTTAACAAGAAACATTCATAATAAAATAGCCTTATATATTTTTTAAACAACAAAAGAGATTATAGAAAAAACATTAAACTGCTCTAAAAGTCTAGCTTTATTTTTAAGAGCCTCAGTGTTTTGGGAGCTTATCTTCAGTGTCTGTGAGCAGCAGACGTGTCTTTATGGTCGTCCCTTCAGCTTTGGGCCAATCACTGAAATCCACTTCCACCTCACAGTCTGCGCTCCGTAGGACTAGTGATGTTTTATAGAATGGTCCACCCTGCAGCTCTGCACAAGTTATTTTAGCATCCAGGGGCGACTAAACTTCATGTAAAAGCCGACATTGAAGAGTTTGCTGCTGCACGTTTATTACTTTATGTTAATCCGAACTCGCACGCCGTTCAGTCGCAGCTTTTCCTCGCCTGCTTCCACTCCCATCGCATCGACAAAGTGGCAGAAACCATGGAATGAATCTCCGCCACCTTTGGTCAGAAATTCACGCTCGTTCGTCCATTCTGGGTTAAACGACGTTCTGGTTTTGACAGGACGCTAACTTTATATTTAGCATCAGTGATTCTGATCCTTGTTTACTTTTGTAACCAATGACAGCAGATCTTCATCTGACACGCCGCCACTCTTAGCCAATCATCTGTTAGATCAGATAGTGATGCATTTTTCATGATTGGATATTGTGCTGCAGTCCAGCAAAAAAAAATAAAAAAAATAAAAATCTGCTCTACAAGCCTAGTGCCTCATAAAGGAGGACAAATACACGTCTGGCTGAATGCGACGCCGGACCGTGCAATGACAATCCGGACTGTCCGGCTTTAGGGCGTTAAAGTGAATGCCCTTGAATCCTCAGCTCAGCTTGATTCTCAGAAGATCCTTCCAGGGGAGAGAAGGTCCGAAACATTCAGTTGCAGGAGGACTTCCTGCCGAGAGGCAAAGACAAAAAACAGTGAGATTAAAACTCAGGTAAACAAAAACTCAGCTGGGCTAGAGTACCCAAAACTGGCAGACACTCTGGCGTCGAAGTAGTGGCAGTCAGCAGCTTAAGAGTCCTCCAGTAACGAGGTCACCCTCTGCAGGTGTGTGAGGAGGCGAATCAGAACCAGGCGCCACCTGGTGGAGGAAGGAAGACAAACACAAAACACAAACCACACAGACAGAAGTCCTAACAATTAAGTCCTTCCTCTGGCTCCATGTGGCTCAGAGAATAGACTTTGAAATCCTCTTGTTAGTCTAGAAATCACTGAATAGATCAGCACCTCAGCCCATAACAGATCTGTTTTCAGTGGATCTACCTCCCAGACCACTCAGGTCTTCTAGTAACAGTCTACTCTGTCCACCCAGACCTAGAACCAAACAGGGTTAGGGTTAGTTTAGAGCTTTGACTGATAGAGTTAAACTGTTTACTAACGGATTATTAGTTTAAGGTTGTGGTCAAACCTTTTAATTGCTCTACTACCTGCTTTTATTGTGATTTATTTGGTTTTATTCTACATTAATTTTCCTTCTATGTTATTGTTTAATTCATGTAAAGCACTTTGAATTGTCTTTGTACTGAATTATTCTGCAGAAATAAATTTGCCTGTCATGGAAAGCAAAGCACCAAACTGCAGAACAACCGAGCAGAAGCTGCCTCTGATCTAAGCCTTTCACTGTGACTTTGAAACATGTTTATAAAGTTTAAGAGCAGATTATTTCATCCTCTGCCTGACCGCTCTGATTGAATAGCTAATGACTGAATATGGGGAATTGCAGAGGGGGGGGGGGGGCACACCTGTTGGTTTCTGTGTCTCATGGCCACCAGCTGCCATCTCACAGATAATCCAGGCTGGCTGTGGGCTGCAGGGACTGAGCTGGATGAGAAAGCAATGATCGGGCTGTTTGAGGCCCCTGCTGAATGCTGGGAGCTCTGGGGGGACCCCAGGCCACCAGGGGGCGAGCTGCAGGGTTGGGTGGGGGTCGCCTCGTGTTTCTCCTCTAGCTCTTTGGCGGTGGGCCTCTTCTTGTGCTTTCAGTGCTGGTCCATATCGATGTCAGGTGTGAATCTACTCATGTCTCATAAAGCTCCCCCACCATCCTGGTTGCCATGGATACCTGCATAATGCTGGACACTCGGTGCTATGAGGTTTGTTGTCTTCTCACTGTTCTACAACCTCAGGACTAATCTGGTGAGAAGACACATAAAATAATAAAGTAAAAAATCTTGGTGTTATTTTTGATCAGGACCTGTCATTTAAATCCCAGATCAAAGAGGTTTCTAGAATTTCCTTCTTTCATCTGAGGAATATTGCAGAAATGAGCAATCTCCTGTCCAGGGGTGAAGCTGAGAAACTAGTCCATGCATTTGGTACTTCCAGGCTGGACTATTGTAACTTTCCTTTTTGATTAAACTGTATCGATCTTGGTTCTGTTGGTTTTCTCTAAGTTTTCAGTTTCATGTTTATCTGTTTTTCTTTGTTTTCTAATTTTATTGGTGTTTTCTGGATTTATTTAAGTTTCTTAGGTTTTTCTTTCCTTGTCCTCTGTTGCCCCTTGTGTTTCCTTTTCCCTTGGCTTCTTCATCAGCTCTACTCACACCTGCTCCTCATCAGCTCGTTAGTCCTTCCTTTGTTCGGTCAGCCATAATTACACTCCCTCTGCAGTCCCTCAGTGCTGGTTCCTCGTCTTACTTTGTCTCCCCCTGGCTCCTTGTGATAGTTTCCCCCTGACGTCTCCATGGTTCTGGTTAGTGTTTAATTTTTATGTTGGCTTTTTGAATACCTGTTTTTGCTACCTGTGTTATCCCATTAAATCGTCAAAGGACTCATCCTGCCTCTCAGCCTCTGCATTTGGGTCCTCACAAAAACTTCCAAACCAAATCGTGACAAAAGCTTCTAGTTAGAGCGGCTCAGGTTATCCTGATCTATCTCTATAGTTCTGCTGCTATAGGCTTAGACTGCTGGAGGACATAGGGACCCCCATTTCATCATTCTGCTTCATTCTATCTCTATTCTCCCACTCTGCAGAATCTGTTAGTTCAATCTCTAACGTTCTGCTCTCTCTGCTTTTTCTCAGAGTAGCTTCATCTGGTCTGTTCCAGTTCGCCTACCGACGGATCCGCTCCACTGAGGACGCCATCTCTGCCACTCTCCACCTGATCCTGGTACACCTGGAGGACAGCATTCCATGCAGGTCCAGCAGATTCTGCAACAGCTTCTTTTCTACCACAAGTGGGAAAAATGAGAGTCCCCCCAGGAAAGGCCCCAGACACCAATAACACCTGCTGGTAACTTTCTACTATTCTGCATATTCTTCAGATTTAATATTTTACGCATAAACAATGTGAGTTTCATATGTCAATGATGTGTACAAAAATGTTTTCTTTAATGTATAATAATGAAGGGACCTAACTTGATACTGACTCATTTACAGCCTCTGTCTGGATTTCCCTCATGGAGGTTATGATGTCATATATGACCAAATGACCAATGGCTGCTGTCTGGATCCAAACCTTATGGTTGGTCCACAGCAGTAGGAAAGCGGTTTGCTTACCAGAAACAGAATAAAAAGTTTAAGATTATTAGAAAAAGTGAATTTCTCCTGCAGGCAGAATCTGCTGCGTCAGCAGTTTTAGTTGTCAGACTGCCACTGGGTCCCAATAAGCTAAAGTGGGCTTCAGCACCGACAACACATGGACCGAATCAATCATCACTTCCAATCAGGGAAAATGGAAAACAGCGTTCAGATTAAACACTGGGGTGTGGCACTGCCGCTTTCTGAGCTTCGTTCTCTTTAACAGTGGCCTCCAATGGCTTTATAATTGATGGATTAATTAACACTCTAAATAATTAACATAGTTGTAAGAATTTGGGAAAAGGTGGTGTTGTGATGTGTTGGTTGTAGGATCGTTAATCAGCTTCGGTTATGATCTCACATTTATTTAGTCTGCAGAAAATCTAAAGATTTAATTGGATATAAAAATTCACTTGTTTTATATTATAAAGATATGTTAGCATTAAAAATTGGTCAAACTGACAGAATTAGAAATAAAAGCTGAAATATATAATTTGTCTCCTAAATTGGCAAATACACTTAAAAATGCAAAAAATATAACAAGATCAAACATTTATATATCTTTCTTAAAATTAAATCAAATGATTACACTTCAAGACAATTAATAATTAACTGAACTTAATGTCATTTTCTTTCTTTTCACCAGTGATGTCAGTTATTTATTTGCTTTATGCTTATTTCTGTCCGTTTTAAACCTCCAGCTGTCTGTACTCATCTGTTTTGCCCTAATTTCAAATAAAGAAGTGGATGATAGAAGAAAATAACAAGTAGTTCATTAAAGATGATCAGAAAGATAGAGATGAGATCTTACGCCATCTAACTACCAGTTTTATTCCGTGAGACAGACACCCTGTCTACTTGACAAAAAGAAATTGGTTAAATGTGATATAATAGATGTACGACATGTCTTTATTCTAATTCTTTACTATCAGAAAGTCCACAAACTGTAGTTAAAAGCCTTCAGCTGATCCAAAATGCTGCAGCCAGAGTTCTGATGAAAATTAAAAAGAGAGATCATATCTCTCCTATCCTGGCTTCTCTTCATTGGCTTCCTGTTAAATCCAGAATAGAATTTAAAATCCTCCTTCTCACATATAAAGCCTTAAATGGCCAAGCTCCATCTGATATCTGATTTTCTTCTTCTAGGTTCCTTTTCTATGTCTGCTTCCGCTCCTTGAACCCCAGTCGGCTTTAGCAGATGGCCCACCCGCTCATCCAGGAGGAGCAAATCAGGTAAAGTCAGTGACTGGATGCAACCAGCAGGTTTCCCTCAGGTGGGAAATTAAAACCTTTAATCTGACTGAATGATCTGGTTGGACTGTTTCTGTGTGGAGCCTTCAGATGACATGTGATGTGAAAACTGCATAGAATAAATATCAGGTGTTTTGTAAACCATGGTCTTTACTCCTGATTCAAACTTTGCGTTAGCTAGATGTTGCCCAGCTTGTCCAAAGCCAACACAAACAAGCCAATAGTTTTTAATTAGTATCACAGCACAGCATCTGCCGTCACATCTGCTGCATGTCAACAACAATTTGCACTGATAATGATAATGCTATTGCTGTCAAATATGAAGCCTAATTGTCTGGGAGAAAGCTGACATTTAATTGTCTCCAACATTTAAAGGTTTTGGGTTTCATTTCTCAGTGACCTGATTATCAAACCTACCAGAGTCCGTTTGTCAGAGAACTCTGAATCCGATTTAACGCGCTGTAACCTTTCAGCGTCTTCTCCCTGCCTTCTCAAACAACATTTACGCTTCCTTTGGTTATCATATTTGAAACATGCATAAGGATTTGCTCTCATAAACATGCATTGAGCCAGGTCTGCAGCTCTTCGCCAGCGCTGTTCTGCTGCTAACAATCAATATGTGTCAGAGTCCAACCTCAGCACGGCCCAGAGGGGCCTCATCCTTTTTCATTCACTCTCATTTGCACTTCTTCACGCACCGTCCTTGTCCGTGTCTTTCCAAAATTTCAGTTGCCTTATGATGGATGTTCCTCTATTATTTATACCATTATGATTATTCTATCTCCACACACATCTCTGCTTCCCAATTATTTTTCCTCCCATCGCTGTTCAAACAGCACTCAGGGTAAATTACTTCCTTCAGTTGGTATAAATGTAAGGAAACTTCCTCACACTGAGTATTTTTGTAAGATGTTGAACCGAAATACATCAATCTGATCCTACAGGTTCAATCTGGAGGTGCAACAAAAAAGGTGATGCTCGAGTTACTCTCACATCAAAGATAATTATTTGATGACTTTATATCTGGATAAATTCCAAAAAACTTTGTTTCCAAAGTCCTTCTCAGAACCAGTTTGCTTTGGATCATTAGAATGAGCAGATTGTTTTCTACTGGCAGTGGCTGTAAAAGAACGATGAGTTCTAAGCCATCTACCAACAGCTGATTGTGACTATAGTCATATAAAAAATAACTATGATAATAATTATAATGTAAAAACATGTTAAAAACAATCCAGTGGACTTTGTTTCCAAGTTTGAAGACGTTTCTCTTCCATCCAGGAAGATTTTTCAATCCAAAATGTCAGAAATAGCGTTTAGTTCCAGGTTTTATCCAGCAGCCCAACAAAGCCTGGTTTTAGTTTGGCCTGGCGGAACAGGTGAGGTCTTTTGTTCCTGGGGAACAGAAGACCTCACCTATTCAGCCAGGCAAACTATTCCCTCTAACGACCCCCCTTCCAGAGACATAGACAGGTATGGGGCATTGCAGGCTAACAAAGAAGCCAAACGACCCCCATTCCAAAGGGGGGGACCCGTTCATCCGTTTCTATTTGCATTTTTTCTAAACTAAAACCAGGCTTTGTTGGGCTGCTGGATAAAACCTGGAACTAAATGCTATTTCTGACATTTTGGATTGAAAAATCTTCCTGGATGGAAGAGAAACGTCTTCAAACCTGGAAACAAAGTCCAGAGGCTTGATTTTTATTTTCTGGAATGACTCTGACCTGAATGACTGAGAACCTTCACCAGCCTCTGCATAGATGGGGCCATCAGGGTGAAGGGGGGCTGATGCCTTTCTCTAGCAGCCCATCCTGGACCCGGTTGCCAGTACAAAGCTGGGCAACACAGAGACATGCAACCATGCACTCACACCTGTGGACACATTTAGAGTCACCGATCAACCTAACAGGCATTTTGTGAACAGTGGGAATTAAATAACCTGCTGCTGTCATTCTGCACATCCCTGATGTTGCTGCTATTTTCAAATATCCATCACTGTAAAAATGTCCATAGCTGGATATTGGTTATTTATTCTCCAGTTTTATATTGTTAAAAAACTCTACAGTATTTCATTGTTTATATTTTCACTGTTCACTGTTTGTACACCAGAATTTCCCCATTGTGGGACAATAGAGGGATTTTCTATTCCTCTATTCTAAAGCAGGAGTACCCAGAGAGAACCCATGTGTTCACAGGGAGAACATGCAAACTCAATGCAAGAAGACATTCAGAAACACACAACACACTGCAAATATGATCCAGAAATAAGTAAAAACTCCTTAAATTAAGTGTATTTACCCTTAATTTGAGCAGGTCAATAAGATTATCTGCTAATGGAATTAGTATTTTAAATCTGTGGCGTTTGGTGTGAGGCGTATGCTGTACCGGTCTGTGGTGGTTCAGAGAGAGCTGAGCCAAAAAGCAAAGCTCTGGATTTACCGCTCGATCTACGTTCCTACCCTCATCTATGGTCATGAAATCTGGATCATGACCGAAAGAATGAGATCCTGGATCCAAACGGCTGAAATGAGTTTTCTCCGTAGTGCTTCTGGGCTCTCCCTTAGAGATAGGAGGGGTAGCTCAGTCATCCGGGGAGGACTCAGAGTAGAGCCGCTGCTCCTCCACATCGAGAGGAGCCAGCTGAGGTGGCTCTGGCATCTGGTTAGGATGCCTCCTGGATGCCTCCCTGGTGAGGTGTTCCAGGCACGTCCCACCGGGAGGAGGCCCAGGGGGAGACCCAGGACACGCTGGAGGGACTATGTTTCTCTGCTGGCCTGGGAGCGCCTTGGGATTACCCCAGAACAGCTGGACCAAGAGGCTGGAGAGAGAGGGACGTCTGGGCCTCCCTACTGAAGCTGCTACCCCCGCGACCGGACCCGGCATAGGAGGAAGAAGATGGATGGATGGATGGATGGATGGATGGATGGATGATGGATGGATGATGGATGGATGATGGATGATGGATGGATGGATGGATGGATGGATGGATGGATGGATGGATGATGGATGGATGGATGGATGGATGGATGGATGGATGGATGGATGATTGATGATGGATGGATGATGGATGGATGATGGATGGATGGATGGATGATGGATGGGTGGATGGATGGATGGATGGATGATGGATGGATGATGGATGGATGGATGGATGATGGATGATGGATGGATGGATGGATGATAGATGGATGATGGATGATGGATGGATGATGGATGGATGGATGGATGGATGGATGATGGATGGATGGATGGATGGATGATGGATGGATGATGGATGGATGGATGGATGATAGATGGATGATGGATGATGGATGCTGGATGGATGGATGGATGGATGATGGATGGATGATGGATGGATGGATGGATGATGGATGGATGGATGGATGGATGATGGATGGATGGATGGATGGATGATAGATGGATGATGGATGATGGATGGATGGATGGATGGATGGATGGATGGATGGATGGATGGATGATGGATGGATGGATGATGGATGGATGGATGGATGGATGGATGATGGATGGATGGATGGATGGATGATGGATGGATGGATGATGGATGGATGATGGATGGATGGATGGATGATGGATGGATGGATGATGGATGGATGATGGATGGATGGATGATGGATGGATGGATGGATGGATGATGGATGGATGGATGATGGATGGATGGATGATGGATGGATGGATGGATGGTGGATGGATGGATGGATGGATGATGGATGGATGGATGGATGGATGATGGATGGATGGATGGATGATGGATGGATGATGGATGGATGGATGGATGATGGATGGATGGATGGATGATGGATGGATGGATGGATGGATGGATGGATGATGGATGGATGATGGATGGATGATGGATGGATGGATGGATGATGGATTGGTGGATGGATGGATAGATGGATGGATGATGGATGGATGATGGATGGATGATGGATAGATGGATGGATGATGGATGGGTGGATGGATGGATGGATGGATGATGGATTGATGGATGATGGATGAATGGATGGATGGATGATGGATGGATGGATGATGGATGGATGGATGATGGATGGATGATGGATGGATGGATGATGGATGGATGATGGATGGATGGATGGATGATGGATGGATGGATGATGGATGGATGATGGATGGATGGATGATGGATGGATGGATGGATGGATGATGGATGGATGGATGATGGATGGATGATGGATGGATGGATGATGGATGGATGATGGATGGATGGATGATGGATGGATGGATGGATGGATGGATGATGGATGGATGGATGGATGATGGATGGATGGATGGATGGATGATGGATGGATGGATGGATGGATGATGGATGGATGATGGATGGATGGATGGATGATGGATGGATGGATGGATGATGGATGGATGGATGGATGGATGATGGATGATGGATGGATGGATGGATGGATGATGGATGGATGGATGGATGATGGATGGATGGATGGATGGATGATGGATGGATGGATGGATGATGGATGGATGGATGGATGATGGATGATGGATGGATGGATGATGGATGGATGATGGATGGATGGATGGATGATGGATGGATGGATGGATGATGGATGGATGGATGGATGGATGGATGATGGATGGATGGATGGATGATGGATTGGTGGATGGATGGATAGATGGATGGATGATGGATGATGGATGGATGATGGATGGATGATGGATAGATGGATGATGGATGGATGATGGATGGATGGATGGATGGATGATGGATGGATGATGGATGGATGGATGGATGATGGATTGGTGGATGGATGGATAGATGGATGGATGATGGATGATGGATGGATGATGGATGGATGATGGATAGATGGATGATGGATGGATGGATGATGGATAGATGGATGGATGATGGATGATGGATGGATGATGGATGGATGATGGATGGGTGGATGGATGGATGGATGGATGATGGATTGATGGATGATGGATGGATGGATGGATGGATGGATGGATGATGGATGGATGGAAGATGGATGGATGGATGGATGGATGGATGGATGGATGATGGATGGATGGATGGATGGATGGATGATGGATGGATGGATGATGGATGGATGGATGGATGGATGGATGGATGGATGGATGGATGGATGATGGATGGATGGATGAATGATAGATGGATGATGGATGATGGATGGATGGATGATGGATGGATGGATGGATGATGGATGGATGGATGGATGGATGGATGGATGATGGATGGATGGATGGATGGATGATGGATGGATGGATGGATGATGGATGGATGATGGATGGATGGATGATGGATGGATGGATGGATGGATGGATGATGGATGGATGGATGGATGGATGGATGGATGGATGGATGGATGGATGGATGATGGATGGATGGATGGATGGATGATGGATGATGGATGGATGGATGGATGGATGGATGGATGATGGATGGATGGATGGATGGATTATGGATGGATGATGGATGGATGGATGATGGATGGATGATGGATGATGGATGGATGGATGGATGGATGATGGATGGATGGATGGATGGATGGATGGATGGATGATGGATGGATGGATGGATGGATGATGGATGGATGATGGATGGATGGATGATGGATGGATGGATGGATGGATGATGGATGGATGATGGATGGATGGATGGATGATGGATGGATGGATGGATGGATGGATGGATGGATGATGGATGGATGATGGATGGATGATGGATGATGGATGGATGATGGATGGATGGATGGATGGATGATGGATGGATGGATGATGGATGGATGGATGGATGGATGATGGATGGATGGATGATGGATGGATGGATGGATGGATGGATGGATGGATGATGGATGGATGGAGGGATGGATGGATGGATGATGGATGGATGGATGATGGATGGATGGATGGATGGATGATGGATGGATGATGGATGGATGGATGGATGATGGATGGATGATGGATGGATGATGGATGGATGATGGATGGATGGATGGATGATGGATGGATGGATGATGGATGGATGGATGGATGGATGGATGATGGATGGATGGATGGATGGATGGATGGATGGATGGATGGATGGATGATGGATGGATGGATGGATGGATGATGGATGATGGATGGATGGATGGATGGATGGATGGATGGATGATGGATGGATGGATGGATGGATTATGGATGGATGATGGATGGATGGATGATGGATGGATGATGGATGATGGATGGATGGATGGATGGATGATGGATGGATGGATGGATGGATGGATGGATGGATGATGGATGGATGGATGGATGGATGATGGATGGATGATGGATGGATGGATGATGGATGGATGGATGGATGGATGATGGATGGATGATGGATGGATGGATGGATGATGGATGGATGGATGGATGGATGGATGATGGATGGATGATGGATGGATGATGGATGATGGATGGATGATGGATGGATGGATGGATGGATGGATGATGGATGGATGGATGATGGATGGATGGATGGATGGATGATGGATGGATGGATGATGGATGGATGGATGGATGGATGATGGATGGATGGATGGATGATGGATGGATGGATGATGGATGGATGGATGATGGATGGATGGATGGATGGATGATGGATGGATGATGGATGGATGGATGGATGGATGGATGATGGATGGATGATGGATGGATGATGGATGGATGGATGGATGATGGATGGATGGATGATGGATGGATGATGGATGGATGGATGGATGATGGATGGATGGATGGATGGATGGATGGAGGATGGATGGATGGATGATGGATGGATGGATGGATGGATGATGGATGGATGATGGATGGATGATGGATGGATGGATGATGGATGGATGGATGGATGGATGGATGGATGATGGATGGATGATGGATGGATGATGGATGGATGGATGGATGATGGATGGATGGATGGATGGATGATGGATGGATGATGGATGGATGGATGAT
Source organism: Cyprinodon diabolis (assembly GCA_030533445.1). Lineage (NCBI taxonomy): Eukaryota > Metazoa > Chordata > Actinopteri > Cyprinodontiformes > Cyprinodontidae > Cyprinodon > Cyprinodon diabolis. The sequence goes on from CM060079.1 coordinate 772,794, forward strand.
GGATGGATGGATGATGGATGGATGGATGGATGGATGGATGATGGATGGATGATGGATGGATGGATGGATGATGGATGGATGGATGGATGATGGATGGATGATGGATGGATGGATGGATGATGGATGGATGGATGGATGGATGATGGATGGATGATGGATGGATGGATGATGGATGGATGGATGATGGATGGATGATGGATGGATGGATGGATGGATGATGGATGGATGGATGATGGATGGATGATGGATGGATGGATGATGGATGGATGGATGATGGATGGATGATGGATGGATGGATGGATGGATGGATGGATGGATGGATGGATGGATGATGGATGGATGATGGATGGATGATGGATGGATGATGGATGGATGGATGGATGGATGATGGATGGATGGATGGATGGATGATGGATGGATGGATGATGGATGGATGATTGATGGATGGATGGATGATGGATGGATGATGGATGGATGGATGATGGATGGATGGATGATGGATGGATGATGGATGGATGGATGGATGGATGATGGATGGATGATGGATGGATGGATGGATGATGGATGGATGGATGGATGGATGATGGATGGATGATGGATGGATGGATGATGGATGGATGGATGATGGATGGATGATGGATGGATGGATGATGGATGGATGGATGGATGGATGATGGATGGATGGATGATGGATGGATGATGGATGGATGGGTGGATGGATGATGGATGATGGATGGATGATGGATGGATGGATGGATGATGGATGGATGATGGATGGATGATGGATGGATGGATGATGGATGGATGATGGATGGATGGATGGATGATGGATGGATGGATGGATGGATGATGGATGGATGGATGATGGATGGATGATGGATGGATGGATGGATGATGGATGGATGGATGGATGAATGGATGGATGATGGATGGATGGATGATGGATGGATGGATGGATGGATGGATGATGGATGGATGATGGATGGATGGATGGATGGATGGATGATGGATGGATGATGGATGGATGGATGGATGATGGATGGATGGATGGATGATGGATGGATGGATGGATGGATGATGGATGGATGGATGATGGATGGATGATGGATGGATGGATGGATGATGGATGGATGGATGATGGATGGATGGATGGATGGATGATGGATGGATGATGGATGGATGGTTGGATGATGGATGGATGGATGGATGGATGATGGATGGATGATGGATGGATGATGGATGGATGGATGGATGATGGATGGATGATGGATGGATGGATGGATGGATGGATGGATGATGGATGGATGATGGATGGATGGATGGATGATGGATGGATGGATGATGGATGGATGGATGGATGGATGGATGATGGATGGATGATGGATGGATGGATGGATGATGGATGGATGGATGATGGATGGATGGATGGATGGATGATGGATGGATGATGGATGGATGGTTGGATGATGGATGGATGGATGGATGGATGATGGATGGATGATGGATGGATGATGGATGGATGGATGGATGATGGATGGATGGATGATGGATGGATGGATGGATGGATGATGGATGGATGGATGATGGATGGATGATGGATGGATGGATGATGGATGGATGGATGGATGGTGGATGGATGGATGGATGGATGATGGATGGATGGATGGATGGATGATGGATGGATGGATGGATGATGGATGGATGATGGATGGATGGATGGATGGATGATGGATGGATGGATGGATGATGGATGGATGGATGGATGGATGGATGGATGATGGATGGATGATGGATGGATGATGGATGGATGGATGGATGATGGATTGGTGGATGGATGGATAGATGGATGGATGATGGATGGATGATGGATGGATGATGGATAGATGGATGGATGATGGATGGGTGGATGGATGGATGGATGGATGATGGATTGATGGATGATGGATGAATGGATGGATGGATGATGGATGGATGGATGATGGATGGATGGATGATGGATGGATGATGGATGGATGGATGATGGATGGATGATGGATGGATGGATGGATGGATGATGGATGGATGGATGATGGATGGATGATGGATGGATGGATGGATGGATGATGGATGGATGGATGATGGATGGATGATGGATGGATGGATGATGGATGGATGATGGATGGATGGATGATGGATGGATGGATGGATGGATGGATGATGGATGGATGGATGATGGATGGATGGATGGATGGATGATGGATGGATGGATGGATGGATGATGGATGGATGATGGATGGATGGATGGATGATGGATGGATGGATGGATGATGGATGGATGGATGGATGGATGATGGATGATGGATGGATGGATGGATGGATGATGGATGGATGGATGGATGATGGATGGATGGATGGATGATGGATGGATGGATGGATGGATGATGGATGGATGGATGGATGATGGATGGATGGATGGATGATGGATGATGGATGGATGGATGATGGATGGATGATGGATGGATGGATGGATGATGGATGGATGGATGGATGATGGATGGATGGATGGATGGATGGATGATGGATGGATGGATGGATGATGGATTGGTGGATGGATGGATAGATGGATGGATGATGGATGATGGATGGATGATGGATGGATGATGGATAGATGGATGATGGATGGATGATGGATGGATGGATGGATGGATGATGGATGGATGATGGATGGATGGATGGATGATGGATTGGTGGATGGATGGATAGATGGATGGATGATGGATGATGGATGGATGATGGATGGATGATGGATAGATGGATGATGGATGGATGGATGATGGATAGATGGATGGATGATGGATGATGGATGGATGATGGATGGATGATGGATGGGTGGATGGATGGATGGATGGATGATGGATTGATGGATGATGGATGGATGGATGGATGGATGGATGGATGGATGATGGATGGATGGAAGATGGATGGATGGATGGATGGATGGATGGATGGATGATGGATGGATGGATGGATGGATGGATGATGGATGGATGGATGATGGATGGATGGATGGATGATGGATGGATGGATGAATGATAGATGGATGATGGATGATGGATGGATGGATGATGGATGGATGGATGGATGATGGATGGATGGATGGATGGATGGATGATGGATGGATGGATGGATGGATGATGGATGGATGGATGGATGATGGATGGATGATGGATGGATGGATGATGGATGGATGGATGGATGGATGGATGATGGATGGATGGATGGATGGATGGATGATGGATGGATGGATGGATGGATGATGGATGATGGATGGATGGATGGATGGATGGATGGATGATGGATGGATGGATGGATGGATTATGGATGGATGATGGATGGATGGATGATGGATGGATGATGGATGATGGATGGATGGATGGATGGATGATGGATGGATGGATGGATGGATGGATGGATGGATGATGGATGGATGGATGGATGGATGATGGATGGATGATGGATGGATGGATGATGGATGGATGGATGGATGGATGATGGATGGATGATGGATGGATGGATGGATGGATGGATGATGGATGGATGGATGGATGGATGGATGGATGGATGATGGATGGATGATGGATGGATGATGGATGATGGATGGATGATGGATGGATGGATGGATGGATGATGGATGGATGGATGATGGATGGATGGATGGATGGATGGATGGATGATGGATGGATGGATGATGGATGGATGGATGGATGGATGGATGGATGATGGATGGATGGAGGGATGGATGGATGGATGATGGATGGATGGATGATGGATGGATGGATGGATGGATGATGGATGGATGATGGATGGATGGATGGATGGATGGATGGATGATGGATGGATGATGGATGGATGATGGATGGATGATGGATGGATGGATGGATGATGGATGGATGGATGATGGATGGATGGATGGATGGATGGATGGATGGATGATGGATGGATGGATGGATGGATGGATGGATGGATGGATGGATGGATGGATGGATGATGGATGGATGGATGGATGGATGATGGATGATGGATGGATGGATGGATGGATGGATGGATGATGGATGGATGGATGGATGGATTATGGATGGATGATGGATGGATGGATGATGGATGGATGATGGATGGATGGATGGATGGATGGATGGATGGATGGATGGATGATGGATGGATGGATGGATGGATGATGGATGGATGATGGATGGATGGATGATGGATGGATGGATGGATGGATGATGGATGGATGATGGATGGATGGATGGATGATGGATGGATGGATGGATGGATGGATGATGGATGGATGATGGATGATGGATGGATGATGGATGGATGGATGGATGGATGGATGATGGATGGATGGATGATGGATGGATGGATGGATGGATGATGGATGGATGGATGATGGATGGATGGATGGATGGATGATGGATGGATGGATGGATGATGGATGGATGGATGATGGATGGATGGATGATGGATGGATGGATGGATGGATGATGGATGGATGATGGATGGATGGATGGATGGATGGATGATGGATGGATGATGGATGGATGATGGATGGATGGATGGATGATGGATGGATGGATGATGGATGGATGATGGATGGATGGATGGATGATGGATGGATGGATGGATGGATGGATGGAGGATGGATGGATGGATGATGGATGGATGGATGGATGGATGATGGATGGATGATGGATGGATGATGGATGGATGGATGATGGATGGATGGATGGATGGATGGATGGATGATGGATGGATGATGGATGGATGATGGATGGATGGATGGATGATGGATGGATGGATGGATGGATGATGGATGGATGATGGATGGATGGATGATGGATGGATGGATGATGGATGGATGGATGGATGGATGGATGATGGATGGATGATGGATGGATGGATGGATGATGGATGGATGGATGGATGATGGATGGATGATGGATGGATGGATGGATGATGGATGGATGGATGGATGGATGATGGATGGATGATGGATGGATGGATGATGGATGGATGGATGATGGATGGATGATGGATGGATGGATGGATGGATGATGGATGGATGGATGATGGATGGATGATGGATGGATGGATGATGGATGGATGGATGATGGATGGATGGATGGATGGATGGATGATGGATGGATGGATGGATGGATGGATGGATGGATGGATGATGGATGGATGATGGATGGATGATGGATGGATGATGGATGGATGGATGGATGGATGATGGATGGATGGATGGATGGATGATGGATGGATGGATGATGGATGGATGATTGATGGATGGATGGATGATGGATGGATGATGGATGGATGGATGATGGATGGATGGATGATGGATGGATGATGGATGGATGGATGGATGGATGGATGGATGGATGGATGGATGATGGATGGATGATGGATGGATGATGGATGGATGGATGGATGATGGATGGATGGATGGATGGATGATGGATGGATGATGGATGGATGGATGATGGATGGATGGATGATGGATGGATGATGGATGGATGGATGATGGATGGATGGATGGATGGATGGATGGATGATGGATGGATGGATGATGGATGGATGATGGATGGATGGGTGGATGGATGATGGATGATGGATGGATGATGGATGGATGGATGGATGATGGATGGATGATGGATGGATGATGGATGGATGGATGATGGATGGATGATGGATGGATGGATGGATGATGGATGGATGGATGGATGGATGATGGATGGATGGATGATGGATGGATGATGGATGGATGGATGGATGATGGATGGATGGATGGATGAATGGATGGATGATGGATGGATGGATGATGGATGGATGGATGGATGGATGGATGATGGATGGATGATGGATGGATGGATGGATGGATGGATGATGGATGGATGATGGATGGATGGATGGATGATGGATGGATGGATGGATGATGGATGGATGGATGGATGGATGATGGATGGATGGATGATGGATGGATGATGGATGGATGGATGGATGATGGATGGATGGATGATGGATGGATGGATGGATGGATGATGGATGGATGATGGATGGATGGTTGGATGATGGATGGATGGATGGATGGATGATGGATGGATGATGGATGGATGATGGATGGATGGATGGATGATGGATGGATGATGGATGGATGGATGGATGGATGGATGGATGATGGATGGATGATGGATGGATGGATGGATGATGGATGGATGGATGATGGATGGATGGATGGATGGATGGATGATGGATGGATGATGGATGGATGGATGGATGATGGATGGATGGATGATGGATGGATGGATGGATGGATGATGGATGGATGATGGATGGATGGTTGGATGATGGATGGATGGATGGATGGATGATGGATGGATGATGGATGGATGATGGATGGATGGATGGATGATGGATGGATGATGGATGGATGATGGATGGATGGATGGATGATGGATGGATGGATGATGGATGGATGGATGGATGATGGATGGATGATGGATGGATGGATGATGGATGGATGGATGGATGGATGGATGGATGATGGATGGATGGATGGATGGATGGATGATGGATGGATGATGGATGGATGGATGGATGGATGGATGGATGGATGATGGATGGATGATGGATGGATGGATGGATGATGGATGGATGGATGATGGATGGATGATGGATGGATGGATGGATGGATGATGGATGGATGATGGATGGATGGTTGGATGATGGATGGATGGATGGATGGATGATGGATGGATGGATGGATGATGGATGGATGATGGATGGATGGATGGATGATGGATGGATGGATGGATGGATGATGGATGGATGGATGGATGATGGATGGATGATGGATGGATGGATGGATGATGGATGGATGGATGGATGGATGATGGATGGATGGATGGATGGATGATGGATGGATGGATGGATGATGGATGGATGATGGATGGATGGATGGATGATGGATGGATGGATGGATGATGGATGGATGGATGATGGATGGATGGATGGATGATGGATGGATGGATGGATGGATGATGGATGGATGGATGGATGATGGATGGATGGATGGATGGATGATGGATGGATGGATGGATGATGGATGGATGATGGATGGATGGATGGATGGATGGATGGATGGATGGATGATGGATGGATGGAAAATAAGATAATTAGATAATATGAACTTCAAATAAGACGATGCAATTATTCTTTACTTATTTTAAATATAAATTGTCTTGTTCCATTGGCAAAGTGTGTCACTTGTCTCCTCAAACCAAGAAAAAAATTAACTTATTTTAAGAAATAATAACTTTTTTTTAAATTTTTCGCATTGAACAAAACAGCTTCAATCAGAGTTAGTTTTATTAGAACTCAGGAGATTTTCTCTTGGGGGAGAATCTGTGCCATGATGGCCGTACAGGGAAGGTTGGCACATAATGCAGATGCTGAAAAACCTCTTTGGGTTGGAGGGTCATATATTTCCTCGCAGTGATCGGAACGCTTTGCATTATGGCGTTCATCCAACGCTTGTAAAAGTATATGATTGGATCAATGTTACGATCTGCTTTACTGTCCTGCTCTGAGAAATCATCTCTGCAGTCTGGTGTTCCTTATTTCCTCATGATGTCATCCTGAGCGTCTTCATAGAACAACCGAAGCTCTCCTCTACAGACGGCCCCTCCTCCTTTCAAATTCATACAGAAATGGAAAAATAGCAGAAATAAGAGAGTGGAAGAAATGATACAAAAACAGACAAAAACATAAAACTGAAAAAAAAATGATTGAAATAATATATTTCAATGCTTGTTATTATAAGTCTGGTTATTATATAATATAACCAGACTTTCAAAATAATATATAAAAAACAAAATAAAAGCTTTTCTTTTCCATAGTAACTAAATATTAAGTCCATATTAGTGTGATTCGTCACTTAGGCCCCGTCCACACGAAGTCAAACCCTGGCCTAAACGCACGGCGTTTCGGGGGTCTGTAAACGATCTTTTTTTTATTCAGCCTTCAGAGTGGGAAGATTTTGAAACGCCGTTTTCGCGTTTCCATCTTTAAGCTCTAAACGGATTTTTTTCTTACACGCATGCGTCATAGCGTCGCCTCTAAACACGCATGCGCGACACAGTATCACAACAACAATGGCGCCGTACTGTGTTGAATGGTTGCTGCTCATGCTACTCACCCTGCTGTCGGGCTTACAGCAGAATCTTCTTCTTCTGGAATATCTCCAGGAAGAACAGAGCAATATCGACCACATAGTTCAGCACCTGAATCTGACTGAACCACCAAAATGGACCCGCAGGGCAACCATGTATAAATATTAGTGCGCATGCCCAACATTTCGTCGCCTATTTTTGCTTTGGCACCACAGCGCCACTTACAGGCCTGGCATACATTTTGCAGCGTTTTCATGCATTCGTGTGGACGATCACATTTATTTTACGTCTCCGTCTTTACGACAAACGTTCTGGAAAATATTAGCGTTTCGTGTTCGTTTTGACTTGGTGTGGACGGGGCCTTAATGTATGAAAATGTTCTTAGATTAGAGGATATGTGCCAATACTTCAATTAGCATTTTGAGATTATTAGTTACCATGGTGACGCAAGGCCCCACAACTCTGGCCCAACAGCTTAACAGAAATTAATCTAGCATCCAAACAGAACAAGTTTGTCAAACTCAGTCCTTTCATCGTCCCACATTTCATACTTAAAATCCCACATAATTTATTCTTTATCTTTATCGTATTTTTTCCATATTTTGCTGTGATTCTGTCCCAGTTCACTCATCTTCTTGTTTATTTGTTTATTTATTTGGATCGCCATTAGCTGTCAGTAATTTGACAGCTACTCTTCCTGGGGTCCCTTTAAAATTATACAGATACACAAAACATATCAAATGATCACATCATAAGAACCACGATACATTTTAAATTATATCCCATTACAGTACAATATGTTACACAAATATTCATATATTAAGGCTATCAACAAAGTGTTTTTTTAAAAGTGTTTTAAATGCACCTTTCGTAGTAGCAGTCGAGATGTTATGAGGCAGTTTGTTCCACAGAGTCACAGCTCTGAACAACACAGACCTGCACACTGCTTCTGTTCTCGGAATGGGTCGAGTCAAATGACCAGAAGCTGCCTGCCTGGTTGAATAATTGTGCTCATTTCTCACATAATGTAACAAACTGAACAAAAGAGGTTTTCCACAAACAATAATATTCCTCAGGAAACATTACATATTAGTCTCTCCTCTACTCTGAGCCACGACAGACGCACATGCAGCTCAGCAGAGCTGAGTCCACACCAGTGCCAGCCTGGCCGCTCTGATCTGTGCCGTTTGTAGTTTAGCCAGATGTTTCTGAGCTGCACCTGACCACACCACAGAGCAGTAGTCCAGGTGAGACAGCACTAACCATTTAACCACCAACATTCTAGAGGCTGAGGTCATGAAAGATCTAAATCTTTTAATACAAAACATATTTCTTTCCATATTTTTCACCACCGTATCTACATGTTTTTCCCAGGATAGCTGCTCATCAAATGTTACTCCAAGTAGTTTCACCTCTTGAACCTGTTCTATGTCCATATCCTTTAGCACAATATCAAGTTTATCATCACATTTTTTATGCCTAGCTTTAAATAAGATATACTTTGTCTTTGAGACATTCGAGGTTAGTCTGTTCTCATTAATCCAGGCAAGAAGCACCTGCAGAATCATCTGCATAAAGAGTTATGTTGCACCTTTTTAGGACAAATGGCATGTCATTAATAAAAATTGAGAAAAGCAATGGTCCTAGGCAACTGCCTTGTGGTACACCACACTGCATTTGTTGAGGTGATGAGAAGCTTCCATTAAAAAACACAGATTGTGATCTAGATGTTAAATAGTTTTGTATCCATTTCAGAGGAGTGGCACCAAATCTGTATGCCGATAACTTTTCAGGTAACATTTGATGATGCACTAAATCAAATGCAGAACTAAAATCCAGAAACACTGCACCAACTATCAGTTTTTTGTCTATGCTAGACAACCAATTCTCCGTCATTTCTGTAAGGGCTGCACATGTCGAGTGATTTTCCCTATATGCATGCTGTGATTCAAAAATCAATTTGTTACAGTTTAAATATGTTGAAATCTGTCCAAAAACAACCTTTTCCAGCAATTTACTAAGTATAGGCAGAATACTAATGGGCCTACTATTGACTGCAGAGAGGCTAACATTGGTAGTTTTTGAAAGAGGAAGTATTTGAGCAGATTTCCACATTTGAGGGAAGACCCCTTCTGTCAAGCTTAGATTAAACAAATGGCAGACTGGTGAAGCTATCACACTTGCAGCCATTTTCAGTAATCTGCCATCAATCTCATCCATTCCTGATGGTTTGTTTTCATGTAAACTTAGAAGCAAACTTTTAACTTTATCTGTGCTTAACAATTTAAATGTGAAATGACAGTTTTTATTCTTAACAATCAAATCATTGATTATTTGAGATGAAGTGCCCAGATTGCTGTAACACTTTGTGTCATTCATTAACTTATATATTTTATCATAATAATATTTACCAAATGGTCTGCAATATCTTTACCTTTTGTTAAAAAAAGTCTATTCACTTCTAAAAATGCTGGTGTCTTAATTTTGCTTCTGCCCATTAACTCATTCCAGGTATTCCACAGTTGTTTACCATCATTTTTCTTTTGATCTATCGACTTTCTATAATAATCCCTTTTTTTCTTTCTATTGAGCGTAGTCACTTTATTTCTCTCTTTACAATAAGCTTTCCATTTCACAGGAAATGCCACTTTGCCTAAAAAACAGGCTTCTTTTTTCAGGGAGTCTCTATGTGCCCTACTCTGTCTGAGCTCATCTTCAATCCATGGGGCTTTGTTTGCTCTTACTGTGAACTTTTTAAGTGGTGCATGCTTATTTACGACTGAGAGAAACAAATCACTGAAAAATTTAACGGCCATATCCACATCTTTTGTACATAGCACAAGGCTCCAATCTATCTCCTCCAAATCACTGATGAATTCCTCCACCTTAAAATTTTTATAACTTCTTCTAAGTATTATTTTTGGCCCACTTTTTGGCGCTTTACCTTTTCTGGCTAAAGCCACTATATTGTGATCTGAAAAACCAACTGGCACAGAAACTACCTGAGAGCAACTAGAGCTATGGTGTGTGAATATGTGATCAACGCATGTTGAGGGCATATGCCCAGATTCATTACAGAATATTCTAGTTGTTTGACAAGCTGTTTAAGATTACAGATTCTTAATGTGCTTTTTAGCTTTTTCTTAAGATGACAAGTTTTTGAGAGCCAGTCAATATTACAATCTGCCAACACATACATCTCATAACCCAAATAAGACATGTTTGACAGAATAGAGCACATTTCATCAACATGCAGTGCACCCGAATTTGGCGGCCTATAGATGCATCCAACAATAATTGGTCGACATATAAAGGAATATGTACTTCTAAGCATAAACATTCAACCGTAGGAACCATTAGGTCCGTCCTAATCTTAGCAGGGATTTGGCTTTTTATGTAAAACTCCACCTAGTCAGACATAGCCACACAATTATCAACAATCGTCTGATCCAAATGGGTCTCCGATACAGCCATAATATTTATTCTTTCCTTATGAACATAACTGTATAATTCATGTACTTTGTTTCTTAAGCTCCTTACATTAATATGAGCAATTCTCACACCTTTTTTAGGTAGATTTAGATCCATGAGTCTGTTTGAGGTACATTAAGAATGTGATGCCATCATATTGCATGTTTCAATCCCTGCTTTTGGGTTTAACAATCAAGCGATCATAACTGATGACTGCAGAGTCACCTCTCGCTCTTGCCTCTCTTAGAGCAGGTAACAGCTCTGCTCTCTTCTTCCTCAGTCCCTCTGAAAAGTCCTCATTAATGCATATGGAGGAGTTTTTCAGCTGGGCTCTTGCTCGCGCCATGATCAGCTGTTTGTCTTTAAAGCGCAGCAGATTTACCACTATGGATCTGGGTCTATCATTTTCACCCCTGAACCTTCCATTTCTGTGAGCTCGCTCAATCTCTACTGGGGCCTCCATTTTCAGTTGTTCAGTGAATAACTTTTTGACTTTGATTTCAGTGTCCTCCCAGGTCTCTTCAGGCTTATCTGGACCCAGTCCTGTGATCACAATGTTGTTTCTCCTAGACTGATTCTCCAAGTAGTTTATTTTTTCATCACAGGCCTTGACAGACATTTCAGACACTTCAGCTCCTTGTTCACTACTTCCAAATCAGTCTTTTGAATTTGTGTTTGCTTTTTTACGTCATCAATGTCTTTCTGTGAGTAGTGTAAACTCACTTTAATTTCCTGCACCTCTCCCACAAGTGAATCCACTCTTTTGTTCACAGAGTCCAGGATCATTTGACAAAAGCCACTGAAAGCCTTCTCCTGCCTCTTCAACAGCTCCTCATAATGATCCTTTTGTTGCTCCAGCATAAGCCTAACTGCCTCCATTGTCACATATTCAGCTTCCTCTGTGTTGCTTACTTTGTTTCCACCCTTATTGCGAGTAGTGGTCATTCTGTAGCCTCCTTAGGAAGAAAATAAACTCACAGTAGCAGTAGCACCAGTAGCATAGAGCTCCGCCACAGCTCAGCTCAGGGTAGCAGCAGCAAACAGGTTCTCCACAGCTCAGCTCTCGTCTGTAGTTTGTTTCTGCTGCTGTGTGATCAAACTTCTCCTGCCTTCAGCCTTGTTTCTGTCCGTCATCCTCCCATTCATCCCATGCATCCCATGCATCCCATTCATCCCATTCATCCCATTCATTCCATCCTCCCATCCACCCCATCCATCCCATTCATCCCATCCATCCCATTCATCCCATCCATCCCATTCATCCCATTCATTCCATCCTCCCATCCACCCCATCCATCCCATTCATCCCATCCATCCCATTCATCCCATCCTCCCATCCACCCCATCCATCCCATTCATCCCATTCATCCCATCCATCCAATCCATCCCATTTATCCCATCCATCCCATCCATCCCATTCATCCCATTCATTCCATCCATCCCATCCATCCCATTCATCCCATCCTCCCATCCACCCCATCCATCCCATTCATCCCATCCTTCCCATTCATCCCATCCATCCCATTCATCTCATTCATCCCATCCATCCCATTCATCCCATTCATTCCATCCTCCCATCCACCCCATCCATCCCATCCACCCCATCCATCCCATGCATCCCATGCATCCCATTCATCCCATTCATCCCATTCATCCCATCCATCCCATCCACCCCATCCATCCCATCCACCCCATCCATCCCATTCATCCCATCCATCGCATTCATCCCATTCATCCCATCCACCCCATCCATCCCATCCATCCCATTCATCCCATTCATTCCATCCTCCCATCCACCCCATCCATCCCATCCATCCAATCCATCCCATTTATCCCATCCATCCCATCCATCCCATTCATCCCATTCATTCCATCCATCCCATCCATCCCATTCATCCCATCCTCCCATCCACCCCATCCATCCCATTCATCCCATCCATCGCATTCATCCCATTCATCCCATCCTCCCATCCACCCCATCCATCCCATTCATCCCATCCATCCCATCCACCCCATCCATCGCATTCATCCCATTCATCCCATCCTCCCATCCATCCCAGTCATCCCATCCATCCCATTCATCTACATGTTGGTTTGCTCTCCCTCTTCAGCCCTAAACACGCCTACACAATGTTTGCTAAACCGAGCATTTTACCTCCATATCTGCTCCTCCATGCCTCCTTTGACACTTGTGTCTGGATGAAAAGGTATTTTTAAAAATCAAACTTCCTGAGTTAATAAAACATCCGTAAAAGTAAAACACCTCGTTAAGATATTAACATCTACTAAGAAGAACCAACACTACTTCAGTGGGAACTGCAGGTCAAATTCTTGGTTATCATTCATCCTTTGCTTGTTTATGAAAACGATGGAACAACTGCTGAGAAAATAGTTACCAGGAAATCTAATTTCCCAAGTGAATAAAAAGTAATTAACTCCAGTTATCATGAAGCCCTGAGAGCATATTTACGGCTTCAGAAATGAGGGATTATTAAGACACCAAATAAGCCTCATGTTTGTGGTTTTAATTATGCTCTTAATTATGGAGTTGGAGGATCTCAGGTTTTTAAAACCAGAAGTAAAGCAAAGTGAAGCATTTCGGCATCTGGAGGTTGTTGTTGAGCTGCTGAACAGAACTGTTTTGGAATATCTCACCTTCTTTGAATTCACTTCTATTCAGTTTATTTCTATAGCTCCAATTCACATCATGTCATCTCAGGTCACTTTCCAGTTCACCAGATCATACAGTCAGATTGATTCAAAGTTTTCTATCTAAGGAAAACCAGCTGATTGCATCGACTCATTGACTCTTCAGCAATCCCTCACACTAAGCATGCTTGTAGCGACAGTGGAGAGGAAAAACTCCCTTTGAACAGGAAGAAACCTCCAGCAGAACCAGGCTCAGTGTGAGCGGCCATCTGCTGAGGCCGACCGTGTACATAGAGGATTCATAACGAGTCCAGAACTTCTGTCCAATGACAGCCCAACTTCTGCTTAACACACAGCAGCGTAATGCCCATGGAATGATGCACAGAGTCCTGAGGGGGGCAGCGATGCCTGTAGAGGTGCCTGTCCTGCAGAAAAAGATTTCTTCGATCGTAGTATTAACCTAACTGCTGGGGTTTCTCTCTGGGTACTCCGGCTTCCTGCAGTCCAATGTTTGGCATCTGTTTATCCTCTTTATGTGTCTCTGTGTTGCCAGGCGATGCATCTCACCACAAATGTTACATTTACTGAACTCATTAGTCATTTTTTGATGTTGGTATTGGTCCCATAAATAATACTGGACCTGTTTAGAGATGAGCAGTGATTGTAGATGCTGGGGAAGAGAGGAAAAAACTTCATTTGAACAGGAAGGAACCTTAAGAATCACAATCAAGTTTATTACCAAGCAGATTTACACTTGCAAGGAATCTAACTTGGTGTTCATGATGCAGACAAATAAGATATATATACACATTACAGGATCTATAGTTATATAAAATATAAAACAAACTATATACAATATGTAGTATATAGATATCTACTAATTTAAATTTTGTTCCTTAAAATAAGTAGAACAAAAGACGTAACCTTTGTTTGCAGAGGTCAGCTGCAAATTAGCTTTAGCTTTAATCACAATTTCTATTAATTTCTAAAACTTGTTTCTCAAATTTTCTCACTTTTCATCATCAGAGAAAATGACAACAAATTATCTTTTCTTGAATACTTTTCTTCATCAGATAATATTTATTTAAAATGTATAATTTGCTTGGTTGTCTTTTATCAGCAGTGACACTCTACAGTTCAAATTCTCCTTTTAGGTCAGAAGTCGTGTTTCATCACAGTTTCTGTTCAGCAGTGCAGTTCGTAGCATTTTATCTACGTCTCCTGATTCTAGTTTCCTTCTACTTCTGTGGTCAAAAACCTTCCCAGCCCTAAATACCTTCAGGTTGTGTTTCTGTGTTGCTCTGTGAGAGACTCACAATCCAGGAGACTCTGGAGACACCAGCAGCTCTGCATGACCCTGCTATCCACAGCAGAGAGATTCACTGTTTGATTCTCATTATTTACTCTCTGCTGCAAGAATTGCATTTGCAGGGAAACAAATTCTTCACACTTCAAACTTGTTTATTTTGTCTGTTTGAGTGCTTGAAGAAGAAAACTTAGAGTACAGGTAAAAACATTCATCATGAGCGGCCTCATGGTCCCCTTAAAGGAAAAGTCGCTCATATTCAGAATCCAAACTTCTGAAAGTTCCTTAAATCTGAAATGATTCCATCCTGTTCAATAAATGATCAGTGTTTTTAATTCAGAGTAATTTTCATGTGAATGTGCTTTACTGGAGGCATCCATGTTTGTCAAAGAACACTACTGCCACCTACTGGTTAGTGACATTGTCACGGTGCGGTATCGGCTGTTGATCAAGTCCCAGTGCTGTATCTGGTGTTTGTCACAACGCGCTATTATCCAAGTCATCTTGAAAACATTCTTCTTCCAAATGTTGGCTACATATTACGGGTTTTTTCTCTGGCCAGAAGTTCGATGGCAAATCCTCCCTCTTCAAGTTGGCGATCCAACGACCAACCCGTCCGTGGAGGATCAGGAATCAGAAAGGTGGAATAACTCTTTATTTTTCACTTTTACCCGATGTATTCCAGCATCCAGCTGCCATGCACGTGGGCATTGTCAGTTTCACTATAGCTCTGGTGAATTTCAATGGTGAAATCCTCTGGAAATCTTCAATAATTGTTGTTGATTGCAGATGTGTCTAGTAGTTCCCATTGATTTAGCTTGTAAAGCGGGGAGAATGGCGCTAGGCTTACCGCACCGTGACGTCACTGCTGGAAGATGGCAGGAGGGAGGGGCTACTATATATGGGGGAAAATGGCCGCTCCCAGACTCAATGATCGCAACGAAAAATATTGTTTTAATTTTTTTTACTAAATTCATTCAATCTCAGTGAACGAATTAGTTTTAGGTAATTTTAGGTATAGATTATCCATTGATCATTCCTTGCTGACCAGAGTTTTCCTTTAAGACAAATAATTTCTTGCATCCCTGATGGAGGAAACTGTCATGTTTTGATGTCTAAACTTAATTGCTAATCACAAATAGGGGAGTGGTGGCCTGGTTCTTGGGGCATACAGCTTGGAATCCTACTAATGTCAAGGAACGCTATGGACAGCGGAAACATGCAAGAGGAGGAGAGTTTAGTGTCGGAGGTCGTGGATGAGTCTCCTCCGTCATCCATTTTTTATTTAGAGGAGGAAAGCGGGGACGAAGATGTTGTGGAAGAGGACGCCAGGGCGGCAGAAGCTTGGTTTGGTGTAGAAGGCTTCCAGCCGTACATGTTTGAGCCCTTGCCTCGCAACGCTGCCAGTTCTGTTAGCTCTACGCCTGCCGAAGACACAGACGTCCATCCCCGTGAACACTGGGACGCAACTCAATGGGAAAGGAAAGGATTCTGATTTCAACCGTTGCGTATATTAGCTGCGACACATGAATCAAGATGCTATGACCGAAAAAATTTGATTGACAGATGACCGTTGATATATGATTGGCCGAATTTAGGTGTTCAGGCTGACGTAGAACTAACTGGCCTGCAGAAGATAACGGAAAACACGCAGATTTTAAGACAGGATTTTTTCTTTAAACACAAATTTTCTAAATTTTTTGACAATATTATCTGATAAAGAGAACATTTATATACATTTTTAAGCCAGAATGATTTGACATTTAAATATTATTTCCCTACGACCCTTAACCCTCCACTGCTCCCCGGGGGCCGCACAATGGCAGCCCACTGCTCCCCAAGGAGGTGGGTTAAATGCAGGGAGTGAATTTCATTGCTCTGCACTTGTTACAGTGTAATGATGATAAATGATGTTTGTTAGACTGGGTGATATTTTCCCCTAAAGTGAAGCATTGATTGACTGACTGACCCAGAAGCCGATCCTTTACCAAGAACAACATAAATGCTTCTGGCTTCAACAAAATGACAGCAATCTGAGGCAAACTCCGAGATTCCAGTTGAAGTAAAAACCTGAACCACACTGAATATTTTGGGCTCTAAGCTGGATTTAAAAAAAAATATTTTTCATTGTTAAATAGAAGCATGAATAAACATGAGAGCAGCATAAAGCAGAACGATTTTCCATTTTAATTTAGGCACAGCAAGGTTGTTTCTGAGTGATTGATGAATTCCTGGTATTCTGGATTTCCTTAATGCCTAAATGTGCCCAGACTTGTGTGCAGCGACGACTGTTTACTTATTAAAGTGCTTCAAAAAGTCAGAGCAGAAGAATCAAACCATGATTAAAAGATATAAAGAGAATTTAATTATAAGATAATAAATAAACAGTAACTTTTAAAAAGCTCTTAAGGAAAAACAACTGTGAATAAAAATGCCTTCAGCTGCCTGTGAAATGAGTCTAGACTCATTATAATAAAAAATTATCCAAAAATAACAGAAGTTTTTTAACTGGAAGAAAAACAATCCCTAATTTTAAAGCTGATCCTAATAAATGGAATAAAGACAGGTTTTGTTTGGAGGATCTGAGGCAGAAGCTGCAGGGCAATAAAAACAACACTGTAGTTTTTAACCACTTGGGGCACTAGACCTGGAAAATGCAGGTTTCCACTGGCAGCACTGCACTGCGCATAACCTCTGAGTTCTGGTTCTGGTCTCAGACCAGTTTGGACCAGCAGCTCCAGAATCCTGGAGCTTAAGACGAGAAAATGTTCATTTTCTGGATGAAATCCTCCATCAGAGAACCAGAAACACGTCGATCAGCTGAGCTAACAGCTGTTAGCTTAGTTAGCTCTAGTGGTGTCATGACTCTGCACTTTTTAGTCCTGTTTAAGTTTTCAGAATACTTTGATTCATGTCTTTCTGTGTTTTCTAGTTTATTGGTTTCGTTTCCATTTTGTGTTATTCTTGTTATTTTTATTGTATTTGAGTTCTTCTATATTGTGTCTTTGCTCTCTGCTGCCCTCTTGTGTCAGTCTCCTTCTCCTAGCTCCCTTCTAGATCTTCTGTCCACACCTGCTCCCAATCTGCTGATCAGCTCTTTGTTAGGTCTCCCATTTCCACGCCTCATGTTCAGTCACTGTTTGCTGGTTCCTTATTGTTGTTTTGTTGATTCCTTGTCTCTGCCTCCCCACATGTTGTTTTTTATTTATTTATGTTTTTTTGCCTCATTTGCCTGTGGAAACGTATTAAAACTGCAAACTTATCTCTGCCTCCTCATCTCTGCATTAAAGTCCTCCCCACAACCTTGACAGGTAGGCAGCTCAGGCTGATGGAAGGCGGCGCTCTGGTCACATGACCCATTCAGAGACGCATCAGAACCTCTGAGCTCATAGAGGAGAGATTTTTAGTAAATGAAAGGGATTGAATGAAATCCATGAAACACATCTGAAAAACATAGATGTAGATCTATCATTAATAGGCAGGGTATGTCACTCCAACATACTGTCAGACTGTTTACCTTTGTTTCAATAAATGGGGGAGTGGTGGCCTACAGGTTAGGGCATAGACTATCTTAAGTTAATTAGCCTATTCATAGACAATTATCGTTGGTGCTGTTGGGTCTGTCTTTCCCAACAATGTGAGCCAGATTTTTATAGCTGACTTCTTTTCCAACAGATCTATAGATCAGATGCTAAAGCAGGTTTCTAGAGTTTCTGGGGTCTAGAACCTTTCAAATGTTGTGTCAAGTTTGCTCAGATTTTCCAGGCCGAGCCACAACCAACAGGATGCTGGGAACGCTCAGTTTGGTTTCTATCTCAACATGTTAGTAGGTCGATAACCTAAATAAAGAAAAGATCCACAACAGAAATTACGATTAAATCTCTTGAATGTTTTATGTTTCCAACCAGCTTTTAAAACTCAATTGTGAATGAAATTGACAAACAATAAATTGCATATTAACAGCACTGCAAACCATGATGTCCATAAATTCAAGTATTTAAGACATAATTTCTTTTGGTTTTACAGCACAAAATATGAATCATGTAAAATATTTTCAAATGTTCTCATCATCTCCTACCAGGAGCGTCTCTGGTTGGAGTTCACTGCTTGTTTTGCCCCCCTGCTATGAATCCCAGGTGAGCAGGGTTATTTCTAAATGAGGTGTTTGGCTTGAGGAAGGAGGGCGCTTGATTTTATGTTAAAAGCACTCCAGGCGGGTGGACATTAGAAACTTGCCCTTTCCTGGTTTAACTTGACAGGTCAGATGATTGTGTTGTAAAGCCTAATTAAGTGGTGGCAGAGGATGTGCAGCACCTGTTCTGTCTCATGAGATGTAAGATGCAGTGAGACCTCTAAAAAACCTAAACACACTGTCGGTGTTCAGAGATGGACCATGGTAGCATTAATGTGAGTTTTGCAGCTGCTTTTTGTATCTATGCTTCTTTTTCTATGTCTGCTTCTGTCTCCTTGAACCCCAGTGGGCCTCAGCAGATGGCCGCTCACACTGAGCCTGGTTCTGCTGGAGGTTTCTTCCTGTTCAAAGGGAGTTTTTCCTCTCTACTGTCGCTACAAGCATGCTTAGTGTGAGGGATTGCTGAAGAGTCAATGAGTCGATGCAATCAGCTGGTTTTCCTTAGATAGAAAACTTTGAATCAATCTGACTGGATGATCTGGTGAACTGGAAAGTGACCTGAGATGACATGATGTGAATTGGAGCTATAGAAATAAACTGAATAGAATTGAGTCACGTACTTTGAATTTCAGTCACAGCAGGGATAATTCCTTTGGACAAACATTCTTTCATGAAATCCTATTGATTGAAATAAAGATATATCTTATTATTCTGTACTTTAGATGTGAGGGGAATTATAAAAAAGATATTTTCTATATTAGCTTGGTCATGGTCTCATAGATATGAACTTGGTTTTTTCATCTTGCACAGCCATTGATGCATATCTCCTGTGCTCCATTGATTTACTTTGATCTTAGTAAGCAATATTAAAATCATTACACTGTTTCTTTCTGAGACGTTGGTTTTCCTGCGATGCAGAGTCTAATCTTCTCCAGGATTTAGTTTATAGTCTGGTTTACCTGCATGTTTTTATTTGCTTTGCTGCTGATACACCTGAATCCTCCATTGCTGGATCTATTCTCTTCAACCTGTTCTCCTCATAAAAACCTGGAGCCAACTCACTTTCACCATGTCACAAGTTACAGGAACTGTTTCTTTATATATATATATATATATATATATATATATATATATATATATATATATAAATAAAGTGTTTGGCCAAATTGACCGTTAAAAAAGAAATAAATAAAACAATAAACAGTTTCAGAGGAGTGATCATAGCGCTCTGCATCAGAGGTTTGTTTGCTGATGTCATGCAGGTCAGGAGCACTCAGGTAAATTAAGCAATGATTATCTAATAACCTTATTTGCTAATATGATAATCGAATGAACACAATTGCAGAGACTTGGCGAGTCGCATGACTCAAGTCAAGTCAATTCACAGGTCAGGAAGGGTGAGTCGAAGTCAAGTCAAGTCTTTTGCTGATTTTAATCCAGCAAGTCATAAGTCATAAATCTGGTGACTTGAGTCAGACTTCAAAAATATTGCGTACTGATATGCGAGCTAGCTTTTATTCTTTTAATATATTTTTTTATTAAACAGTTTATTAACTCCTAAATTAACTTCAAATGTAGAAACCTGCCGGCAGAATATGTTGGCTTTTATTATCCTGCTGCCTGCAGTTTGTAGCACAGACCTGAAAAACGCTAACATCTACTTCCAGCCGCCACCAACAGGAGGGGAAAACCCCCAAGAGGCGAGCGGGCCTCTTACTCCCACTCCCATCCCGCACCCCTCCCATTCTTGTTGTTTTTGAGCGCGGGTGAAAAACTCAGAGCGGAAGCACTGTTGGTTTTTGGGTCGTGTAGTTTTTTTGACTCGCATTATTGTGTAGGCTTCAAGGAAAAAAACTACAAAATGGCGGCGCCAGTACTGGATTTTTTTTTCTTTCTATTTTTTGGCATCAATCCTATTTTTTTTTAGTTTTTTTTAGTTATTATTGGTTTGCTCCCGCTCCCGTCTGCTCCCGTTAATGTTTAATCCTGTACCGTCCCAATCACGTGATCGTTACTAATACGTGGGATATGCCCGTGGGATTCCCGAAAAAATGTCAGTCTCTAATCTGGACAAACTTTACTGTCAGTTTTAATTAATAGTATGTGGCTACATGTAATATGAATTATTAAAACAACATTTCTACCAACTGACTCTCATCTAACAGAGCATTTCCACCGACAGACAGCATCATTTCTCTTCTTGGCGCTCATTCAAAGCGCCCCTGAAGTGTAGCGAATTAACCAATCATATAATGTTGCTAGGGAAAATTAATAAATATTAAGCCAATCAGCATCGCCAAAATGAATGACTTTGGGGCTCCTGGACTTTTGGCCCCTGCTGCAGTGATATAGGTGATGTAGCCAGCAGTCGGTCAGGCAGTGAGGTAGAGATTATGGCGATGATGACAGTTAAACTTGAAGAGCAGCTTTCTCACAATTCAGTGAGATCTTTACTGAGTTACCATTTCACAAGATGGTGCAAAAAATGAATGTAAAGGAGGCGGGACCCGACAAGCCCCAAATAAATTTAACACAGCGAACCGCGGAAAAAGCTAAATCCTACGAACGGACTTTTAGCAAGAGTTGGTTCCAGTAAACACTGCAAAAAACAGAAAGCTAAATAAGTCTTTTTTTTAAATCAAAATAAGCACATTTCTTCTTGAATTGAGGAGGTAAGTGAGACACTTTGCCAATGGAAAAAGACAATTTACATTGAAAATAAGAAAAAACAACAATACAACAATTGCAATGTCTTATTCCAAAAGCATATTATCTAATTATCTTATTTCAAGAGTAAAAATACTCATTCCACTGGCAGATCATCTCGAATACTCAAACGAAGGGTAGATACACTCAGATTTAGACATTTTTACTTATTTCTAGATGGTTTTTGCAGTGTAAGTCATGGCCGCCAGCCTGTGGGACAGTTTATGCACTTTTTTGTTTCTCTACATTCTTTTTAAAAGTGACCAGACTGATTTTGCGTGGACTTTCTGGACAGACAGACCTAAAACACCTCTCCGACAGCTGATTTAAAGCAATTTTTACGAAAGGCAAAGAAGAATGAACAATCTGAGATTCACATGGAAAATAATAGAATATAGTCAACTTTTTCTAGATGTGAGTTGCGGCGATGCCATTTTTTGGCCCCAATACCAAATAACCGAGTTTTATCGGAATTACAGAGTATTTCTTCACTGAAAGAAGAGCAAAACACTGCTCTGGAGGCTTTTCTCAGAGGAAAGATGTTTTTGCTCTTCTCCCGACTGGTTTCGGCAAGAGTAGCCTGGCTGTTAGTACGTCATATGCTTCGTTGATCTGATTGGTTTATTCGGCCCGTCTATCACCAACATAGGCCAATCAGCTAACCAGTATTTTCGCTCCTTCCCAAAATTACTTCAACGGAAGGTTTCTAGATGAATATGTGGAGCAAATCCATCTGGTGGAGTCAGGTTAAAAGCAAAGTGAATCCAGTAGAACTTTTTATTGCCTACCTGGAATGGGTGACAATAGTTGAAGAAACTTTTGGCTCTCAGAATGGTATCGGGGCCCTATTGGTTGGTACTCGCAGATACCGATACCACCATTTTAGTGCTGGATCGGGGCCCGCCCGATACTGGTATCGGGTATTGGTTCAACACTGAAATTAACACGTTCTCAATACATGAATAGTTTTTATATAATAAAAAAAGTATAGAGCTGACTAATAGCTTCTCTATTATTAAACTGATACTTACCTATATTGGAGCATGCAGAACACAGATTTAGCTTCACAGCCTCAGAAGGGCAAAATTTATGGACAATTAAACATGAAAGGATGTTTTATTTCTATAACGTGTTTTTATGATGTTTTTTGTTGTCATATAAATATACTGGTGTGATAACTTAGTATACGTTTGATTGGTTTTTGATTTACTTGTATTTTGAAGTTATATCGCCCCCCTCCCCCCGGGGGAAAGCTCCAGCAGCCGCCCCTGGAGCCGATATTAATGAATTCCTCTGAGTGTTTTTTTCCACAGAGAGGTAGTGTAAGGCAGCTGGATGGTTCGCAGTGATTTCTGCCGCCAGCAGGCGTCACAAACATGCCATGCGCCCCTTCCCTCCAAAATAGCAAATGGTTTCCCCCCCCCACAGTCCAACACTATACCCAGACCGCCTGCTCCCACCATGTGGGGGAGATAAGAGAGGAGGCACCAGCCTGGTATTCTTCATTGGAGGCGTTCAATTATGAGACGGAGGAACAGGAGGAAATTGAACAGCAGAAAACAGGAAATGTGAGACTTCATTCACACATCCAGGATTAATACTCGGCTCCAATGATTTATTCTTCATGAAGTCAATAGGAGCAGTAAGGCTGAGCTCAGTGCAGGATATCAACATTAAAACCCACTTTAACTGACCTAATATCACTAAGCTTGGGTTTAACCTGCTCTTATTTATCCATCTTTACCTTCCTGTTCTCTGTGCTGACTGCAGCCCATGCTGAGGACCAGCAGCTCACCAGCCAGAGTCAGAGTTCAATTAAACCAACATTTTCTGATCTATATAAATTTGATTGTTATTAAAAAGGAGACCAACAGCAGCGAATCAAACTTGCAGTTTCCTAATGGGCTGTAGGTCAGGCAGCTTAAAGTCGGGCGAACACTATGATTTGTTTTGCCCTTTTTTTGGGCCGATTCTCCAGTCGTGTTTGAATTTTTTGATCGGCCCGACTTTCAGCCTGATGGTGTGTGGTGTCGCCTACAGGGGCTAACGAGGGGCGATCAGCCTCTAACGACCACCTCGCCATCAGGAATCATAAGGTTGGGAGAAAATCAAGCATGTTTGAAATCCAGTCGGCCGTCGTAAGGTGGTGGGGGGCAAATCGCTCAGTGGGAAAACAAGGACTCTTCTTCTTCCTATCAGTGTCATAAACGGAGCAGATGGACCAACAATTCCAGGTGAGACAGTCAGTAGGAAAGATAAAAAACTCAGAGGTTCCCACCCAAACAGGAACAGAGGGATCCAGACTTCCAGGAATCCATATAGAGCCTTCAGGCAGGTTCACAGTCTGATGGGTCCAGAAGGGTGCCCACACAGAGAAGTTCAGATGCAGACGGACAGGCTCAGATGAGGACGGACAGGCTCAGATGAGGACGGACAGGCTCAGATGAGGACGGGCAGACTCAGATGCAGACGGACAGGCTCAGATGCAGACGGGCAGGCTCAGATGAGGACGGGCAGACTCAGATGCAGACGGACAGGCTCAGATGCAGACGGACAGGCTCAGATGCAGACAGACAGGCTCAGATGGAGACGGTCAGACTCAGATGCAGACGGACAGGCTCAGATGAGGACGGTCAGACTCAGATGCAGACGGACAGGCCCAGATGCAGACGGACAGGCTCAGATACAGACGGTCAGACTCAGATGCAGACAGACAGGCTCAGATGGAGACGGTCAGACTCAGATGCAGACAGACAGGCTCAGATACAGACGGACAGGCTCAGATGAGGACGGTCAGGCCCAGATGCAGACGGACAGGCTCAGATACAGACGGTCAGACTCAGATGCAGACAGACAGGCTCAGATGGAGACGGTCAGACTCAGATGGAGACGGTCAGACTCAGATGCAGACGGACAGGCTCAGATGAGGACGGTCAGGCTCAGATGCAGACGGACAGGCTCAGATGCAGACGGACAGGCTCAGATGATAACGGGCAGACTCAGATGCAGACGGACAGGCTCAGATGCAGACAGACAGGCTCAGATACAGACGGTCAGGCTCAGATGCAGACGGACAGACTCAGATGCAGACCGTCAGACTCAGATGCAGACGGTCAGACTCAGATGCAGACAGACAGGCTCAGATACAGACGGACAGGCTCAGATGCAGACGGACAGGCTCAGATGCAGACAGACAGGCTCAGATACAGACGGTCAGGCTCAGATGCAGACGGTCAGGCTCAGATGCAGACGGACAGGCTCAGATGAGGACGGACAGACTCAGATGCAGACGGTCAGACTCAGATGCAGACAGACAGGCTCAGATACAGACGGACAGGCTCAGATGCAGACGGACAGGCTCAGATGAGGACGGACAGACTCAGATGCAGACCGTCAGACTCAGATGCAGACGGTCAGACTCAGATGCAGACGGACAGGCTCAGATGAGGACGGACAGACTCAGATGCAGACCGTCAGACTCAGATGCAGACGGTCAGACTCAGATGCAGACGGACAGGCTCAGATGAGGACGGACAGGCTCAGATGAGGACGGACAGGCTCAGATGAGGACGGACAGGCTCAGATACAGACGGTCAGGCTCAGATGCAGACGGACAGGCTCAGATACAGACCGACAGGCTCAGATGCAGACGGACAGGCTCAGATGAGGACGGACAGGCTCAGATGCAGACGGACAGGCTCAGATGCGACGGACAGGCTCAGATGAGGACGGTCAGGCTCAGATGCAGACGGACAGGCTCAGATGCAGACGGTCAGGCTCAGATGCAGACGGACAGGCTCAGATGCAGACGGACAGGCTCAGATGCAGACGGACAGGCTCAGATGCAGACGGACAGGCTCAGATGATAACGGGCAGACTCAGATGCAGACAGACAGGCTCAGATGCAGACGGACAGACTCAGATGCAGACGGTCAGGCTCAGATGCAGACGGACAGGCTCAGATGAGGACGGACAGGCTCAGATGCAGACGGACAGGCTCAGATGCAGACGGACAGGCTCAGATGAGGACGGTCAGGCTCAGATGCAGACGGACAGGCTCAGATGCAGACGGTCAGGCTCAGATGCAGACGGACAGGCTCAGATGCAGACGGACAGGCTCAGATGCAGACGGTCAGGCTCAGATGCAGACGGACAGGCTCAGATACAGACCGACAGGCTCAGATGCAGACGGACAGGCTCAGATGAGGACGGACAGGCTCAGATGCAGACGGACAGGCTCAGATGCGACGGACAGGCTCAGATGAGGACGGTCAGGCTCAGATGCAGACGGACAGGCTCAGATGCAGACGGTCAGGCTCAGATGCAGACGGACAGGCTCAGATGCAGACGGACAGGCTCAGATGCAGACGGACAGGCTCAGATGCAGACGGACAGGCTCAGATGATAACGGGCAGACTCAGATGCAGACAGACAGGCTCAGATGCAGACGGACAGACTCAGATGCAGACGGTCAGGCTCAGATGCAGACGGACAGGCTCAGATGAGGACGGACAGGCTCAGATGAGGACGGACAGGCTCAGATGCAGACGGACAGGCTCAGATGAGGACGGTCAGGCTCAGATGCAGACGGACAGGCTCAGATGCAGACGGTCAGGCTCAGATGCAGACGGACAGGCTCAGATGCAGACGGACAGGCTCAGATGCAGACGGTCAGGCTCAGATGCAGACGGACAGGCTCAGATGCAGACGGTCAGGCTCAGATGCAGACGGTCAGGCTCAGATGCAGACGGACAGGCTCAGATGGAGACGGTCAGGCTCAGATGCAGACGGTCAGGCTCAGATGCAGACGGACAGGCTCAGATGCAGACGGACAGGCTCAGTGGCTGAGAAAACAGAGTCAAGACGTTGTAGTAGGATTAGGACTTTAAACTGGTCTCCTCCTTGGAGTCAGGCTTAGAGAAATAAAACTAAGAAGGACCAGGACACGATCTGAAGACAAGACAGACATGAAAACCGTGTCACTCCACTGGACGCCAGGAACCAGGACACGAACCTTTGACCTAACTAAAACTAACAGAACTGAACACAAAACACATAACAATGATGTATGAATGATGTGGGATTTCTGGGGTTTCTGTTCTTTGTGCTTCTGTTTTAGGAGGGAGATGCTCGGCCCGCTGCTGCAAGGACTGATCACTGAAAGACATTCTGCTAGTTATTATTATGAAGGTAAAATTAGCAGCTGCAGGAAGTAGTTCAACATGGAGTTCAGCCTCAGTGCTATGATAGTTCCCCTCATCAGGGTCACCAGCTCCATCAGGAACATCTCCTCATGCTGTCTGCACAGCTTGTCTGAAATAACTTCTAAAACAATATTTTGTTCATTAAAAACTGGCATAAGGACCATGCTGTTGCTTAGCATCCCTGTTATTAAGTCATGTTGTTTTATTCTCCCATAAACTGCATTTTTTTTAGCCAAATTTCCCAAACAGCTGCTCTCATTCACAAAATGTTAATGCTGAGTCTGAAATAGGGACGGAGAGACAATCTGTTTAAACCTCTTATTATCAAACCATCAGTACAGAGGATCAAACATCAGCTGTTTTTTAACAGCTGCAGCACAATCAGAACCTCACAGTAAGAACTTCTACCGACGTCAGGCTGACATGGAGAAATGAGCAGAAGAACGCGCCGTGACGTCACTGCTGGAAGATGGCAGGAGGGAGGGGCTACTATATTTGGGCAAAAATGGCCGCTCCCAGACGCAGTGATCACATTGAAAATATTTTATTATTATTTTTTTTTGCTGATTAACGCTAGATTAATTAAATCACAACAAACGTTTTAGTTTTAGGTATAAATATTGATCCATTGATTATTATTGCTGACTGGACTTTTCCTTTAAAGGACCATTTACCACTAAATCAACTTATTTAGCTGATAAACCGTTTAAATCAATGTTCTCTAGTCCTGTCTACATGTCCTTGAGCTTATTTTGACAATTTACTGATCATTTGTTGAAATTCTGCATGTGTCGATGACTGCATCGGATGTTTGTTGTCGGCTCAGCCAGGATGTGACCTCAGCGAAGGAGAACTCAGCAGCTCTACCCTGAGCAGTGGCAGTAAATTTAATTCTTCTTCTTCTAATGGAAAACAGAATTTAATCAGTATTTTCTTTAAAGGTAATAAAGTAAATGCTTTAAAACTGGATATAAATAATTCTGCATTATCTGTCAAGTCTAGTAGAATGATCTGACATCAGTTTACCATCAGTCACATGACCTAAAAGCTGATGGAAATTTAAATAATGAAGACAAAGATACCTACCGTATTTTCCGGACTATAGAACGCACCTCACTATAAGCCATTGCCACTAAATTCATGGGAAAAGCTGCAAACGTAAATATATAAGCTGCAGCTTTCATGGTTCTTGGCACTGATGACTGGCTAAAATACTCATTTCATTCACCTGTCCATGTCTGCCCAGTTACTAACCAAAGCTCGTCTGATCCACCTCCTCCTGTCTCTAATGAAGGTTCCGGTGGTGAGAGTGTTTTTAAAGTTCTTTGGTGTTTCTAATTTCCTGATCCTGACCTGTTCTGCCTCTCTACCACTGAGCCTGCCTGGACGGTTTGCCTGAACTGTCTTTGTACTCCTGGACCTCTGAGCCTGTCCGTTCCTGTTCTGATCTGTTTGCCTGACCTGGCTTTGGACTCCTGCATGTTCTCCGGGGCTTCAGCATCTGGGACACTCTGGGCAGCGGTTGCCACTTCTTGTTGGCAGCCAACTGGCTGTATCCACCTCGTTCTCCGGGCACAGATTGAACCCTAAAACAAGGTTAGTGACTCACGTGGATCATCCTCCATCATACTATCATGGTCACTAACCTGTGTTTCTCTCCTGCAGAGAACCACATTCTTAGATGCCTAACCCGCTGCTATTTAGATCCACAACATCCAGTTTTATTTTAAAAAAGGCTTTTGAGTAACCCCACTGTCCATCTAACCTGAATACTGGGCCCTCTGTTCTGTCGTGACTATAAGCCGCTGATATCTACTTAACTGTCCGCCATCAAACCTGTAGGGGGCGCGCTACATATCACCCCTGGTGTAGGGACGAAGAAGAATGCTAGCTGCTGTTAGCTTGTTAGCTTGCAGCAGTAAGAGCTTCTACTGAAAGACGGAGTTTCATCAGCTCTTTATTTCAGCTCTGCAGGAGTTGAGCTCAGTCCCTTCATTGGTTCAGCAGTTTTCATGCAGCAAATAAATGTCAAAATGTGTGAATTCAGGACATTTATTCTCCGTTGTTGCTGCTGCTAGCATCTTCTTGTGCTAAATGAAAATTAGGCCCTCATTCTTTCATTTCCATCTTTGACTTCCTCCTCTGGTGGTTCAGAAAATCCACAGAAAAACTGCTTATAAGCCACATGGTTCTAAGCATAGAAAAAATTAGAAGCTTATAGTCCAGAAAATACGGTAACAAAAATGTGAGAAAAAGGAGTGAAAATCTTTTTTTTAGTTTAAAACAATGATTCAACATTTTATGCCATTAAAGTCATTTATTCCTTTTTATCGGAGTGTTTGTCCCTCATACGACCGAGCAGATCTATCATCGCTGGCATTGTTGCTGCTGATGCTCCTGTCAATCAAACCCCTCCCCTCCACATCTGGACACCACCTTCCTACAAGCGTTTTTCAATTATATGTTACAGCTCTACATTAAAGCAGCTTTGGGTAACTTTTATCCAATTATTAAATGAATTTGAAATTAACAAATAACTTTTCAGGATCTTAAGAGTCATAAACTCTCCTCCGTAACAAAAGAAGGTTTAATGTGCTTCTATGGAGTAAGTTTTGCCTCATTATTGTTGCCTCAAAGAGCAGGTTTAGTAAACAGATATTTCAATAAAAATGCACTGCAGAAACTATAGAACTGGTGTTAATCAAATGTTTGGTTTTTTTAGAGTTTCTTTGCTGTTTTCACCCTAAGATCCTGAGATAACTGCAGGTCTGCAGGCAGGAGCTCAAACACAGACTCATTTCCTCCTGTTTTACATTAAACAACATTTTTAATTACAACGCTTTTTTAGGAATCCAGTTTGTGGGGGTTGTGTTTTTGTGTGTTTTCCCCCACCACCAGGTGGCGCCTGGTTCTCATTGGCCCTCTCACACACCTGTGGATGGTTACCTCATTACCGGAGGACTCTTAAGCTGCTGACTGCCACTACCTCGACGCCAGAGTGTTTGCCAGTTTTGGGTACTCTAGCCAAGCTGAGTTTTGCTGAGTCAAACTGAGTTTTGTCATCTGAGTCTTAACCTTGTTTTTTTTTTTGTCTTTGCCTCTGGGCAGGAAGTCATCCTGCAAACTGGATGTTTTGGACCTTCTCCCCCCTGGAAGGATTCTCTGAGCTGAGCATTCAGACTGGTGGTTTGGATCTACTTTTTCCCAAGGATTGTTTGAGCTTTTCTCTGAGCAGGGGATTCATCTCCACAACGAACCGTTCAGGAAATCTAAGTGGCAGTCAGCTCCTCCGTTTCCTCAAGGAAACACCTCAACCTGGTTAAACCCTGTCCGCCGTCCAACGAACAAGTCTACAACTGGAACAACCCACACCGCCTGGATTCAACGAAAGAGTTCTGGAAACGTGAGTCCTGTTGCCTTTATTTCCTTTTTTCAAATTAAGACACAAATTTCCCACTGAGCCTGAACTAACCGCAGAATCTTCCCCTTCACTTTTGAGTCCCGGTTCGCCAGCGTTCAGAGCAGCACTGGACTCCTCTCTACCAACTCACAATAAAACTGTTAGACCTTCCCCTGGTCTCTCTGGTTGGTTTTCTGCATGTGGGTCGGATCTTTGGATAAAATCATGACACTCTTTTGAAAACGAGTCAAAGTCACGTCTGCAGTCGCAGCTTTGCAGAATAAGAGCTTTTCAAACAAAGCATTTTAAATGCCACAATAACATTTAATAAATTTTAATGCCAATTACGGCCTTAGTTTAAAAAATAATAATTTAATGACTATTTCTTTTTTAATGATCGGTGAAAACACTGAACATAAATATGAGTGTGAAACTCAGGTCAACTTATATCACACTGCAAAAACAATCGAGAAATAGTTAAAAAAAATTAAATTAAGTAATTTACCCTTAATTTGAGCAGGTAAATAAGATGATTGGACAATGGAATGAGCATTTTTACTGTCAAAATAAGATAATTTGATGATATGCACTTGAAATAAGACAATGCAATAGTTTTTTCTTATTTTAAATGTAAACCATCTTGTTCCTTCTTACCTCTTCAATTCAAGAAATTGACTTTCATTTCATTTTTTGCAGTGTAATATTCATTTGACCAGAAAGTAAACATAGAAAACATTTACAGAAGATTCAGAGGTGATTTATAGAAGTATATTTAAATTGGTTAAAAACATTTTTAGGACTAAATGACAGAAATATTTTCTTACAATGATTTGAATTGTCAACCTTTTCATGGCTGAGAGTTCCAGGTTTGCTCAGAGGAAACTGCTTCAACATTTCAGATCTAAAGTCCCGGTTCCTCAGAACCTGGAAAATGCTTTTAGTTTGAAGTAAAACAAATTATAGGAAACCCAAATTCTCAATTATGGTGACTAAAAAAAAAAACGTCTGTTTGTGATCTAAAACGTCACACCGGATGAGAGAAGACAAAGGATGGCAAATAAAGTGTAAATAAGTGGAACATTCTGAAATGAAACAATCAGTTTGGTGACTAAAGCACATTGGACATCTGAAGGCGTAGAAATTGGAAACAACGAGGCGGTGCGTTTGGGTGAAGCTGTGAAAGAATCGGCATCAGCTGCATCCTTCAGGCGGAGCTGTATTGACAGGTGTTGTCAAGGGGGGGGTCTAACCTTGTTTGGGTTTTTGCCAGCGGCGTTTTTACCCACATGGCGGCGAAGGAGGAGCGAACTGGTAGAAGGGCAGATGTGTCCACATTCATTTTCTCTATCGAATAATCACGAAGCCAAAAGCTTGCTTATTCATCGTTTATTCTGTGCTTTATGTGTAGAAGTCTGAGCAACAGCTCAGCAGGAACATTTCATCAGTTTCTTCCTTATGATGCTGACTGGGGTCCACTCACTATCTGCAGCATCAAACTGCACCTGAGATGACCATGAGGGAATCAAGAGACAATTAAAAAGGTTATTAATTATTGCTGTTGTGTAATTCATTAAAGTCGGTGATCAGGATGTCGATGCTCGTCTGTGAAACCCTGCAGGACTTATGAGGCCTGGCAGGAGGACAGCCTGCAGCGCCCTGCAGCTCTGATTGGCCGGCTGCTGGGTCTGAACTGCACCAATATCGATGATGGATGAGGAGGAAACTGGGATGGTGGCTGAAGAACAACAAATTTATTTCCAGGGATCAGAACAAGCTGTGAAAATTAGATCTTTGTTGTGCTTCCAGGGTTTCTGAGGCTTTTTCCTCTGATGTTTTTTTTATCTAAAATAAGAAAAACATTCCTGCTTCAAATGTTTCCGTTTTCAACCTCAGCTTAACATCATCTTAATACAGCTTCAATACACCCCTCTGCTATTGGCTGCTAGACTTCCTCACCAACAGACCTCAGTCAGTCCGGGTCGGACAGAACGTCTCTGATGTCATCAGTCTAAGCCCCTCCCCTCAGGGCTGCGTCCTGAGCCCCCTGCCGTTCACCCTGATGACTCACGACTGCGTCCCCAGGTTCACCACCGATCACATGGTGAAGTTTGCAGACGACACCACGGTGGCCATCACACTGATGAACTGTTGGATAAAACACTGAATGTTTGAAAAAATGCTGCGCTTTAAGAAATGGAAATGTCTTGAAAGCTTTACTGAAAGAAAATGTTTCTAAATCTAAGCTGATGATCTCCAGATCAGCTCCCATCGTGTCTCATTTTCTATCGACGCTAAGAGACTCGTTCTTGTAGATTCAAGCACATTTTAGGAGAAAGAAAAACCATGTTCATCTTTTCAGAGGCTCAATGCACGATTACCTAAAGTTAAAAAGGGATGAGAAGGAGGGGCCTGGATTAGCTTAGGGTGAAAAGAAAAAAACATGTAAAACTCAGTTTCCTGGATGAGATATTTTCAGCCAATTTGGCCCAAAACAAGGTGGAGCTTTTTTTCCTGGAATTTAAAGTTAATTAGTCTGCATCCAAATCTATGTTTTCAGTGCACAGAAATAAACAGATAAACATCAAACATCTCATTTCATGTCTATTATCTAAGTTACTTTGCCTGTATCCTGGAGCTCCCACCCCAATGCATGAGCAGGGAGGTGTTTTAGCCACTGATGGAGGCTGGAGAAGCCAGAACATTACATTCAGCTCTGGATGCTGCATTCAATCACAAAAAGATGATTTCACTCCAACGTAATTAAGAAACAACGATGCAATGACTGTCCTCTCATAACGGCGAATAATAAAAATCCCATCATTGTGTCAGTCTTCCAAATGCCAACTTCAAGCAGAAACAGAGCGTCTCCGTTTCACAGCAGAGCGCTGAGTTAAAGCATCATCATCCTGCAGCTTTTTGGCTTTTCTCTGACTGACAGAACAGAACCTGAATGTTTTCTGTTACCTTATACTCTTCGGCCGAAATCAGAAAGAAAGATGGCGGACTCTGAGGTTTCTGAAAAGGAGGACCCTTCCGCAGTGACGGTAGCCGTGGACCCGTACAGCAGGCGGGGGGGAAGCATGGGGCCATGGCTAGCGTCACCGGGTCGGGGTTCGGTCGCTCCGTCCACAGACCAGCCCCGGAGCTGACGGCCCGGTTCTGGCGCTCTGTAGATCGACCGAAATCCCAGACGATTTTGAAATTCACCCCGGACATTTTCTTAGACCTCATAAAACGCTTGAAGTGAAGAACTGCTTCACTGTGTCGCCGTTAAACTGCATTAAAACTTTTATACTGCTGTAAAACCGCGTATTCTGTCCCGTAAAAACCTTTGTTCAAAATAAGGAAACATAAAACCAATGTGGAATTAAGATCAAAGCATATTAATTCCAAACAGATTAAAAATTAAAAGGACATCTCTGAATAAAAGAAGCTCTCCATCTTAGATGTAGAAACCTCCTTAGAAAAACCAGAAGCTGCAGATTTTGAAACATCGTTTCTGAAACAATTTTCCTCAGAGAGACACAGATAAAAATGGTTAAAACAGGAAAATTTATGATCATTTTAATTTCATTTCCAAACATGAACCACAGGTCAAAGGTGAACATGTTGCATCACATGTTTTGTTTCTCAGGTCACTACAACGTCAGTAATAGAATGCAGACGGGCTAACGTTAGCCCTGGCCGCTGTGGGGGGCTAACGTTAGCCCTGGCCACTGTGACGGGCTAAGGTTAGCACTGACCGCTGTGGGGGACTAACGTTAGTCCTGGCCACTGCGACGGGCTAAGGTTAGCACTGACCGCTGCGACGGGCTAACGTTAGCCCTGGCCGCTGCAGACGGCCTAACATTAGCCCTGGCCGTTGCAGACAGGCTAACATTAGTCCTGGCCACTGCGACGGGCTAACGTTAGCCCTGACTGCTGCAGACAGGCTAACGTTAGTCCTGGCCACTGCGACGGGCTAAGGTTAGCTCTGACCGCTGCGACGGGCTAACTTTAGGCCTGGCCGCTGCAGATGGGCTAACGTTAGTCCTGGCCACTGCGACAGGCTAAGGTTAGCACTGACCGCTGCGACGGGCTAACGTTAGCCCTGGCCGCTGCAGACGGAATAACGTTAGCGCTGGCCGTTGCAGACGGGCTAACGTTAGCACTGACCGCTGCGACGGGCTAACGTTAGCCCTGGCCGCTGCAGACGGAATAACGTTAGCGCTGGCCGTTGCAGACGGGATAACGTTAGCCCTGGCCGCAGCAGATGGGCTAACGTTAGCCCTGGCCACTGCAGACGGATTAATGTTTACGATGGTATGAACCGAACAGGGGCCAGGACCTGGTCTACTATTGGCCCCTGTATGGACCCGTCCAGAAACACTATGTCCCCACCATGTCCCGATGGGGGAATGCGATCTCTGGGAGGTTATGCGGTTTAAGGTCAGAGCTCAGATGTTGAAATTCTGTTTTTCCAGGGAGGGAGAAGCTGCTTTCTGAACTCATCCACTCCGTTTTTCAGCTGGGATGTAATCTTGGCTCAGCTGCTGCCTTCGTTGGACTCAAACATGCAAATGAAAACGGGTATTTATGGTTTTCAGGAAAGATGGATGGGGGGGCACTGACTCCTCCTCCATCGATGCAGGAATGGGATGAGAGGAGGGGAGAGTTACAGCTAGTGTGTGTTATTCCTGGGGGTGGGGGTCAGAAGGAAAGGTGGGTAAAGACTTGTTAAAGGGATGGAAGGAGAGGTGGAGAGATTAGTAATAAAAGGGGAAAGGTGGAGAGATTGCATGAGGTGAGATGGAGGGAGGAGATGAAATAGAGATTGGAGAAGCTGCAGTTTAAACAGATTGAAGGAGGAGTGATTGTTTTTCCTCACAGAGAGAAGCACTCAGGTCCAACTGCAGCGTGACAGTGGAGCGTCTGACCATCGCCCCCCCCCCGGCAGCGTAATGCATGTGGTAGGGTGTCAATAGAAAATAACAGGACGTTCACTGCTGGCTGCATCAGATTTCTAATGATCCGTTCTGCTTCCGCTGCACTAACTGGATCTACACGTAGAAAAAGGTGAATAGTTCAAATGAGAAAACAGTTATTATAAGAGCAGCGAGCAGGAGGGCTGTGCTGTAGCTGTCCGTCTCCAGCTAACCTCCGGAAGCCTCTGATTGAAGATGCTGAGGGAGGGGTTGGTATTTTTGTTTTTGTTGTTTTCTGTTGGTTTTTTCCCAAAAAAATAGCTGTTTTTTTTACCTATTATGCTGAGAAGTCAGGATTCTCTGCAATGTTCTCTGTGCTGTGAAGCCTCCTCCTCTCATCCTGCTGATGATCCACCTGAACTTCTCCTGCTGCTCCACCGACCTGCCAGGTAGTCACTTCTGCTCATAAAGCTGCTGTCACACCGTGCCCATTTATCCAGCGCATGCCCGACGGCCCAGAATCTCCTACAATGCTTGCATACGCTGAGCTTTTTATGGAGTTTTTCTATTTTGGGCATATTCAGGTAAATTCTATTCAGTTTATTTCTATATCTCCAATTCACATCATGTCATCTCAGGTCACTTTCCAGTTCACCAGACCATCCAGTCAGATTGATTCAAAGTTTTCTATCTAAGGAAAACCAGCTGATTGCATCGACTCATTGACTCTTCAGCAATCCCTCACACTAAGCATGCTTGTAGCGACAGTGGAGAGGAAAAACTCCCTTTGAACAGGAAGAAACCTCCAGCAGAACCAGGCTCAGTGTGAGCGGCCATCTGCTGAGGCCGACCGTGTACATAGAGGATTCATAACGAGTCCAGAACTTCTGTCCAATGACAGCCCAACTTCTGCTTAACACACAGCAGCGTAAT
The DNA here is from genome assembly GCA_030533445.1 of Cyprinodon diabolis. NCBI lineage: Eukaryota > Metazoa > Chordata > Actinopteri > Cyprinodontiformes > Cyprinodontidae > Cyprinodon > Cyprinodon diabolis. The sequence continues at coordinate 809,712 of CM060079.1, forward strand.
GCCCATGGAATGATGCACAGAGTCCTGAGGGGGGCAGCGATGCCTGTAGAGGTAGAGGTGCCTGTCCTGCAGAAAAAGATTTCTTCGATCGTAGTATTAACTGCTGGGGTTTCTCTCTGGGTACTCCGGCTTCCTGCAGTCCAATGTTTGGCATCTGTTTATCCTCTTTATGTGTCTCTGTGTTGCCAGGTGATGCATCTCACCACAAATGTTACATTTACTGAACTCCAGAGTCGGACGCTGGAACACTGTCCCCCAATGACTGACGCAGAGAACGGGCCCGCCCTGAACGCAGCTTTAGTCATTTTTGATGTTGGTATTGGTCCCATAAATAATACTGGACCTATTTAGAGATGAGCAGTGATTGTAGATGCTGGGGAAGATTCTCAATCATCCCGGTCATTCCAAAAAAGGTAGAAATTCAATTCAGTCCAGGATTGTTTATCTGAAACCAGGAAACAGTTTCAGGAGTTTGACTCTTTTTCTCTGTGAGGAAAGTTCAGGAAAATATAGAGAATATATTTGAATATATTCTGTATTTAAATATATAAATATCTAAATACAGAATATTATCAGCTCCCACAGATGATTATCTACCAATACAGAGAGTAAATCATCAGATATTAATATTTCATTCAGCTGCATCCATGTTTAGAACAGGAAGGTTAAAGATTTTAATTTATAGCAATGATTTAGCGGAGCTCAGTGGACAGAATGAAAGACCATAACATGGTGAGAGACTCAGGTAGAGATTTTTAATGGCTTTGGAAAAAAAAAACAGACAGGAGAATAATCAGCAGATGGAGCGTAGTTGGAAAAGTTGGTGCAGCAGTCCTAAATATGCACATCAGCAAATAATTGAATCAGGAGAATAAAACACATGAAAATGAGTGCAATCATCCTGCTTGTTTACAAGCGACTTTAACAGCTTTTAACTGGAGAGCTCATCATAAAAACACCAAATTTGCCATTATTCAATAACCGGCAGCGGTCGGGTGCTTCCTGACCTTTACGGTGCAGATGGCTCCTCTTTCACTCAGACACAAGTTAGCTTTATTTTAACCAAAAAATACTTTTCCTCCAACTTCACCGTTTCACAGCCGCCTCTAAACAAACCGCTGATTTCTGCTGAATTTTGACTTGTTCGGAGTTTACAGCAGGTTTTTTTCATCACGGTGTTTAGATGAAAATGTGGTAAAAACTTATTTTGTGAAGAAGTTGACGAGCAGAGGAGTTTAGGTAGAATCGCAGTGATTCATTTTAATAACCTGTGACAGGAAACAGAGGAGGCCGGATGAAGAGCAGTTTGTTACTGGAACATGAAACCTACTTTTTATCATAAAAATGTGAATTTAAAATTATCTTTAAAAATCGATAAAAGATTTTATGTTGAATAGAATTTTGTGTGTTTCCCAGTTTTAATTATATACTTTTAGGAAATGCTGCTGTTGAGTTAAAGTTTGTGTTTTTTATAAGGAAGATACTTTAGTTTGTCCTCTTTGCAGTATTTGTACCATAAGATTTCCCTGTAATATTTGTGATGCAGACCTAAGGAGGAATAATCTCCTCATCAGGGATCTTTACGTAAACAAATATCTATATCAGGGGTAACCGATCGATCAGCAGGATCCGCATTAAGAAAATCATCAACCAGTAAAGATCTGGAGACATTTTTAATCATAATCTGTTACTTTTAACAGAATTTAGCACTGAAATAAAATGAGGTGTTTATGATTCCATGTTATACATTGACTTTTTAAATAAAAAAATCAAAAGATCGATAATTTTTCCATTTTAAAATCTAAAGTTTTTTTTGAAGTAGAGAACAACAATCGTTCAGTTTGGTTTATAGACAATTTCCTGATTCCCATATTTTCTCAAAGCCCTGAACTGTTTGTTATTTTCTTTCTTTTTTCTGTCTTAATGTTGGCAGTGGGCTTTAGGCTGCCCTGCAAGGCTTTAAACCTGGGTTTAACCGGAGACTAAGCCATTCTCAAGCACATATCAAGGTGCTCATTTTGAGCCTGGATCCAGATTTATTGTTGATTCTGTTCATGGTGGAGAATCCTGCTTCACAGCAGCAGGTTGAGCCAAACATCCTCTAAATGTGCAGGGTCATCTTTGAGCACGCCATTTCACTTTTCTTTCACCAGTTCACCGCAGTTCTTCCAGCAGTCCACACTTTCTCTGCTCTCTTTTTCTCATCGTCTTCTCCTTCTTTCCCATCGCCCGGCTTGCCACAGGTTTGCCTGCTGTGTCTAAAAGTAGCAGCAGCAGCAACCCAGACTGACAGCTCATTGGCTCATTGGATCACGTGCAGCCTGGAGCCGGACGCTCCCCAGGGCTTTACCGTATTAACAGGAGAAGAGGCGCAAGTGAAGTTAGACACTGTCATCAGACAACATGTGGTAATTTATAGATGTTTTGGGTCCGGATTAGCAGCAGGTGGGTGCGGATCTGGACCGCAGTCCGTTAATCCATGACCTCTGGTCTAGATTCTGGTCATATTAAGACAATAAAAGACTTGAAATATGTCAGTTACTGTGTAATGAATCTAAAATATATGAATTTTCAAGTTTTATCATTACATTATGGAAAATAATTAACTTTATCATAATATGCTAATATTTTGAGGACCTGAGGACCAAAGCAAGACGTGTGACTCTGATCATCTGCTCCCTCTGAGCAGAGAGACTGGAGAACATGGCAGAGGGATGCCGGGTTATGTAAACCATATTCACTCACAGAAATGAATTATGGTAGACTTTATATTTAAGCATATACATCTATTAGATTTTATTTAAATTAAATATTTTTAAAATTGATGTATTGAAATTAATTATAATCTGTATAATTCTGTCAATTCTAAATTATATTAAATGTAATTACTTAATACATATTAACATGGTTTAAATAATCAAAGCTGTGAAACGAATTAGATTCTTTTATTTAAAATGTATGTGATCGGTTTGCATACAATTCACGCTACCTGTAAGCTAAAACAGGAAATGACATCAGGAAATGACATCCTCATTTTCCGCTGGACGCCATCTTCTCTGATCAGATTTAACGGTAAGTAATCCAAGTCATCCTTTGTCTTATTACATCAATCTGTGTATTATTTGTGCAGTTCTTATCGTATTACATTAATAGCGATTCACTGATGATTGTAAGCAGTTTTATCTTGAGGCCTACTACCTCGTGCACTGGCACCCACTAGCTAACGTTAGCTAGCAATTCGTTAGCTAGCTTACGTTAGCTAGCAGTTAGCTAGTGGTGAAACAAAAGACAGTTTGGAGATGGAAAGGGTGGCTCTACTGACAGAGGTATAATGTGCAATACATTATATCTTATCTTACCTACCCATGATTACACCATGTTCATGGCATGGCCAGTATGTACATAAGAGCTTTTCACCCGTCATGTTTTTTGCACTATACTTTTATCTAGCTCAGCTCAACAGTTCATTTTGCACAGCACTAGACACTTAAGCTGTTTTGTGGTTACTTTGCACAGTTATTTTTTCTTTTACACTCGGTTTGTAAAATATTCTTACTCCCTAATCATATTGTTAATATTTCTGTTTCCAATTGTAATTTGCACCATTGGTGAGAGTTTCTCATCATATCTCGTTATACAAATATCTTTACTGACGTTTCATTCCATTTCAGGTAAAAAGAAGAAAAGGGATGAGAACCTCATCAAGGCCAAGATGCAGCGTACATTCTCCCTCAGGAGACAGGAGGTTCTCCAGGAGCCAAAGATTCCTGAGTTTTTCAATAAATGGCCAGCACTCTTTGACGTCACTGAGGCAAGTGTGAATCTGAAGTTTAGTAACTTACGGTATATATTCTTCTGGGCCGTTCAGATACAGTGTCTTTTTAGCATATTACTGTCAAGGTCATGCATGTCAATGATTCTGTGCAAAGCGCTTTTTTTTTCTCATGCACGTTCGACCTGCTTCTTCCGCCGGTACACGGTCTCAGGCTGTGTATCACATCCTGTTTCGCTCAAGGACATTTTGACATGTGGACACTCAAGGCTGGGATTTGAACCACTGACCTTTGTTCTATGATTGACCCCTCTACCAACTAAGCAACAGCCACCCCTGTCTAAGTCTGTGTCCTGTCTCTGTTGTCTTTTACAGATCAACTTGGAGTTTATGCGGCTGACAACTGTACCACTGACCTCAAAATTTTTGGGGGAACTTGACCGCCTGACCAACGACTTGATCGGGGTTTTCAACACTAAAGGGGGAGTTGCAGGGAAAAAAGTCGGAGCCATGATGGCAAAGATGGAGAATGTAAGTAATTTTTTAGTCTAACCCAGGGGTGTCAACTTCATACGCCGTGGGCCAAAATTTTTTATTTGTACAAGTCAAGGGCCAGACTGGTTGTTTATTGAGAACTTATTGAAATTACATTTTTGCACATATTGAACCTAAGACTAACATAGCCTGTAAATGATTGTGTATAAAAAAACATTAATCATTAAATAAAAAAAAATCTGTTGCATTCATTTCTAATGGCATGGAATCGTGTAATGTTTGTTTCAGAATCAAGACATCAACGTGAGGCATGATTACATTTTGAGATGTCTCAGCATCTACCTCTGTGAAGACCTGGACACATTGGTCAAAGAATACGTGGTATGTATGCCATCTTTCTTTGTGCCAGATGTTATTAATTTCCCTCTAGATGTGCCTGATAGCATGTGGTGTTCATGAAAATGTGATGGGCATTAGGTCGCATTAACCTTGACCAATAGTTCGTCATTGAGTCCAATGGCTTGTTTGTTTTGAGTATGAAATTTCCTCAATTCCTTTCCTTATTGGACACAACCCTCATTGTGATCAACAATGCTCAAACACTACTTTTAAAAAATTAATATTTAAATAGTTGATGGTCGTCGAATGTACAACTCCATTTATACATAATGTGACTTTTTATTTGTTTTGTTTTCCAGGCTTTTAGGGAGTCAAAGATCTTGAGGTCATTGTAACCTTGAACTCCATCCCATTCTCATGAACACTATATCCACAGTGCCTTGAGAGAATTTTTTCAAATTAACACGCACTTTGCCTCAATGATGATCTGCTTAGAATTTGGTGGTCAAAGGTGAGGGTGACACACCTCATTGTTCTCTGTTCCCTCCATCTTTCAGGACATGGAATGCAGTGAGTCAGAGGCAGATGTCGCAGGGCCAACCATGGCAATCAACACCGTTCAAGCTGAGGGTGATGATCATGATGGTCCTGGTGGACTCTTTGCAGATGTCGGCGTGGTCCTGGAAGGGGTTGAAGTTCTCCACAACCTCCAAAGTATCAACCATGCATGTGTAATGCTTTATGGGTTGATCTATGCTCTTAATCTGAGCTATCCAAGAAGCTTGAAGAATACATTCAAAGCTTACCAGAAGATCCTGATGGACCTGGAATCGTCTAAACTTTCCCCCAAAGTACGAGCACTGAAACTCAAATTGCTCAGGTGACAATTTTTTGGGGGTTGGGCGGTGATGGGAGTAGGAAGTACAGGAAGAGACCGCCCATACATGCCGATAACCAAGTGTTTATAGTGTTCCTGTACATTCGCAGCCTTGAAGATTCACACATCGAACACACAGAAAGCTAGAAACAGAAGGTGCTCAGTTAACTATGTTCTGCTTAAAAAAAGTGTTTAATGTTGTTGAGCCTGTAGAGTTTGTTCTAGATCCAAAAAATTGCAGGTCCTTTCAATATATCCCATTACTGCGATCGTTACTTGATTCTGCTGAAGTGTTGAATAGAGTTATTAATACCCACAGAACACAGAGCAGTCACACTGACCAAGAAATTGTATGTACTTAAAGGAAAACCTGTTCCTCTCAAGTGATGAGTTTTTGATGTGTGAATCGTATGTGTGATAATGTATTGAATGTTCTTGAGCCTGTAGTTTGTTTTAGATAAAAAGAGCAGGTCCTTTACTGCCATTGTTGGAGCAGATAATTTACTTTTGTTCTAATGATATTAGAAAACATTTTTCATGTTCCAAGTATGACTTGGTTGAAGAGCTACACTACCTGCTGAGTACAATGTCTGTGTGAAGAGAAGCTTTAATGTTAATAAATGAGGTGGTCTGATTGTATGCATCATTGAGATGTTGTTGAATTTCAAACAAATACACAATCATGGTGAATACAAAAATGCATTGAATATGAATCGTAACCCTAACCCTATAGAAAAAGATTATGGGATATTAATAATAAATACATAAATCGAATGCATTTTGATTGAATATAAGCTTAATTGTTATGTAATTTAAACACATACACGTTATTCATCTTGAATAGGTAACCTAATTACTATGTAATTCGAACAAATATACTTAATGTATTTTAAATATATAATCAGAACAATATGCATTTAAATTCAATAAATTATATTAAAGCTGAATACATAAACCTAGGGAATATGCATTTAAAAAGAATAGGCTTTATTACACTGATGCATATGGATCATGTAAAGTTTATTAGGTCTGTTTATGTTAAAAATATTTAAAAAATCAAATGGAACTTTGTTATTAATTATTTTACATAATTCTTAAAAGTTAGGGTTAAATATTTCTGTGAGTGTTCCTTCTAAAGGGAGATACTGTTGATAATATTTTTAAATGTTGTCCATCTGTACAATAGATCCACCTGAGCTCTGGATCTCTGCAGCTCAACCAGAGTAACTATGGGCATCTTCTCTGCTTCTCTCTAACTGGAATATTGGTTTGGGGACAAAAGCAAGTCAGAAGTAGACTCATAAATTATTTTATAATTATCTAATTCATCAGTCGGGTTAACGAGGAAATTCTGACTTTCCTCACTGACTTAATTATACTATTAACTGAACTTAATCATCTCACAATGGAGAACTTCAGCTCTGCATTTAACCCCTCCCCTTGGGGAGCCGTGGGCTGCCATGGTGCGGCGCCCGGGGAGCAGTGTGGGGTTAAGGGTCATGCTCAGGGACCCAGAGTGGCAGTCTGTGGGATTTGAACATCCAGGACCACAATGCTCAAACCAGTAGGCCAACACCCATTAATAACGCTGGAGAGCTCCCCCTGCTGGTCACTGTTTGTTCCTGAAAGCCCATTAAATCTAGAGAACTGTTTGCCTTCAATGTTTACAGAAATTTGGGGGAAAGTATTTATTTATTTCATGGAAGCCTTTTACTTCCATCCCTGTCTACATCTTAATGAGGCTGTGAGCAGCGATCAGGAGGAGCTTTAGTCAGCGGGAAGCAGAAGCTTCACAGCCAAATTAAAACCCCATTATGTTTTCATTTCATGCTTTTTATTGGAGAATTTCAAGATGAAAAATGGGGGGGGGGGGGTGGGGGCAGGAAAGGATTTTAAAGGGAGGTGTAACCCTTAACCAATCCGTTCCTTCCTTCATCCCGTTGTCTTTGTGTCCACTCTGTCCTTAACCCAGATAAAGGACATCTGTCTCACCTCGTATGTCAACATCTGGATGATGGTCAACATCTGGACGATGGGTGAACATCTGGATGATGGGTGAGCATCTGGACGATGGGTGAACCTCTGGACGATGGGTGAGCATCTGGATGATGGGTGAGCATCTGGACGATGGGTGAACCTCTGGACGATGGGTGAGCATCTGGATGATGGGTCAACATCTGGACGATGGGTGAGCATCTGGACGATGGGTGAGCATCTGGATGATGGGTGAGCATCTGGACGATGGGTCAACATCTGGACGATGGGTGAGCATCTGGACGATGGGTGAGCATCTGGATGATGGGTAAGCATCTGGACGATGGGTGAGCATCTGGATGATGGGTGAACATCTGGACGATGGGTCAACATCTGGACGATGGGTGAGCATCTGGACGATGGGTGAGCATCTGGATGATGGGTAAGCATCTGGACGATGGGTGAGCATCTGGATGATGGGTGAGCATCTGGACGATAGGTCAACATCTGGACGATGGGTGAACATCTGGACGATGGGTGAGCATCTGGACGATTGGTGAACATCTGGACGATGGGTGAGCATCTGGATGATGGGTGAGCATCTGGACGATGGGTGAACCTCTGGACGATGGGTGAGCATCTGGATGATGGGTGAGCATCTGGACGATGGGTCAACATCTGGACGATGGGTGAGCATCTGGACGATGGGTGAGCATCTGGACGATGGGTCAACATCTGGACGATGGGTGAGCATCTGGACGATGGGTCAACATCTGGACGATGGGTGAGCATCTGGATGATGGGTAAGCATCTGGACGATGGGTGAGCATCTGGATGATGGGTGAACATCTGGACGATGGGTCAACATCTGGACGATGGGTGAGCATCTGGACGATGGGTGAGCATCTGGATGATGGGTAAGCATCTGGACGATGGGTGAGCATCTGGATGATGGGTGAGCATCTGGACGATAGGTCAACATCTGGACGATGGGTGAACATCTGGACGATGGGTGAGCATCTGGACGATTGGTGAACATCTGGACGATGGGTGAGCATCTGGATGATGGGTGAGCATCTGGACGATGGGTCAACATCTGGACGATTGGTGAGCATCTGGACGATGGGTGAGCATCTGGATGATGGGTGAACATCTGGACGATGGGTCAACATCTGGACGATGGGTGAGCATCTGGACGATGGGTGAGCATCTGGATGATGGGTAAGCATCTGGACGATGGGTGAGCATCTGGATGATGGGTGAACATCTGGACGATGGGTGAACATCTGGACGATGGGTCAACATCTGGACGATGGGTGAGCATCTGGACGATGGGTAAACATCTGGACGATGGGTGAGCATCTGGACGATGCGTAAACATCTGGACAATGGATTAGCATCTGCACGATGGGTGAGCATCTGGACGATGGGTCAACATCTGGACGATGGGTGAACATCTGGACGATGGGTGAACATCTGGACGATTGGTGAGCATCTGGATGATTGGTGAGCATCTGGACGATGGGTGAACCTCTGGACGATGGGTGAGCATCTGGATGATGGGTCAACATCTGGACGATGGGTGAGCATCTGGACGATGGGTGAGCATCTGGATGATGGGTGAGCATCTGGACGATGGGTCAACATCTGGACGATGGGTGAGCATCTGGACGATGGGTGAGCATCTGGATGATGGGTAAGCATCTGGACGATGGGTGAGCATCTGGATGATGGGTGAACATCTGGACGATGGGTCAACATCTGGACGATGGGTGAGCATCTGGACGATGGGTGAGCATCTGGATGATGGGTAAGCATCTGGACGATGGGTGAGCATCTGGATGATGGGTGAGCATCTGGACGATAGGTCAACATCTGGACGATGGGTGAACATCTGGACGATGGGTGAGCATCTGGACGATTGGTGAACATCTGGACGATGGGTGAGCATCTGGATGATGGGTGAGCATCTGGACGATGGGTGAACCTCTGGACGATGGGTGAGCATCTGGATGATGGGTGAGCATCTGGACGATGGGTCAACATCTGGACGATGGGTGAGCATCTGGACGATGGGTGAGCATCTGGACGATGGGTCAACATCTGGACGATGGGTGAGCATCTGGACGATGGGTCAACATCTGGACGATGGGTGAGCATCTGGATGATGGGTAAGCATCTGGACGATGGGTGAGCATCTGGATGATGGGTGAACATCTGGACGATGGGTCAACATCTGGACGATGGGTGAGCATCTGGACGATGGGTGAGCATCTGGATGATGGGTAAGCATCTGGACGATGGGTGAGCATCTGGATGATGGGTGAGCATCTGGACGATAGGTCAACATCTGGACGATGGGTGAACATCTGGACGATGGGTGAGCATCTGGACGATTGGTGAACATCTGGACGATGGGTGAGCATCTGGATGATGGGTGAGCATCTGGACGATGGGTCAACATCTGGACGATTGGTGAGCATCTGGACGATGGGTGAGCATCTGGATGATGGGTGAACATCTGGACGATGGGTCAACATCTGGACGATGGGTGAGCATCTGGACGATGGGTGAGCATCTGGATGATGGGTAAGCATCTGGACGATGGGTGAGCATCTGGATGATGGGTGAACATCTGGACGATGGGTGAACATCTGGACGATGGGTCAACATCTGGACGATGGGTGAGCATCTGGACGATGGGTAAACATCTGGACGATGGGTGAGCATCTGGACGATGCGTAAACATCTGGACAATGGATTAGCATCTGCACGATGGGTGAGCATCTGGACGATGGGTCAACATCTGGACGATGGGTGAACATCTGGACGATGGGTGAACATCTGGACGATTGGTGAGCATCTGGATGATGGGTGAGCATCTGGACGATGGATTAGCATCTGCACGATGGGTGAGCATCTGGACGATGGGTGAACATCTGGACGATTGGTGAGCATCTGGACGATGGGTCAACATCTGGACGATTGGTGAACATCTGGACGATGGGTGAACATCTGGACGATGGATTAGCATCTGCACGATGGGTGAGCATCTGGACGAAGGGTCAACATCTGGACGATGGGTGAACATCTGGACGATTGGTGAGCATCTGGACGATGGATCAACATCTGGACGATGGGTCAACATCTGGACGATTGGTGAGCATCTGGACGATGGGTGAGCATCTGGACGATGGGTGAACATCTGGACAATGGGTGAGCATCTGGACGATGGGTGAGCATCTGGACGATGGGTGAACATCTGGACAATTGGTGAGCATCTGGACGATGGGTGAGCATCTGGACGATGGGTCAACATCTGGACGATGGGTGAACATCTGGACGATTGGTGAGCATCTGGACGATGGGTGAACCTCTGGACGATGGGTCAACATCTGGACGATGGGTGAACATCTGGACGATGGGTGAGCATCTGGATGATGGGTGAGCATCTGGACGATGGGTCAACATCTGGACGATGGGTGAACATCTGGATGATGGGTGAGCATCTGGACGATGGGTGAGCATCTGGACGATGGGTGAGCATCTGGACGATGGGTCAACATCTGGACGATGGGTGAGCATCTGGACGATGGTCAACATCTGGACGATGGGTGAACATCTGGATGATTGGTGAGCATCTGGATGATGGGTGAGCATCTGGACGATGGATTAGCATCTGCACGATGGGTGAGCATCTGGACGATGGGTGAGCATCTGGATGATGGGTGAACATCTGGACGATGGATTAGCATCTGCACGATGGGTGAGCATCCGGACGATGGATCAAAATCTGGAGGATGGGTGAACATCTGGACGATGGGTGAGCATCTGGATGATGGGTGAGCATCTGGACGATGGGTCAACATCTGGACGATGGGTGAACATCTGGACGATGGGTGAACATCTGGACGATGGGTGAGCATCTGGACGATGGGTGAGCATCTGGACGATGGGTGAACATCTGGACGATGGGTGAGCATCTGGACGATGGGTGAGCATCTGGACGATGGGTGAACATCTGGACGATGGGTGAGCATCTGGATGATGGGTGAGCATCTGGACGATGGGTGAACATCTGGACGATGGGTGAGCATCTGGATGATGGGTGAACATCTGGACGATGGGTGAGCATCTGGACGATGGGTCAACATCTGGACGATGGGTGAACATCTGGACGATGGGTGAGCATCTGGATGATGGGTAAGCATCTGGACGATAGGTGAGCATCTGGATGATGGGTGGACATCTGGACGATGGGTGAACATCTGGATGATGGGTAAGCATCTGGACGATAGGTGAGCATCTGGATGATGGGTGAACATCTGGACGATGGGTGAGCATCTGGACGATGGGTGAGCATCTGGACGATGGGTAAACATCTGGACGATGGGTGAGCATCTGCACGATGGGTAAACATCTGGACGATGGATTAGCATCTGCACGATGGGTGAGCATCTGGACGATGGGTCAACATCTGGACGATGGGTGAACATCTGGACGATGGGTGAACATCTGGACGATTGGTGAGCATCTGGATGATGGGTGAGCATCTGGACGATGGATTAGCATCTGCACGATGGGTGAGCATCTGGACGAAGGGTCAACATCTGGACGATGGGTGAACATCTGGACGATTGGTGAGCATCTGGACGATGGGTCAACATCTGGACGATGGGTCAACATCTGGACGATTGGTGAGCATCTGGACGATTGGTGAGCATCTGGACGATGGGTCAACATCTGGACGATGGGTCAACATCTGGACGATTGGTGAGCATCTGGACGATGGGTCAACATCTGGACGATGGGTCAACATCTGGACGATTGGTGAGCATCTGGACGATGGGTCAACATCTGGACGATGGGTCAACATCTGGACGATTGGTGAGCATCTGGACGATTGGTGAGCATCTGGACGATGGGTCAACATCTGGACGATGGGTCAACATCTGGACGATGGGTGAGCATCTGGACGATGGGTGAACATCTGGATGATGGGTCAACATCTGGACAATGGGTGAGCATCTGGACGATGGGTGAGCATCTGGACGATGGGTCAACATCTGGACGATGGGTGAACATCTGGACAATTGGTGAGCATCTGGACGATGGGTGAGCATCTGGACGATGGGTCAACATCTGGACGATGGGTGAACATCTGGACGATTGGTGAGCATCTGGACGATGGGTGAACCTCTGGACGATGGGTCAACATCTGGACGATGGGTGAACATCTGGACGATGGGTGAGCATCTGGATGATGGGTGAGCATCTGGACGATGGGTCAACATCTGGACGATGGGTGAACATCTGGATGATGGGTGAGCATCTGGACGATGGGTCAACATCTGGACGATGGGTGAGCATCTGGACGATGGGTGAGCATCTGGACGATGGGTCAACATCTGGACGATGGGTGAACATCTGGACAATTGGTGAGCATCTGGACGATGGGTGAGCATCTGGACGATGGGTGAACATCTGGACGATGGTGAGCATCTGGATGATGGGTGAGCATCTGCACGATGGGTGAGCATCTGGACGATGGGTGAGCATCTGGATGATGGGTGAACATCCGGACGATGGATCAAAATCTGGAGGATGGGTGAACATCTGGACGATGGGTGAGCATTTGGATGATGGGTGAGCATCTGGACGATGGGTGAACATCTGGACGATGGGTGAGTATCTGGACGATGGGTGAACATCTGGATGATGGGTGAGCATCTGGATGATGGGTGAGCACTGGACGATGGGTCAACATCTGGGTCGATGGGTCAACATCTGGACGATGGGTGAACATCTGGACGATGGGTGAGCATCTGGATGATGGGTAAGCATCTGGACGATAGGTGAGCATCTGGATGATGGGTGAACATCTGGACGATGGGTGAACATCTGGATGATGGGTAAGCATCTGGACGATAGGTGAGCATCTGGATGATGGGTGAACATCTGGACGATGGGTGAGCATCTGGATGATGGGTGAACATCTGGACGATGGGTCAACATCTGGACGATGGGTCAACATCTGGATGATTGGTGAGCATCTGGACGATTGGTGAGCATCTGGACGATGGGTCAACATCTGGACGATGGGTCAACATCTGGACGATTGGTGAGCATCTGGACGATGGGTCAACATCTGGACGATGGGTCAACATCTGGACGATGGGTGAGCATCTGGACGATGGGTGAGCATCTGGACGATGGGTCAACATCTGGACGATGGGTGAACATCTGGACAATTGGTGAGCATCTGGACGATGGGTGAGCATCTGGACGATGGTCAACATCTGGACGATGGGTGAACATCTGGACGATGGTGAGCATCTGGATGATGGGTGAGCATCTGCACGATGGGTGAGCATCTGGACGATGGGTGAGCATCTGGATGATGGGTGAACATCTGGACGATGGATTAGCATCTGCACGATGGGTGAGCATCCGGACGATGGATCAAAATCTGGAGGATGGGTGAACATCTGGACGATGGGTGAGCATTTGGATGATGGGTGAGCATCTGGACGATGGGTGAACATCTGGACGATGGGTGAGTATCTGGACGATGGGTGAACATCTGGATGATGGGTGAGCATCTGGATGATGGGTGAGCATCTGGACGATGGGTCAACATCTGGACGATGGGTGAGCATCTGGATGATGGGTGAACATCTGGACGATGGGTGAGCATCTGGACGATGGGTCAACATCTGGACGATGGGTGAACATCTGGACGATGGGTGAGCATCTGGATGATGGGTCAACATCTGGACGATGGGTCAACATCTGGATGATTGGTGAGCATCTGGACGATTGGTGAGCATCTGGATGATGGGTGAACATCTGGACGATGGGTGAACATCTGGATGATGGGTAAGCATCTGGACGATAGGTGAGCATCTGGATGATGGGTGAGCATCTGGATGATGGGTGAACATCTGGACGATGGGTGAACATCTGGATGATGGGTAAGCATCTGGACGATAGGTGAGCATCTGGATGATGGGTGAACATCTGGACGATGGGTGAGCATCTGGACGATGGGTGAACATCTGGATGATTGGTGAGCATCTGGACGATGGGTCAACATCTGGACGATGGGTCAACATCTGGATGATTGGTGAGCATCTGGACGATTGGTGAGCATCTGGACGATGGGTCAACATCTGGACGATGGGTCAACATCTGGACGATTGGTGAGCATCTGGACGATGGGTCAACATCTGGACGATGGGTCAACATCTGGACGATGGGTGAACATCTGGACGATTGGTGAGCATCTGGACGATGGGTCAACATCTGGACGATGGGTCAACATCTGGATGATTGGTGAGCATCTGGACGATTGGTGAGCATCTGGACGATGGGTCAACATCTGGACGATGGGTCAACATCTGGACGATTGGTGAGCATCTGGACGATGGGTCAACATCTGGACGATGGGTCAACATCTGGACGATTGGTGAGCATCTGGAGGATGGGTGAGTAAAGACATTTTTTAAACTGTCTTCCTCATTTTTAACAAACCAGAAGAAGCAGAAATGATTCAGACGCTCTAAAGGACTTAAAGGTAAATGTCTGTGTGCTGAAAGGACCTGCTGTGGACCTGTTGGGTTGGAGTGATTGATCGAACACCTCCACCTCATTTACTTCATCTACTTAGAGCTCCCCTGGGGGGTCATGCTGTCATGTTAGCCACCCTCTTCATGCAAACAGACACCCCCCCCCAACTCTCTCTTCCTCCCCCCGTCAATCTCTCTCTGCTCTCTGACCTTTGACCCCCACCTCCCCCCCCCAATAATGTCAATCAGTCAAACAGCCCCTTTCTATGCAGCCTTTCTGCTGCTGCTTTAACTGCTTTAATTACTGTGAGGTAAGAATTACGAGTCGCTTGGCGGGTCCGAGTTAATTGGCTCACAGCGACTCTGGACGGAGCAATGGGAGCGGGTTGCAGGGGGGGTCGCACTGGGTGGCAGGGAGACAGATATAGAGACTGACTTTCAAACGACCTCCTTAATCAGTTGACAGTGTCCCCCCCATGTGAATATCAGTGCTTCAGTAATAAGAAGCTGCACAGGCTGTTGTTTGCAGTTCTAAGGGAAAGTGATGGCTCTATATCAGTGTTTGCCTACTGGCACCTCCATTGGTGGCCGGCTCTGTAATTAAATTTCAGCCTCACCCCCCCTCCCTCCCCGTTTGGTGGGTTCAGGATGGAGAGGACCCCCAGAAAGGCCATACATACACAGCATTCCACTTTCAGCCATGAATTCATAATGAATTGAAATGATTTATGGCCCCGCCCTCCCTCACATGGTAAGCCACTTCTGAAAGCACTCTGCTATATTAAAAAGCTCCACCACGGCTACGGCTGCTCAGCCTAAACAAGTCGTAAAGCTCCTCCTGCCTCGCTGCTTCCTCCGCTGCAGTCCGCTCCAGCCTGGCTCCACCCTTCCAATAACACAGATATATTTGTGTCCTTTGCAGCAAATGTGCATTAAGATGTAGGTCGCTGGGGGGCTAAGTGGATCTGTGTGCAGATGGTGACAGTGACAAAGATAGAAGTGATGATGGCAGCTGACCAAAGGATCCATATAGGATGACATCATCCCCCAAAGATAAAAATAAGAGGGTTTTTTTTTTATAAACTACGGGCTGAGAATATTAATGTAGGAGTGGATCTCTGAGCCCCCCCCCCCGGGTCCTGACAGCGGTCCTGTTCCCCTCTCTGACTCGTCTTCTCAGGTTTGTCTCTCCAGGTGCTGCTTACCAGCTACTAAACAGGTTTCTGCCGTTTCCAAACAGCTCTGTCACCCCCCACCCCCCAGCTCCACTTTCTTTCTTCTTCTTGCATCTCATTGGTTTTAGGCTGAAACGACTTCTTTTCTGACATCAACGTCTATTTTATTACAACTAGGATTTTATTTTATCATAACTATGATGGTTTTTGATGCATCCTGGACTCTTCGTCTGGTAACTCCACTTCAGACCTGAATCAATGCTTTTCAAAGTGTTCATATCTCTAAAATTTCCCATAGTTTTCAGCTCAACATTGCATAATTTTAGAGCATTTAGTTGTAATATTATGCAGGAGAGTTTGGTGTAAATTGTATTCAGTCTTTGAAAGCTCCAAGGCATCTGAACCTCACCGAACAAACATCAGAATACAAATCATCACTGCAGATCGTTTTAGATGGAGGCTTAGGGCCATAATATTCCCACACATGAACATTAAACATCATCTACTGGGTACGGAGCAGGGCAGCCTCCATTCCTCTCACCAGATCAGCACCCACTCAGACGGGCAAGAGGAGCACCGACTGACAGAAGCTCTCAAATTGCCATGATGACAGTGGAGAACCTGCGGAGATGGAGAACTCACCTAGTGATCTGATTGGATAGACAAAAACAGAACCTTATGGCTTCATGCAGGAAAATGATAGAAAACCGACTTCAAATTGACCTGAACACAGAGAAGCATGGCGGTGGAAGCACCATGTGTCATTATTTTATCTACAGGGTTCATACACCTTTTCCAAAGTCAAAATCAAGCACTTTTCAAGCACTTTCAAGATCCATTTCAAAACTTTTCCCAGCACCTTACACCACCGTAAATTACATATTAATACATAGTCAAAATTATGATTCAGTGTTGTCGGCCGGAACCAGTTTTGCGTGGATGACTGCCGGGGGAAGGGGGGGGGGGGGGGGGGGTGTAATGAATACATAAAACCAACTCCTATCTTAATTTGTCAGAGCACACGAGGCAGATATTAATTTTCTATTATCAGTTTTAATTAACTACTTACCTTTCCACATATAGTTCACCGATGATGAAGACGACGAAGACGTTTTTTTCCCCCCACACGTCTCCTCGGATGATCAAAGACAATTACTCCTCTGCCTTGGCGTAGTAATATAACCAACCAGAGGGTATCGCAATTCAGTATTATCAGCCGTAGAGTTATCAATGCTGCTTTAAGGTCTGTGGGAAACACTGCAATACCAACATCACATTATCACACCGTACTCTCAGTCACTCAGTAACTTAGCCTGTGAATTCCTAGCTAGCAGTTATTAGCGTAAACAAATAGGCGCTAACATTAAAGTGTACTAGGCTACTTCAGTTGGCTTACTTAAAAAGTCTATGACTTACCCTCCATGTGACTCGAGAGCGCAGACTCGCCCATTGTCTGGGCCAATACAAGGCCTTGTCCATATAAGAATCAAACTCACTGCGGATCCAGACATTTGAATTGAGAAAGCTTCCTGGAGAGGTGGAGAAACGTCTTCAAATCTTGAAAACCAAGTCCAGTGGATATTTTTTTAATTTTTACGGAATTGTGGAGAATAATCCCTTTCTCAGTGAGAAGCTCAAACGATCTTTGGGGAAAGTGGATCCAAACCTCCTGTTTGAACCCCAGCTCAGTTTGAAGCTCAGTTGATCCTTCCAGGGAGTGAAGGTCCGAGAAATCCAGTTTGCAGGAGGACTTCCTGCCAAGAGGCAAAGACAAAAAACAAAGTTAAACTCAGGTTGACAAAAACTCAGTTTGACTCAGCAAAAACTCAGCTTGGCTAGAGTACCCTAAACTGGCAAACACTCTGGCATCGAGGTAGTGGCAGTCAGCAGCTTAAGAACACTCCGTTTAGCGAGGAAACCATCAGCAGGTGTGTGAGGAGGCGGACCAGAACCAGGCGCCTCCTGGTGGAGGAGGGAAGACAAACACAAAAACACAAAAACAGGAGTCCTGCCAAAGCTGTCCTGACATGAAGATGCATCAACCAGTTTATAAGAAAGATGAAGCAGCGGCGTACAGTACTGCATGAAATTCAGTCCCTCAGCCAATTCAACCCTCTAACCCTGCAGTCTGCTTGCTTTGCTGCCACCTAAAGTTGGCCAGAACATTAGGTGCTTATTAGGTTATTTCCTATTTTCCATCTTATTATGATGTTCAGAACAAGAGCACCTTCAGTGTTCAGTCATTGCAAAGCAACAAAATATCTGCTTTTTGTAACTTTGTATCGTCAACCAGGTCCTTACTCTGAATTTATAAATGAGTTCCTTTCTGATTTGGTGTTGAATACTGACAGGGTCATCATGGTGGGATATTTTAATATCCAGGCAGACACCCTGTCTACTTTTAAGGCTAGGCTTAAAACTTTCCTTTTTGATAAAGCTTCTAGTTAGAGTGGCTCAGGTTATCCTGATCTATCTCTATAGTTCTGCTGCTATAGGCTTAGACTGCTGGAGGACATAGGGACCCCTTTTTCATCATTCTGCTTCATTCTATCTCTATTCTCCCACTCTGCAGAATCTGTTAGTTCAATCTCTAACGTTCTGCTCTCTCTGCTTTTTCTCAGAGTAGCTTCATCTGGTCTGTTCCTGTTTGGCTGTGACTCCATCTTTGAATCAATGTGACTGGATGATCTGGTTGAGCTGTAAAGTTCCTTGAGAGGACATTTGTTGTTAAGCGGCGCTATATAGATAAACTGAATTGAAATTATCTCTCATACTGATAAAGACCTGATGAAACATAATTAGACAATTGCAACCTGTAAAACAAAAGCTTATATTTTATTACCTCTATGTTCTTTTCTGCTCAGATTTATTAAAGACAACTGTATCAAAATTAGACCCAATTGAACCTTAGTTATATACGTGAATTATTAATTGGTGTTGATGAAGTCAGGCTTTATGTTTATGCTTTTTGTAGGGGATTGGTGAGGAAATCCAAATGTTAGCTTCGGCTCTTTTGTTCGCCTGCAATGCCCCATGTCTCTGAAAGGGGGGGGGTCGTTAGAGGGAATAGTTGGCCTGGCTGAACAGGCGAGGTCTTCTGTTCTCCTGTAAAGGGGTTGGGATGATAGACTTAGACAAGCCAAGCGACCCCCATTCCAAAGGGGGGGACCCGTTCATCCGTTTCTATTTGCATGTTTTCTAAACTAAAACCAGGCTTTGTTGGGCTGCTGGATAAAACCTGGAACTAAACGCTATTTCTGACATTTGGAAATGAAAAATCTTCCTGGATGGAAGAGAAACGTCTTCAAACTTGGAAACAAAGTCCAGAGGATTGATTTCATCTTCTGGAATTTTCACAGCATGTTGATCAGAGCTGAGAAGATTTTAAAGCGGGTCGTTTGCCAAGTCGTTCGACTCGGGTAGACACGAGTCAGTGAGCTGTTCCCACTGCCACTAAAAGCCCATTGTTCTCGGGTTCAAACCGGTTTTTCTCCCAGAAATAAGATGGGTGCGTCTCAGTTGATCCTGTTTGTTAAGGTCCACTTCATGTCCTCCATATTCAACATGATGGATCTGAGATTATTCCCACTTTATTCCCTTGTGAAGTCATCTGGCTGTGATGCATCTGATCTACAGGTTTTTAAAATAAGAAGGTTTAATACAATTCAAGCCTTTTAGTTTTAAAAATGATCCAAACATCTCATCTTCTTCCCTCTATGTCACCATTATTGCATTACTTGCATGAAATCTCAATAAAATATAAGTTTGTTTTTGTGATGTGTTAGAGCAGACTATGGGCTAAATGTTGATAAAGAAGGAGGAATATTAGCACCAAAAATCCAATAATTCTTATTCATTAAAACCGATTGTGTTGGACGACTAAAGAAGGAGAGATGATGGATGGAGGTTGAGGATGTGAAGCTTGAACAGTGAGTAATGTCTGCAGAAGGTGCCGTGGAGGCTGCCAGTCATGTGGAAAATGGCCTTGTTTGTTTGGACTAATTACAGAAACGTCTCTAATCCATTGCCTCACGGATTCATCGAGCCATCAAGCAACATGCCTTAAATTAGCTTCTTTTGACTTTCTGCTTAGTTTATTTCCCTGCTCTGTAATGCATGTTCCTCCTCCATCCATCTCCTCCTTTCTCCCCATATCTCTACGCCTCCATGTTTGCCCGACTCCCCGGCTGTTTGAAGGCGAGCTCTTTGAGGGTCCGCTGACTTAATTAGTGTAATGGAGTTTTGACACTTGAGACTAAAGTAAAAAAAAACACGGAGAAGAGGGGCTGGAAAGGAGGTTAAATGAAAGGACATTGTTATTAGTTTTATTCAAACGTCGACAAATCCTAGAAAAACTCTCCGCTGCTCCGCCGAGTTACAGCCACATTCACTTTTTATGTTATTGTTGTTTATGTCGGTGTTTAGTTGAGTTTATGTTTGTTCTTTTCACAGCAGCAGCAGTTATGCAGAAACTTTTCCAGAACAGAAATACTGTGATTTTCAGGGATACATTCTGATTAACTTTGCTTTGCCTGTTTTTTTCTTATATCAGCAGAACCAAGAAAACTTTTTCACATTTTCCTTAAAGATCCTTACTTTATCCGTTCACATTAAAAAGCACCGAAGTATTTATGTTTTAATGGAGTCTTATGGGACTTCAAGACAGAGGAAACTGTAAAGTGAAAAGAAAATTAGATATTTTTAAAAAAAGGTTTCGGAGATAAAGATCGGAATACGGTTGAGTTCATATCTGCAGAGTCCGCGCTCGTCTTTAGCAGGATGAACATCTGAGACTATTAATAATAATTCTTCTTTCTAGCGTTGAGCAGGAAGTGACAAAGATTCCTAATTGCATATAGGGTGGAACTTGGACTAGGCCATCCTGATACATTATAATACTTTGAGGAGTAGTCATTTATTCTAGCTCTGGTTGTTTCTATTACTGTCCTGCTGGGAATTGAACCATCACCCCAGTCTCTCGTATCCTGCAGCCTCTATCAAGGCAAGTGTCCTTATCTTGGTGCAGATGACTGGCTTAATTAATTTCATTCACCTGCCTAACTCCGACCCTTTTCTCCTTACAGCTTATCTTATCCACCTGCTCCTGTCTCTATTTAGATTAGATTAAATAGACTTTATTGATTTCACAGTGGAAAAATTCACTTGTCACATCGGCTTAATGGTCAGAAGAACCAGCCTGCTTCCAGTCATCAGTGCCAAATGATTCTATAACCAGAGGTAAAGGTGTTCTGGCGGTGCCTTAGTGTTTCTGATTTCCTGATCCTGACCTGTTCTGCCTCTCTACCTCTGAGCCTACCTGCTCCTGTTCTGATCTGTTTGCCTGGTCTGTCTTTGGACTCCTGCTGGATTCTGCCTGTTTGCTGAACTTGGAACTGCCTCCTGTCACCGACCTGGATTTCCTTTCAGACTTCTGATCTCCTGGTTCTGAATCCTGAGCACGTGGCTTTGGCTTCACCCTCTTCATTGTCCTGTCTTCCTTCATCTACCCAGATCTGATCTCCTGTCTGAACTCAAACCGCTGCGGCGTCTGGGAATCTCTGGCGAGCGGCTGCCGCATCTGGACAGCATATCGGCTGAAACGACCTCACTCTCTGGTCAGACTGAACTTTAAGACCAGGTTAGTGACTCACAGTCAGTGATTTCTAGACTAACAGAAGGAACAGAAGGATTTAGCTGCAGCTGTCTGGTCTACTTTATATAGTTCTAGTGAGGACGCAGGCAGCAGCATGTAGATCAGCTGCAGCTCTATGATCTACTTTCTAGGCTGACCTGTGGAGACGCCACTGCAGGGATTAATTCTACTAAAGATGAACAAATGAGAAAATAGTTTTTCAGCATAAGTCTGAGATTTGCAGCAACATTTAATTTGCGTTCTTGTTTCTCAGGAAGTCTGCTTTCTTCATGCTGAGAAGGAATCATCACATCTTCTTGTTGTCCAGAGCTACAGATTTAAAATCTAAAAGAAAATGAACAGAAGAAGATGAGTAAAAGTATAATGTTCACCAGAGCAAAGCTGCGTGTTTTTTTTTTTTTTATCTGGTCGATGGAGGGAAGGAAGCTGGGAGGAGGAAACGAGGTCTTGTCCATCTTTGTGATGGTTTCCATTTTTCTTAGGTTCAAACATAATGAGGAAAAGAGGAAGTGACTATTTAAGTTCCTGTTAATGTAGTTCCTATCTGAGTTAAACAGAAAGCAGCATTTAAAGTCTTCAAGCAGGTGTTGATTGGCAGAAACAGCAGGAAGTCATTTCTCACAGTCGTTCATCAGCAAACTGTAGTTTACTGTAAAATAAATAAAATCTGAACAATCAGACGTACGAACATCATATTTATTCAACAACTATTTCTACTCTTCATCTAGAGTTTCTTTAAACGTAGCGGCCTTTTGATCTCCATGCTGGGTCAGCATCCTGTTAGCTTTTCCTCACTGCTGACAGTTTGAACCGATGCAGATAGAAATGACCAGAGGAAAGGTCAGACGTCTGCAGACAGACCTCCGAGGAACGACTGACCGACCGTGGAAGAGCTGCAGGATTCAGAGAGGGTTGATTTCAATATAAATGATACATGTTAACCCCGTAAACATACACAGGAACTAAAGGAGCGGGAACTACGGGACCAGGAACTACAGGAACAGGAACTAAAGGAGCAGGAACTAAAGGAGCAGGAACTACAGGAGCAGGAACTACAGGAACAGGAACTAAAGGAGCAGGAACTAAAGGAGCAGGAACTATAGGAACAGGAACTAAAGGAACAGGAACCTTAGGAACAGGAACTATAGGAGCAGGAACTAAAGGAGCAGGAACTACAGGAGCAGGAACTAAAGGAGCAGGAACTATAGGAACAGGTACTAAAGGAGCAGGAACTAAAGGAGCAGGAACTACAGGAGCAGGAACTACAGGAACTAAAGGAGCAGGAACTACAGGAGCAGGAACTAAAGGAGCAGGAACTACAGGAGCAGGAACTACAGGAACAGGAACTAAAGGAGCAGGAACTACAGGAGCAGGAACTATAGGAACAGGAACTAAAGGAGCAGGAACTAAAGGAGCAGGAACTACAGGAGCAGGAACTATAGGAACAGGAACTACAGGAACAGGAACTAAAGGAGCAGGAACTAAAGGAGCATGAACTACAGGAGCAGGAACTATAGGAACAGGAACTAAAGGAGCAGGAACTATAGGAACAGGAACTACAGGAACAGGAACTAAAGGAGCAGGAACTACAGGAACAGGAACTAAAGGAGCAGGAACTATAGGAACAGGTACTAAAGGAGCAGGAACTAAAGGAGCAGGAACTAAAGGAACAGGAACTACAGGAACTAAAGGAGCATGAACTAAAGGAGTGGGAACTGAAGGAACAGGAACTAAAGGAGCAGGGACTATAGGAGCAGGAACTATAGGAACGGGAACTAAAGGAGCAGGAACTAAAGGACCAGGAACTATAGGAGCAGGAACTACAGGAGCAGGAACTATAGGAACAGGAACTAAAGGAGCAGGAACTAAAGGAGCAGGAACTATAGGAACAGGAACTGAAGGAGCAGGAACTAAAGGAACAGGAACCTTAGGAACAGGAACTAAAGGACCAGGGACTAAAGGAGCAGGAACTATAGGAACAGGAACTGAAGGAGCAGGAACTAAAGGAACAGGAACCTTAGGAACAGGAACTAAAGGACCAGGGACTATAGGAACAGGCACTAAAGGAGCAGGAACTACAGGAGCAGGAACTATAGGAACAGGAACTAAAGGAGCAGGAACTAAAGGAGCAGGAACTAAAGGAGCAGGAACTATAGGAACAGGAACTGAAGGAGCAGGAACTAAAGGAACAGGAACCTTAGGAACAGGAACTAAAGGACCAGGGACTATAGGAACAGGCACTAAAGGAGCAGGAACTACAGGAGCAGGAACTATAGGAACAGGAACTAAAGGAGCAGGAACTAAAGGAGCAGGAACTACAGGAGCAGGAACTACAGGAACTAAAGGAGCGGGAACTAAAGGAGCAGGAACTGAAGGAGCAGGAACTAAAGGAACAGGAACCTTAGGAACAGGAACTAAAGGAGCAGGAACTAAAGGAACAGGAACTACAACTGGGTGCATTCAGAACCTGCCACATCCGCTCCCTTTGGACAAATCCCTAAATGTTTTTGGGGGATTTTCAATTCATTTTATTTTATTTTTCTTAATTAATTCCTTACATTAAAAAATAACCTCAAATAATATCTGTAATAATCAAAGCAATGTTACTAGAATGCGTCCTACATGGATGATAAATATATTTATCTAAAACTTCTGCTAAAAGCAGACAAACCAAACCAGCACTAACACATAGCTGTTACACGGTGGAGGAGGAATGATGACTGGGAGGCCACCTGCTGGGCTGAAGGCTGGAATGATGTAATGGAAAAGCCTCCATGGCTCCATGAAGGTGAGGATTTTAAAATGTTCCAGGATATTTTCCCTCTGGGCCCGTTGAAGCGAGGTGATGGCAGGAAGGGCTTCATTCAGCCTCTGGATCGTCTCCAGTCCAGAGGATAAAATCTCCCCTTTGAAAAGTATTTAAATGACTTCGATCAGTTTGTGACGGGAGGTGAGAGTCAAATGCTTCAGAATGTCAGAGTTTACCAAAAAGTCTGACCTCAGCAGAGATTTCCTGCGGTTCCAACATCGACTTTCACTCCTCCAGGATCTGGAATCTGCCAATCAGACAGAGGGAGGCTCCCAGTAGGGGTCCGGCCAATCAAACGGGGCTCCTAGCTCCCCATTAGTCTGTCTGAGGGGAAGATGTAGGGGGTGGATGCTCAGGGTGGGGGGGCTCAGGTGCTGAGCAGGCAGGCCTCCCTCTGACTCCATCCATCTCTGAGCCTGAGAGCTTCACTCTCTGGTTTTAGCAGATCTGCTTTCAGGGAGGCAGGAAAATCCTTCAAATCGATTCAGTGTTAAACTTCCTGTATGAGTGAAAATCCTGCTTCATCAGGGATGGAACTATGAACCAGGTCAGAGCGATATTTTTAGACTCCAGCTCCTGAAAACGGTTAAAGTAGGAGGACGAGACAAAGCAGCTGATTTGGTTTAGTTTTTTATAATTATTTTAGAAATAGTCCAGTCTCTGCTGTTCTGGAGCAAAGTGAGCTGGATTTCTGACCAATCAGGAGCCGATCAGTGAATTAAGGCGGGAGGAAAGTGGCTGTGTTTGTCCGGGTGGCAGCAGGTGTGTAAATATCCTCCTGATATCAAATAAGGACGAATCAAAGAGCTTACTCTGCCTTCCCCTCATCAGCAGCAGCGGCGCCTCCTGTATGCCGGGGCCACTTCTCCTCCTCCTGGCTCTGCAGCCCTGCGGCATCATGATGCCAAATGTCCTGCTTATGCACAGCCTGACAGCTGCTCCAAAGTCCACAGCTTCACGGAGCCAAAGCAGGCGTGAGTGGGCGGGTCTGGCTCACAGGATGGTTTCCTGTCAGCCGCCTGCGTGGAGATGGTCCAGAGGTCAGCAGAGGTCAGCCACAAAACACACCAGGAAGGACGCTTCGTTTCACGCTGAGTCACATTAAATACCAGGAAAGGAAGTGATAGTGGAGACCTATGGTGTCTTTGGAGCACACACTTTTTCACTTTTAATTGAGTAAAGAGGTCAAGTTGATACTTTAACTTTTACCAGAGTGTTTTTAAACTGCAGGATCTATACTTCTACTGAAGTAACTAATGTGAAACCACTGCTAAACACTCATTTACAGCATGTCGGCCATCAGGCAACATTTCACCTCAGCAAAAGCAAACGACGCTTCTATCATTTTGTTGAGAGAGAGGATATAATTATAGAGATAATCCACATTTCATGGTTAAAGAAACATAAAAATCTGCATTTAAATAAAGGATTTGAAACAAGCTGAATTAAAGTGGCGACCAAACATTAGGAAAGGGCTGGTTTTCCCTAAAAGATGAGATGGAAGAACTTTAATGGCTGCTGTTGGTCGTCAGAGATGCTATATGGTTGGTGATGGGAATAATAAACAGAAGGATGTGGGAGATAAATACTATAGAGTAATTATATATCATTCATTAATAAGTTGGGTTGTGATACCTTTGTCACTTTACTGGATTATCAGAAATAAAATCATTCATTCATTCATATATAAGAAACTTCACATCAGTGCAGATTGAAGGTTAGATGTCAAACAATAGAAAAAAAGGTTCAAGGGAAATTAATATATTAGCAAGATTTAAGTAATTTGCTTTAAGAATTGTTTGTTTTCTGTGTGATGGTTGAAAATGTTTCAGCTGATGATTTAATTCATCCTACAGACGACATGATTTAAAACGATGTGAAAGAAAAAAAGCAGAAATGTTCAGATTGTTGAAATAATGTTGAGAACTGAGTTTTTAAACGTTTATTATTAAAAAAAGAATGAAAAAACTGTCATACGTGGACGCGCTCTATATACTGGATATAATATATATCCATATAAATTATTTTTTAATTAAATAAAAAGATTAATGACTGATTAATTTTTCTAAATCCATCAACATTTTATCAGCAGGTCTGATTTCATCTCTGCCGCCTCACCTGTTAATGACGCCTCCCTCCCTCCCTCCCTCCCTCCTCCCCTCCTCTCTGCCCCTCTCTCTCTCTGCACCCCCCACCCCCCTCATACATCACAGCCTGTGCGCTGCAGCGGCCGCAGAAAGCTGCGCGGACCCCGATGTGAGCGGATCTCCGTGGGGTCCCAGATCCTCCCGTGGACTCCGTGGACTGGATGCTTTTCCTCTCTGAGGATTTTTAGTCACGCGGATCAGGTAAGCCTCCTCAGCGCCGCAACTTTCCGTCAGTCCGCGTTTCCGCCGCTGGTTGCGGGTTCTGCGGGAACCGCAGGAAGGTTCGCACCTGGTCAGGATGATCCGCTCTGAGCGCAGCGGAGAGTTTCTGAGGCTCCTCCGGGTCTGCATGGTTACCATCACCGCCAGGAGCGAACATCTGGAACCTCTGGATCAATTCATCGCTCCTCCGCGTCCTGTTACCTTTAAAACCAGACAAACCACCGAGAACTGGCTGACTTCACCATTAGTTCACCGTTAGTTCACCGTTAGTTCCCCATTAGTTCCCCATTAGTTCACCATTAGTTCACCGTTAGTTCACCGTTAGTTCACCATTAGTTCACCATTAGTTCACCGTTAGTTCACCGTTAGTTCCCCATTAGTTCACCATTAGTTCCCCGTTAGTTCACCGTTAGTTCACCATTAGTTCACCATTAGTTCACCGTTAGTTCACCGTTAGTTCCCCATTAGTTCCCCATTAGTTCACCATTAGTTCACCATTAGTTCACCGTTAGTTCCCCATTAGTTCCCCATTAGTTCACCATTAGTTCACCGTTAGTTCACCGTTAGTTCACCATTAGTTCACCATTAGTTCACCATTAGTTCACCGTTAGTTCACCGTTAGTTCACCATTAGTTCCCCGTTAGTTCACCGTTAGTTCACCATTAGTTCACCGTTAGTTCACCATTAGTTCACCATTAGTTCACCGTTAGTTCACCGTTAGTTCCCCGTTAGTTCCCCATTAGTTCCCCATTAGTTCACCATTAGTTCACCATTAGTTCACCGTTAGTTCACCGTTAGTTCCCCGTTAGTTCACCGTTAGTTCCCCATTAGTTCACCGTTAGTTCACCATTAGTTCACCGTTAGTTCACCGTTAGTTCACCATTAGTTCACCATTAGTTCACGTTAGTTCACCGTTAGTTCACCATTAGTTCACCGTTAGTTCACCGTTAGTTCACCATTAGTTCACCATTAGTTCACCGTTAGTTCACCATTAGTTCACTATTAGCTGGGAGCGCAGGATCTGTGCGCGTAAAATGCAACATGTTGACTGAAAAACATTTTATTTCTTCTAGTTTGAACAGATTCTAATGAGAAGTCTGAAGAAAATAAGATTTAAATCTTTAGACTAAACTAAACTAAACGCACTTTTATAAATAAACCAATAATAACCCAAAAAATAATCAACCAAAACTTTATTTGGGAAAAACTTTAAACATTAAGAAACACAATAAGTTTAATTCAAAATAATAATAAATATTTATAATTATGTATAAAAAGGAGAAAAATAAAGGAAAACAAACGTAAAAACTAGACTGAAATAGAATCTATTTGCTTTACATCTATCTTTTTTCCTGTTTATTGCTATAAACTGATGGAGTTCAGTCTGCTGGACTCAGACATGAGCTCCTGGTTTATTGGCAGCATTAGTGATGAATGGTTAATATTTCCTTCCTTCTTAAAGTTCAGTGTTTCCAGTGACGCTCAGCAGGAGGCAGGTTGGCTGTTTGCTTTAGAAAAGGATGCAGCAGCAATAAAAGTGATTGTGATCAGAAAATAGAGATAGAATGAAAGGATGTGGTCTGCATGCCCGCTGCGCTCACACTGTTACAGTGGATCTACTTTCATCATGTGTGTTTCTATCTATTATCTACCTGTTAGTAGCAGGAGACACTGTCCTCTTCGTCTCTAAACTAGAACATCATCAAAAAGATGAGAATAAAAACATGCGTCCTAAACTTCTGCTTCCATAGAAGCCAAAGTTAAAGAGCTGCAGCTGTGTCCAAACGGGTAGTCCATCCAAATGCAGCGTGGCGCTCTGCTGCAGCCTCTGGCGACCAGCGATAAGGCTCCAGGGGGCCGATTCTCGCTCTGAGCCCTCAGACTGCTGGAGCTGCAGCTCAGGGCCAGAAGCTCGGTGACCGTTTCGATTAAGGGATAATAAACCCATTTCTAGAGGGTTTGCAGGTGATGCAACGCGGCGGAGAGAAGATAAAAGAAGAGGGCTGCTTCTAAGCCCTAATTTCTGGGTTCCACAGAAATAGATGCAGCTCAGGAAGTGAGGGGGGGGGGGGGGGGGGGGGCTTTTCCTTTCTGCCCAGAGTAAAACCAGCAGGTTTGGTTATTAGCAGAGTTGTTATTAATACTGAGGGGTTAGCAGACTGTTGAACTCAGAATAAAACCACAGGGAGCAGATTCCATCTGATGAAGCCTGAAAGACACGATCAGCTCTCATTGGTGGAGGACAGGTGAGCGGCTCGTTCTATGGACCTCAGTAAGGTGGCAGGTGACCTTTATGACCTGCAGACCTCCATCAACAGAGCGTGAGTGGATAGAGGCCGTCCCAGAGCATCAGCAGGACTTTAGACACCGTTAAGCATTAAATCACTTTCTGTCCTTATTTAACAACTTTATCCTCATCATTCAGAAGAAAGGAAACGTTCAGGAAATCATCTGCAGCTTTCATCACAACATGAGTCGGTTTGTCTGATGTCTGCATCTCAAAAACTCTCTAAAACAAACCAAAATAAGCTGAATGTTTGGATCAAATGAACGTTTCTTGGAGCAGAAGTTTTAAAGGATGAAGTGATGTTGGAGAGGAGCTCCGGCTGTAAGTTACACCTTTACCTGTCGCTCCGTCTTACAAAATATACTTTAGATTAATGAAAAAAACACACCAGCTGTTATAAAGTTTAAAATTATGGAGGCATATCCGCTTCAAATTTCACTATTACATATAATGTGATTCAAACACGCAAAGAACAAGAGTCACCAAAGTATTTCTGCTGCATAAACAATTATAGATGAAATTACAAAGTACCAGAAGTCTTTAAACTTCCCTGCATTTGTGTTCGGATCTTTGAGACTCTGACGTGCCTCCATACACAGATGCATTCTGTTAAGCAGGGGATAGTTTACACCAATCACAGAGCTCCCTTATATAAACCAATCACAAGAAACTGCTCCACATGGGATGACTGATCTAAAAAAAAAGTTTATCAACCACTGGTACTTTGTAATTTTTATGGTGGAAGTTTAGAATAGTGAGATTTGCAGAGAAAGGAGGAGTTGATGGTTTGAACTTCTCTGTACGTCCTTTTCACCCCCTGATCTATCGTTATTCATCTATGACCATGGAAACTCATCTATGACCCCTTTAAATCTCTGATCGGACTAAAGTTCCCGCCTCTAAAACCCCATGGATAATAACTGAAGCTCTGGGAGTTTTCTGCCGCTGTAGATCATCAGAGTTGTGTTAGTGTTGCATTCAAAGGTGCAGGTGATGAGCAGCACCAGGATGAAGTGTGCATGACTGAGTGTGCAGCTGCATTAGCAGAACTCTCAGATATTAGGGCCTGTCATGCTCGGTAAATAGCCATTTGTCACGCTCCCCTCTCGCCACCATGGGACCCCCAGATCCAATCCATTAGGCGTACGTTAGATGTCCGCCCGGCGTGCCGCCATCTGTGTGCCTCTGCGTGTGTTGATAATTTATTATCATGCTTAAGGAGTTGTGACACAGAGAGGAGAGAAGCTGCAGGAAGACGCTTCATATTCTGAGCTACAATCCAATTTTCTTCACATTATAGTGAGCAGAGTGGAAGAGGGGCTCTGCTTTCTGGGTCCAGAATCAGGAGGATTGATGGATGATAGGCTGCAGCGATAATGACTCTCCACAGACTGGAATCGCTCTGAGTTTGCTTTCCTATTCTTCTCACTTCCAGATACTCAGTTCGTCGAGCTCCAGATTTTTACCTGCAAGGTGGGAGCAGCATTAGAATGATGGAGAAGGCAGGAGGTCCAGGAGGTTCCCAGGGAATCCGCTCAGAGATAATAATCCTTTATTATTACTGATCAATGGTCTCACGTCTAAAGTTTAAACTCTTCCTCTCTGACTTGTGCTTCTTTATAGCTTAATTTTTAAAAGAAAAGTTCGGTCAGCAACCAATAATCCATGGATCATTATTTATCCCTAAAACTAATACGTTATTTAATGAATTTAGCGTTAATCAGTAAAAACATTAAATCAATAATTTGGTCGCCATCACTCTGGGAGCGGCCATTTTTCCCGTCATATTAAGAATTCAAACTTCTGAACGTACTTTAAATAAACTGAGCCTCTGCATAAAGATGGCCGACCGTCTGAATTTTAAAGCTCTTCAGTCGTCGTCTCGCCGTTTGAAGCAGAAATCGTTTCCTTTTCATGCAGGTTGTTGCATCACTGTAAACTTTAACATGATTTGCACTGTTTTAAATGTTGTGATATAAATATTTAAAAGCTCGTTATTTTGAAGGACTTCCTCTTTAATGAATTTATCAGTTCATTAAGTGCCTTTTAGATGATTGTCTGAACTGATGCTGCTTTCTGGAACTTTATCGCCCGGCGGCGGCGTTTTTTTTCCACTTCTGATCTGAATCTTTCTGCTCGCTGGATTTTCTCCTTTTAGAAACTTTGTTTTATTTCACCTGTTTTTAAATGTACTGTAACAAAACTAAATGACAACATTATGACTTTTAAAAGATAGATATTAAACAATTCCAACCTCAGTTTTTTATCTGTTTAAAACGTTCATCATGTAAAAGTTGTTTGGTTGATCTTTAAAGGAAAAGTCGCTCATATTCAGAATTCAAACTTCTGAAAGTTCTTTAAATCTGAAATGATTCCATCCTGTTCAATAAATGATCAGTGTTTTTAATTCAGAGTCATTTTCATGTGAATGTGCTTTACTGGAGGCATCCATGTTTGTCAAAGAACACTACTGCCACCTACTGGTTAGTGACATTGTCACGGTGCGGTATCGGCTGTTGATCAAGTCCCAGTGCTGTATCTGGTGTTTGTCACAACGCGCTATTATCCAAGTCATCTTGAAAACATTCTTCTTCCAAATGTCGGCTACATATTACGTGTTTTTTCTCTGGCCAGAAGTTCGATGGCAAATCCTCCCTCTTCAAGTTGGCGATCCAACGACCAACCCGTCCGTGGAGGATCAGGAATCAGAAAGGTGGAATAACTCTTTTACTACTATCTTTGGGTAAAAATGGCCGCTCCCAGACTTAGTGATCGCAATGAAAATTATTGTTTACATTTTCTTTTTACTGATTAACACTAAATTCATTAAATCATGTATTAGTTTTAGGTATAAATAATAATAATTAACTGAACCATTGATAATGAAACAGTATCATATAAACAAATTACTTTCTAATGATGAATTTAAGCTATTTTTACTTATTCCCCCTTTACTAAAACTAAAATAAACGGGTAGAACCCCCCCCCCCCCCATCGGTGTCTGACTCGTTCATCAAGATTTAAACCAATCAGCAGCTAAAGCCCATTGAACACCTTAAACACAGCCAGCAGTAATAAGCAGAACTACTTAATTTATTAGCATATTTATGTTGAACAGGATGAAACTATCTAGTATTTTGCTAATCTGCTATTTATGCTATTCATTTTTTTAAATTAATAGTCTAATAATCAGATTAGAAGATTTGTTTACAGCATTTAAACCCGATGGATATAGGATTATGAAAGCTGTTCTAAATGGAGCGTTTTCACAGAGAAAAAAGGATCTTCATCTAAACAATTTTCAATAATTTCTGCTCTGAGTGTTTTATTCTTTCAGCTAAATTGATAACTAAATTAGTTAAATATTGTTCAATAATTGACTAATCATGGTTAATCAATGGATGGTTGCAGCCCTAATATTTGCCATATTTATGTCTTAATTATGTTTCATCATATTCAGTGGAAGTAAAGGGAGTTTGATGCTAAACATTTAGCTGGGATGAGAGCGGTCGGTGGCCAGATGAGGCCTGGGGGGCGATGCTCCCTGGATGGAGCCATCGCCGCTCACCTGCTTGATATGGATGACAGGAAGCTGCATGCGAGGAGAGAGCTGCATGCTGGGAATCCCTGAAGGGATCATTTCAGATGCTGAGAAGGTAGAAATACCTGGGAATACCCGGCAAATACAAACCATGAAAACCCAGAAGGCGAAGCAGGAAGAGCTAAATATCTGCAAGCAGTGAGGAAAGTTCACATAAGATCCAACATCTCTGCTCAGATTATCGGCAGGAACGAGATCTTCACAAAAACTGACTGATGATAAAAGAAGAAAGTTCATTAATTAGCGTATTTCCTGAACCCACAGAGGGAGGCAGAGGACTAGAGCTCCATCATTCTGCTAAAAATCTAAATTGCGATTATTTTTTATTTTATTGCGATTATTTTTGACCAATATTGCGATCTATCTATCTTTCTGTCTGTCTGTCTGTCTGTCTAACACCAGCAGGTTTCAGTTGTTTTGATTGTATGGCGCCTCCTGCTGTCGGTTAGTCAGAATTCTCCATGTTTCACATGACTTTTGCCAGAAACTTCCCGAAGTGTGAAGAATTGTTTCGTACGCGAGGAAAGGCTGTTTTGGATGCGAGCAGAGATAGTTTTGTACTCGGGGACGATTTACAAATTACATTTTCAGTGCAGTGTTAGAGTCCGGTTTGTAAAACTAATTTTTGTGTGTTTGCAAAATTTAAGGACAGTTTGAAAAAAAGTTTTATTTGTGTGACATTAGAGGAGAGTTTGTAACACAAGTTTTATTTGTGAACAATAAGATTTATTTGAGTGCAACATGTTTATTTGTGAGTGATAAGATTTGTTTGTGGGCAACATGCATTTTTGTACACAACGTTTTGGCAGAAAAATCACTCCATATGCTGTCATTGTTTTACAGGCAGAATTAGCATTTGCTGACCCTTGACCTTTAACTGCTGATGGATATACAGGAATACAGTCATACAATAGTCAACTTCTCTGAGATAGCACGGGATGCAATGTTTGGCAATTGATATTTTTTTTATTTAAAAATTTAGTGTATAAAATTAATGCATAAACACATCATTTTATTTCAGTGTTAAATTCTGTTTAAAGTAACAGATCATTAAAAATGTCTCCGGACCTTTTCTGGTTGATGATTTTCTTTATTCAGACCCACTGATTTTTAATTGGTCACCCCTGGTTTAACGTTTCTAAATCTTTATTTCCCGTCATGTGCTCCATCCAATGCAGATCATTGGCTCCGCCCACATCTAGTGAAAACTAGTGTGATTGGATGAGTCATAGAACGCAAACACTCATTGGTTAGCTAAAGGAAACCATCAGAAGCAGCAGGTGATCTTCAAACTGCTAACGTGAATTGTCTATGCCATGCTACGATGTGGGATTCAGAAAAAGATGCTGAAATGTCTGAAAGGTCGGACACAGGCGAGAGCGTATCGGGAGACGGAGACCAACCAGACCTCCCTCATCCTCGGCCCTATCTCAGAGGATTATAGAAATAGTCCAAAATTGAGCTTTCAGTTCATCTAGTGGCATCTGGCTGTTTTTTTAAAGTTTTCTTTATACTTTTATACTTTAAGTAGTTTTTGGAGCTCATACTTTTTTTACTTTTACTTGAGTAAAGAGGTCAAGTTGATACTTTAACTTTTACCAGAGTGTTTTTAAACTGCAGGATCTATACTTCTGCTGAAGTAACTAATGTGTGAACTTTTGACACCACTGCCCCCAGCATAAAGAACTTTCTCCCACTTGAACAATTGGTGGATAAACAGCTTGAGTTCATGAAGGCCGTTCCCTGTCAGGTTAATCTATCTTCCACTGGTCAGATGGATCTCCTAATAACGGCAGTCCTCCCCTTCAAGCCGTGAAGGAGTCTGTGACTCTTTCTGATCTCTCTGGGCCTTCGTTTGGAGCCTGTGAGGCTAAGAACAGACAAACCTCAACATTTATTACTCCACATGTCGCACATGATCTCAGATAGGAATGGACAGAACGATGATGGCCGTCTGGATTATCGATACGTGGAAGTGCCGCCAGGAATCCTCAGTCATGACGATGATTGTTCAGGTTTATCTGTTGAAAAACGTAAAAAAGGCAAAAACCATCGACACGCCAGGATGAAACCGGGACCAAGGTGAGGTTGGTCGAACCGCCACTAGGCGGCGTCCTCAGGCTCTGTTCAGGTCTGGGATTATGGGATTATGATGCATCCTTGCTGATGAGAACCTGAGTAGAGATAAGTTGGCACGGACCCCGGTCCTGAAGGATGAGATCGCAGTTATCCGTCTGACATGAAACACGTCAGAGAGAAGCTGTCAGCTTAGCAATCAGCAGGAAATCAATCGATGTTCTTCAGCAGCAGATACTGCAGCTAGTTTAAAGCTCAGCTGAGATTTCGCTGCTTCTCTCTGGAGCCTAACAGATGTTAGAGAGGAAAATAAGATGTTAGCAAACTGCTCTAAAACAGAAGCTGCTCACATTTTTAATGGAGAAAGTTTGAAACTTTGACCTTTTTAGAATGAAATGATCTTAAATGGTTTATTCCAGAAATCCTCAGAGTTCAATAAATGTGAGTTCAAATATTACAGTATCACCATATTAACACAAATATTACAAATAAGAATGAACATTACAGTAAATGATGTTTTACAAAATGACTGAAACTATGGGAGGAAATAATGTCACTGTTTGCAACATAAAGCTCCTAAACCTGCGGTTTAACCTCCAACCAGCCAAGCCTGGATGTTTGCACTCTGGGGAATCAGGCTTAATGGCGAGGAAAAAAGAAGCTTCAGAGTCGACTTAGTGGTCAGAATAATCATAATAATATTTTTCTTTTCTCAGCTCCTTCATGGAGCCACTAGGACCTGGAAATGCCAGAGTAGTAGCAAATTTCCCCACTTTCCTTGATGGGTTCTTGGCTGATCCTTGGCTGTTCTTTACTGGTCCTTGGCTGATACTTGGCTGATCCTTGGTTGGTCCTTGGCTGGTCCTTGGCTGATCCTTGGCTGTTCTTTACTGGTCCTTGGCTGATACTTGGCTGATCCTTGGTTGGTGCTTGGCTGGTCCTTGGCTCATCCTTGGCTGGCCCTTGACTGGTCCTTGGCTGGTCCTTGGCTGATTCTTGGTTGGCGCTTGGCTGGTCCTTGGCTGATCCTTGGCTGTTCTTTACTGGTCCTTGGCTGATACTTGGCTGATCCTTGGTTGGTGCTTGGCTGGTCCTTGGCTCATCCTTGGCTGGCCTTTGACTGGTCCTTGGCTGGTCCTTGGCTGATTCTTGGTTGGCCCTTGGCTGATCCTTGGCTGTTCTTTACTGGTCCTTGGCTGATACTTGGCTGATCCTTGATTGGCACTTGGCTGGTCCTTGGCTAATCGTTGGCTGGCCCTTGACTGGTCCTTGGCTGGTCCTTGGCTGTTCTTTACTGGTCCTTGGCTGGTCCCCGGCAGGTCCTTGGTTGGTCCTTGGATCGCCCTTGGCTGGTCCTTGGCTGGCCCTTGGCTGATCCTTGGTTGGCCCTTGGCTGGTCCTTGCCTGGTCCCCGGCAGGTACTTGGTTGGCCCTTGACTGGTCCTTGGCTGGTCCCTGGCTGGTCCTTGGCTGGCCCTTGGATGGCCCTTGGCTGGTCCTTGGCTGGCCCTTGGCTGGCCCTTGGATGGCCCTTGGCTGATCCTTGGTTGGCCCTTGGCTGGTCCTTGCCTGGTCCCCGGCAGGTACTTGGTTGGCCCTTGACTGGTCCTTAGCTGGTCCCCTGCTGGTCCTTGGCTGGCCCTTGGCTGGTCCCCGTCTGGTCCTTGGCTGGTCCTTGGCTGGCCCTTGGCTGGTCCTTGGCTGGCCCTTGGCTGGTCCTCGGCTGGTCCTTGGCTGGCCCTTGGCTGGTCCCCGGCTGGTCCTTGGCTGGCCCTTGGATGGCCCTTGGCTGGTCCTTGACTGGTCCTTGGCTGGTCCTTGGCTGGTCCTTGGTTGGTCCTTGGATCCCCCTTGGCTGGCCCTTGGCTGATCCTTGGTTGGCCCTTGGCTGGTCCTTGGCTGGTCCCCGGCAGGTCCTTGGTTGGCCCTTGGCTGATCCTTGGCTGGCCCTTGGCTGGTCCTTGGCTGGCCCTTGGCTGGGCCTTGGCTGATCCTTGGTTGGTCCTTGGCTGGTCCTTGGTTGTTCTTTACTGGTCCTTGGCTGGTCCCCGGCAGGTCCTTGGTTGGTCCTTGGATCACCCTTGGCTGGTCCTTGGCTGGCCCTTTGCTGATCCTTGGTTGGTCCTTGGCTGGTCCTTGGCTGGTCCCCGGCAGGTCCTTGGTTGGTCCTTGGATCACCCTTGGCTGATCCTTGGTTGGTCCTTGGCTGGTCCTTGGTTGTTCTTTACTGGTCCTTGGCTGATACTTGGCTTATCCTTGGTTGGCCCTTGACTGGTCCTTGGCTGGTCCCCGGCAGGTCCTTGGTTGGTCCTTGGATCACCCTTGGCTGGTCCTTGGCTGGCCCTTGGCTGATCCTTGGTTGGTCCTTGGCTGGTCCTTGGCTGGTCCCCGGCAGGTCCTTGGTTGGCCCTTGGCTGGTCCTTGGTTGGCCCTTGACTGGTCCTTGGCTGGTCCCCGGCTGGTCCTTGGCTGGCCCTTGGATGGCCCTTGGCTGGTCCTTGGCTGGCCCTTGGCTGGTCCTTGGATGGTCCTTGGCTGGCCCTTGGCTGGTCCTTGGCTGGTCCCCGGCTGGCCCTTGGATGGCCCTTGGCTGGCCCTTGGCTGGCCCTTGGCTGATCCTTGGATGGTCCTTGGCTGGCCCTTGGCTGGCCCTTGGCTGGTCCCCGGCTGGCCCTTGGATGGCCCTTGGCTGGCCCTTGGCTGGCCCTTGGCTGGTCCTTGGATGGTCCTTGGCTGGCCCTTGGCTGGCCCTTGGCTGGTCCTTGGCTGGTCCTTGGCTGGTCCCCGGCTGGCCCTTGGATGGCCCTTGGCTGGCCCTTGGATGGTCCTTGGCTGGCCCTTGGCTGGTCCTTGGCTGGTCCTTGGCTGGTCCCCGGCTGGCCTTTGGATGGCCCTTGGATGGTCTCCCTTCAATTCCTTTTTAAACATTGATCTTTGTACTAAAATATTCTTTCTGTCATGATTTGTGGACATTAAGATCTAAAGAGAAGCGCCATCTGCTGGTCAGACGATGTAATTCAGTGAAAGGGTGGAGTCAGATGTTAATGCTGCTATGTTAACCAGAAGTCATTATTTATTAACACCAGTTCTGTTTTTTCTGTAAAATATAATTTTAGTATGCACCGTATTTTGTGGGTTTATTCATTTTGAATCTGATCACAATGATGATAATGTTCCAGCTCTGGAATGACATCACTCTCCATCTCCATGGTGAAGGTCGATGTTTATTTCCTGGAGTCCAGCTGGAGAAATCTTTTTTGCACCGACGTCGTTCAGATTCTTCTGTTGCTGTTTGCAGCAGTCGAAAAATTTTCTTTCTGTGACAGTAAGGTTCAAACGGGGCGTCAACCCCCTCCAGTCAGTTTTAAGTCTGACAGACTTATAGCGTGTAATGCTAGTAGTTCAGCTTTGCTCATAGGGGGTTTTTCCTCTCCACTGTCGCTACAAGCATGCTTAGTGTGAGGGATTGCTGAAGAGTCAATGAGTCGATGCAATCAGCTGGTTTTCCTTAGATAGAAAACTTTGAATCAATCTGACTGGATGATCTGGTGAACTGGAAAGTGACCTGAGATGACATGATGTGAATTGGAGATATAGAAATACACTGAATAGAACTGAATTCATACTATTTAATTTGCACATCCTTTCTTATTCTGCGATGGACTGGAGACCTGTCCAGGGTGGACCCCGCCTCTCGCCCATTGACAGCTGGAGATAGGCACCAGCACCCCTCGCGATGGATGGACGGATGGATCTTTTCTTATTTTTCAAATCTTTCAAATCAAATCAATTTATAAAATAATCTTCTTCTACTTTTTGAAGCTAATAGTGAAAAAATTAAACGTTTTAAAAATATTGAATCTAGAATTTTCTTGTATTCTGCTGTTGACCCGATCATCCTCTTATTCTCCTTATCTTCATGCAGCACTTTAGAGAAACAAGCAACAGCTTGTAAAACACAGGAACGTCTTTAATCTCCACGGCGATAAGAAGAATACATTTTTATAAACTGGCTTCACAGCTTTCAGCAGGAAGAAACATGCAGTCATTACTTCCTGTAACCCCAGATTAATAGAACGCATCATTCAGGCCTTTTCTCTAACTGCAGTCATCCCAAACGAATCACTTCCTGGATGCTGTTCATCTCCTGCTGTCATGTGGACATTTTAGACGCCATCATTCATTTAGTTGGTTTGGGCTCCAAAATAAAAGAGCAAACACTGAAAACATTTCAGACTGATGATTCAATCAGCCTGTTATGAATACTAGGTATTGGGCCAGTGCACTGCAAAAATGATCTAGAAATAAGTAAAACCCTTAAATTTATGTATTTACCCTTAATTCGAGCAGGTAAATATGATTATTAGCATTGAAATTAGTATTTTATATCCTAAGATAATTAAATAATATGAACTTCAAATAAGAAAATGTCATTTTGTTTTTTACTTATTTTAAATAAATTCTCTTGTTCCATTAGCAAAGTGTCTCACTTGCCTCCTGCATAATTATTAAGATTTAAATATTTAGCAGTGTGAGGTTTATCAACATGGAAGGAGAGAAGAAAGGCCTGAGGTAGAAATTCAGACG
Source organism: Cyprinodon diabolis (assembly GCA_030533445.1). Taxonomy (NCBI): domain Eukaryota; kingdom Metazoa; phylum Chordata; class Actinopteri; order Cyprinodontiformes; family Cyprinodontidae; genus Cyprinodon; species Cyprinodon diabolis. Next base: position 849,294 of record CM060079.1, read on the forward strand.
TTTAGACGTTGGTTCTTAGCGTTTTCTGGAAGCATCAGCGTCCGTCATCCAATCTCCTCTCCAGTTTTTTTTTCTGACTTTATTGTCATTCCACTGTCACCATTACAGAGCAACGAAACTCCCGCTCTGCATTTAACCCCTCCCCTTGGGGAGCAGAGGGCTGCCATTGTGCGGCGCCCGGGGAGCAGGGTGGGGTTAAGGGTCTTTCTCCGAGTGGAGGCAGTGGGGCTGGAGCTCAGAACTTCTGTCCTGCAGGTTTTAGAGGTTTCCTGCTGCAGCAGCTGATTTTAATTGAAAGCTGATTAACAGGTTTTAGCTGAACTGCAAACACCAGAATCAGCTTTGTTAAATTCAGATTATCATTAAAAATGTCTCCGGACCTTTACTGCTTGATGATTTTCTTTATTCGGACCCCAATGATTTTTAATTGGTTTCCCCTGATATAAAAGCTGCCTTTAGCTGACAGAGCAGGAATTAAACCAAGACTGTAAAATCAGTATGTAAACATTTTGCATTAAAGATAAGAAAGCTTTCCGCCTGTCTGTAAGCTCCCTCCAGAACTCCTCAAGTGAAAAAAGTTCATAAACCCAAAAACCGAACATTTAGATTTTCTGTTTGTTGCCTGGACATCATTTACTTTAAAATGGGAAAATAAAATGGCGGATATATAGACCCTGCTGATTTTTCTATATAGAATAACTAAATGATCAATATGTTCTGATGAGCAAATACAGCACTTCCTTTTTTATTTTATACATTTAATTTCATAGTTGAAGAAAATATAGCAATGTATATAATATTGCTATATCGTAATAATATACTGCGAACCAAATATCATGACACCAATACTCACCCCTATTTATCATTGTAGATCAGAGGTTCCCTAACAATTGGCCCCCATGGCCCCCAGACCTGCTGCTTCATCTCGTGTTCAATGCTCGACCGCTTCTGGTTCTAAATCTGGAGCATGGATTTAAAAATGGTGGACAGCATGTGAACATATGTTTGTTCTCCTGCTGGTTTGACAGAGGCAATAAAGTCTGTGACCCCCTGCAGAGGTGTTAGTTTGCATCAGCTCGGACTGACACCAGTCAAGTTACGGTTATTGTGGCGCCGTTGCGTGGCCCAGCTGATGCCCGGCCCGTCGCTCAGTGTCAGCAGGCGCTCTGAAGCCGGCGTCTCTCCTGAGGGATGACTAGCAGCTCCTAGGTGACAAACAGAGTGGGAAAGGATGCGGCAAAGCAGATGTTTTTCTGTCATAGGCTGTTGTCCTGATGCGGATTCAATTTCCTCTTTCTGTCGTAAGTCACAGTCCTTCTCTTTCTCCTCTCTGTTTTTATTGACAGATGAGCTGAAACTGGTGGCCAAGAGGGACGGCCTGAGGACAAATGGACGGAGAGCAGAGAGAGAGTAGATGAGAAAGTAGAAAGAGGGGAGCCGCTTTCACTGCAGGGTTTGAAGAGGAAGAACCTGAAGGCGCTGTGATGACAGCGATCCTAACGACCTCGTTCTGAAGTTGATGCTGGAAGCGTTTTCCCTGGAGCCATCCGTTCCTGCGCCATGGAGAAGACATACTCACTAACCGCCCACTACGACGAGTTCCAGGAAATAAAGTACGGCGGTCGCTACAGCAGTGACATCCTCAGCAACGGCATGACCCTCCACCTGGGGGGCAGTTTGGACCGCCACATGGGGCGAGGAAGAGGAGGGACCTGGTCTAACGGGCGCAACAAAGATCAGAGCGGCGGCAGCAGCAGCGGGGGCCTTCCTCGCTGGAGCAGGAGGGAGATCTGCCTCCTCTCAGCCTTGGTCTTTGCTGCAGGGATGTGCGTCATCCTGGGGAGCATGTTGGCCCTCAAGTACATTTCACTGGATGCCCAGCAGGACCCGCTGTGCCGACAGGACTGCCAACGCAAACGCTCCCTCCTGCGGGCGGCTCGCTTTGTCCAGGCCAATATCGACCCCACCATCCAGCCCTGCCAGGACTTCTACTCCTTCGCCTGCGGCGGCTGGCTGAGGCGCCACGGCATCCCAGAGGACAAGCTCAGCTACGGCATCATCACCGCGATCGGAGAGCATAACGAGGAGAAGCTACAGCGCCTCCTGCTGGAGCCAATTCAGAGACGGGGGCCGGACTCCGCAGAACGCAAGGTGAAGGAGTTCTACCGCTCCTGCATCAGCATCCAGGAGATCGATAAGCTGGGGTCGGAGCCCATGACGGAGGTGCTGGACAGCTGTGGAGGATGGGACCTGGTTGGAGCTCCTCCGGGCGCCGCCGGGTGGGAGAGGGAGGGCGCCCCCCAGAGGCCAGACTTCAACGAGCTGCTCTACAGGACGCAGGGGGTTTACAGCACCGCCGTCTTCTTCTCGCTAACGGTCAACGTGGACGATAAGAACTCGTCCAGGAACGCCATCAGGGTGAGATGAGACGGCTCTGCTGCTGGTTCAGGTTCTCTAGGACTGATGCAGGTTTGGCTCAGAAAGGAAAAGTTCTACAGAACTGATTAAAAAGATGTCGGTAAAAAATCTCAGGGCCAAAAACATTGGTGTACGGAGAGACGCTGGCATGGACAGTTTACAGCATTCTTTATTTTGCAGACTTTTGAATAGATTGGTACTGCTACCTTTTGGATTTTGGTCTTACAAATTACCTCCTTTTGTTTGACGTCCTCGGCGTGAAATCCGAACCGCTGCCATGTGTTGCTCAGCCGGTTGCTGTGGTGTGCGTGCCATGCAGTGTCACCACCCGATCTCTATCGATCCGTACCATCAGCTCATCCGGGTCGCCCTCGATTTTACAGTAGCAGCCATTCAAATTGGCCGTTCCCAGTCAAACGCCAGGCGAATGGCAGTCCACTTCCCTCCAACTCCCAGCAAAATCCCCTCTAACTTCCTCCACCTTTTCACTGGATCGCACGATCTGACCAGGAGACGACGCTTCTCTTCAGATTTTAGAAAGATAAAAAAAGCTTTTCGTCTATAAGCTCTTTCCAGAACTCCTCAAGTGAAAAAGGTGTAGTTCCACCTGGTTTCCTCTTTCAGGAGCCTTTTGCTCTCCGATTATTAATCAATTCATTGAAAAAGTAATCAACAGATTAATCGATTTGCAATGTAATCATTAGTTGCCGTCCTACAGGAGCTTTGAGATTCTGATGCTGCAGAAGGATGTAGGGAATCTCTAGGTTAATAAACCCGACAGCCGAACATGATTGTTCAGCAGCTGCACAGCAAACACTGGGGCGTCATTCATGGCGTACGAAAGGAGAAAACTGAACAGACTGAAAATATGGAGCCAGCAGCATCCAAACAGATCAACACAAAACCTGAAGGAATAAATCCAACCGTTCTGGATTTTCAGAAACTCCAAGTTCAAAACTAAATTAATTCAAGACATAAGCAGGTGCATTTTGCTAGATTTGTTCCCTTTATTACTGTTGACCAGAGGTTCCCAAACTGTTGGCCCCCATGGCCCCCGACAGCCTTATCCTTTTGACCAGGGACCAAGGCCAGCAGACAGTTCCAGAAAATCCACTTTTAAGGAATTATCTGCTTTTTCTACCATTAAAAGAAAAAACTACAAGTCTGTCCTGTCCAGAAAGTGGCGCTCTCGCTCGCTCTCGTTTCATACCGTTCACTAATGCTAACCTCCGGTTAGCAGCTAACCTTTTCAGAACGAAAGTGGAAACCTCCTCCTGGTTCCTGCTTCCTTCAGTCGGCACAGACGGCTCTACTGAAGTTAAATCTGAGGAACGTAACGTAGAGAAGAAGCACAAACAGGCTCTAACCAGAGTAGAAAAAGAAGTGGGAGGCCGCGTTTCACAACTGAGCAAGAAGATAAGAACATTAGAGTCTCTAGTTTGAGAAACAGACGCCTCACAGGTCCCCAACTGGCATCTTCATTGAATAGTACCCGCAGTAGCCTGCTTGTGCTGTCCTCTGAAGGGAGTAGTACACACCGTTGTAGGAAATATTAAATTTCTTAGTAATTTCTCGCATGGAATAGCCTTCATTTCTAAGAAGAAGAATAGACTGTGGAGTTTCACATGAAAGTTCTCTTTTTCTGGCCATTTTGAGCGTTTAATTGACCCCACAAATGTGATGCTCCAGAAACTCAATCTGCTCAAAGGAAGGTCAGTTTTGTAGCTTCTGTAACGAGCTAAACTGTTTTCAGATGTGTGAACATGATTGCACAAGGGTTTTCTAATCATCAATTAGCCTTAAATGAGCAAACACATTGTTCCATTAGAACACTGGAGTGATAGTTGCTGGAAATGGGCCTCAATACACCTATGTAGATATTGCACCGAAAACCAGACATTTGTAGCTAGAATAGTCATTTACCACATTAGCAATGGATAGAGTGTATTTCTTTAAAGTTAAGACTAGTTTGAAGTTATCTTCATTGAAAAGTACAGAGCTTTTCCTTCAAAAATAAGGACATTTCAATGTGACCCCAACCTTTTGAACGGTAGTGTATTTCAGTAAAATTGGTACTTTTTTTCTGCAACACTCTAAATGTTCTCTGGATTGTTGTTCTTTGTTTTAATGAAGAAATTGTAGCTATGACCATATGGTAATTTGTATTTTTTTAGGATATAAATCTTAAGTAATATATTAATAAGAAAACTGTATTTTATTATTAATAATCTCTATTATCTCTGAATAACAGGGTGTAGAAGAAAGGAAACCAAACCTCTGTAGTGTTAGTGTGAGGCTGGAGGGCGGAGCTTAATCTCTGTTCGAGTCATCTGCAGGTCAGAGTCATGTAGAAATCAGTTCAGTTTTAAGAATCTTTAAAGTTCTTCAGCCAGACTGACGGACATGAAGTATTTCTCCTTTATGTCAGAAAGTTAATTCCCAAAGTTTGTTCTCCCAACGTGATCATTAGCACAAGCGTGATCTATACTGTATAGAATATGATCTATTTTTTTCATCACGCCCTGTTAGACGATGCAGCTCACTCATGGTGTTGACCTCACACATGCATGACGTGTGACTCCAACATCCACAGCTGCTCTGCTGAGCGTCTGTTGACTTGCTGCATATTTGTTAACAAGCTGCAAAATGAGGGTCATCAGCAACACGATGAAGATCATCAGCCTTCATGTTTCACCCTGAAGGAGGTCACGCAGCCTGCAGAGGATCGGGGACACGGGGTGGAGCCGGCGCTAATCAACCCAGCGACCTGTTCTAACTAATCAGAACCTCTCCTCTAAGAAAGAGGCTGTGCAACACAGAGGAGACGTTTCCCCTCCTCTGATTTATTAAGGCGCTGCTTATGCTCTGTTTACTGATGTTATTACAGACATTTTATCATCTGATCTCTTAGAGGCAGTCATGCAGCACCGAGTCGCAGATCTTTAAACATGAAAAATATACTCTGACATCACAGCAAAAGTATAATCCCAACTGCTGATCTAAAAACCAGCAGAAATAAGAGCTGATATGACAGTAAACCTTTATTTCATTTACCTGCTCCTGAAACACTTTGTGCAACAAAACGGGAGAAGATTGTAGATATCAGAGGAAACAGGAACAAGTCAAACACTATTAATATGATGGGAGAAGAAACAGAGGTGGAGCATAAACACCTTGGTGTTCACCTGGACAACAAACTGATTTGCTAGAAGTTTCCAGGGGAAAATGAGGGCTTACCATAGCTGTACATCCCCAAAAGAGGGCGTATAATTTGTCATTATTTTAGTAAAGACAATTATATATAATCATTGCTTGGTTGGAAAGAAAAACCTGGAGACACACGGCCCTTTCTGGAACCAGTTTGACATCCCTGTTATACGCCCATACATATTGCTAGCTAAAAGCTTGATCATCATTAGGACAAAACTACTTTGTGAGAAGTCCAATTTGTGATTTTATATCGCCCTTTTTTACTAAGCCTTCGCATCAATGGCCCCCTTTTTGTTAAGCCTTTGTGTCAATGCCCTCTTTTTGGTAGGCCTTTGCGGGTAAGCCTTTGCGGCACTGTTCCCTTTTTGGTAAGCCTTTGCAGCATTGTCCCCTTTTTGGTAAGCCTTCGCGGCACTGTCCCCTTTTTGGTAAGCCTTTGTGTCAATGTCCTCTTTTTGGTAGGCCTTTGCGGGTAAGCCTTTGCGGCACTGTCCCCTTTTTGGTAAGCCTTCGCAGCACGGTCCCCTTTTTGGTAAGCCTTTGTGTCAATGTCCTCTTTTTGGTAGGCCTTTGCGGGTAAGCCTTTGCGGCACTGTTCCCTTTTTGGTAAGCCTTTGCAGCACTGTCCCCTTTTTGGTAAGCCTTCGCGGCACTGTCCCCTTTTTGGTAAGCCTTTGTGTCAATGTCCTCTTTTTGGTAGGCCTTTGCGGGTAAGCCTTTGCGGCACTGTCCCCTTTTTGGTAAGCCTTTGTGTCGTCCTCTTTTTGGTAGGCCTTTGCGTGTAAGCCTTCGCGGCACTGTCCCCTTTTTGAGAAGCCTTGGCATCAGTGGCCCCTTTTTGGTAAGCCTTCGCAGCAATGGCCCCCTTTTGGTAGGCCTTCGCGATGAAGGCCCTCTTTTCTTAAGCCTTCACAGCACATCTCCTTTATTACTCATCCTGCTGTTCTACGTTTCTTAGCTTTCAAGTCTTTCTGCCTTCTGAGCATGCTGACACACTGGCCTCAACCTTGGCAATTCTGGGGGGAACAATTCCTGTTCTCATACACCTGCTTATGCATATTAAAGTAAAATTTTATGTTTCCTGCCGAGGTCTAAGTCCCAAAATAAAATTCTTCTGATTGAGTTTTTAAGATTGAAATATAGTGTAATTAAAATAGAGAGCTTCTGTGATTTGAAAATAGCTTTTTGTTAAATTGTGTTTATATTGCAATTAATTGCCCAGCCCTAATTGTCAACCTGTTGCTCTGTAATGTTAATAGAATGACCGTGTACATTTAGCAAGGAAAAAGTGTGTTTCCAAACAGAACCATGAAGTGCCAGGACTCATAGTCAAACACTTTGGCTGTTTTCCTTCGTCTCCCCAGGGCTCAGTTATCCTAAACCATCACAGAATAAACACTCAGTCTCTCTGCTGTAATCAGTGTTTCAGAGTAATACGTGTTCAACTGTGTGAATTATTCATTAGCAGCAGAGCTTTGATTCATTTAGCAGCTCTCTGAGTAAACATCTGCGGAGTCCTGCAGGGAAACACGCAGCCTTAAAGAGAAGAAATAATTTCTCTGTTCTTCTTGCTTTCACAGATTGATCAGGAGGGGCTGACCCTGCCGGAGAGAAGCCTGTACCTGGGCCAGGATGAGGACAGCGTCAAGGTGAGCATCCATCCGTGCTTCTGCTTGCTTTTCCTGTGATATATCTGTAGGATCTCTTCTCTTTAACAACAGATTTGATCTAATGACAGGTTCTTAGATGAGGTCAGAAGAGGACATGAAAAAAATCCTGTTTGCTGGAAAACCAACCACACATTCAATTCTATTCAGTTTATTTCTATAGCTCCAAATCACATCATGTCATCTAAGGTCATTTTATTGAGATAATACAACCAGTTTTCTTTCTAAGGAAAACCAGTGTGCTGAGATTACATTCATTAGTTTGGTTTATCTTTAGTTGAATTGTTTAAATTTAACAAAACCCACCAATGTTCAGTTTTAAAATGTCATCTATGTGTCTAGGTTCTTCCCTCTGTTTAGGTTTATTTTTAGTTTCTCTGTATTTGTTGTTATTTTCTAGCAGTTTGTAGATCTTTAGTTGCTCTCTGTTGCCCCCTTGTGTTTGTTTCCTTTCCATTTGGCTTCCTTCTAGTTGGCTCTATTCACACCTGCTCCATATCAGCTCATTGGTCCATCCTTTCTTCTCCGTATATACTCCACCTCTGCAGTCACTCAGTGCTGGTTTCTCGTTGTTTTGTTGTTCAGTCGTCTCCTTGCTCCCCATGTGTGTTTTCCCTCAGGTTTTCTGATTTTTTTTTGGTTTTCACCATTTGGTACTTTTGGATTTTCACGCCTGTTTGCCTCTGAATCTTTATTCAATCTACAAACTCCCCTCTGCATCTGGGTCCTCAAAAACCTCCACTTAACCTTGACAAAATGTATTAATCTGAGGATAAAGTGAGGCTCGTCTCAGGTTTCTTCTTATATGTGAAGCAACAATATTAAGAAGCAAAACCTCTGCTAGTTATCAAGTAACAGGATTATGTTGAATGCTCATGATCATCGTCTTTAGTTGTTTCAACTAAATATGAAAAAATGCTCGGTTGTTAAAGAACTGATTGCAAAAGAGCATAAAAGACGAATAATGAAGAAAAAAATTATTATTATTATTTATTTTTTCCTTGTCACAGTTTATCTTTGTGTCACATTTAAAACTTTGTTCGTCTCTTCTGGTTGTCAGGAAGTTCGGTTAGGAGGAGTGATGGCCTAAAGGTTACAGCAGCGCTCTGTGCTCTGAGAAGGTTAAAGGTACCTGGTTCCATCCCCACAGACGGCAGCTCTGGGTCCCTGAGCAAGACCCTTAACCCCCCACTGCTCCCCGGGGGCCGCACAATGGCAGCCCACTGCTGCCCAAGGGGAGGGGTTAAAAGCAGAGAGTGAATTTTGTTGCTCTGTACTGCTGACAGTGGAATGATTATAAAGTTGGATTCTTCATTGTGCGGTTAGCATTATGCTAATATTTGTTTAGCTTCAGCAAACTTTAGCTCACCTGTCTGAAAAATTACCTGCGTTGCCTTTTAGGTTTTTCATATTCAGGAGCGATGCTCTAAATCACCACGTTCTTCTTCCTTTTACAGTTTTTTGGGTTTTTTATTTTTTGTTTTTTTCTTAAATCTGACTAATTAAGAATCTAATTTTATCTCCACCATGGAGCTATTAGGATCTGAGCTCCCATGACTTCATGACTCTTCCTATTGGTGCAAAAATCCTTTGTTGTCACTGTTGTCATGGTAACCAGAAGTAAATATTCATATATAAAACAGATAATGATAAAGTATATTTTCCTCTGTAAAGTGAATCCTGACTGTTCACCGCTCCATTCGTTTTAATTGCAAAGCTTTGACCTTTTCAAAAAGGGTTGAAGGAGGTAAAGTATTCATCCCTGTCTGTCATTTCCTAACTCGCCTACTCCCCCCCCCACCCCACCCCACACACACACACAACCACCCCCCGACCCATCTGGCCCAATGGACTGGCCCACTGCTCCTCTTCATCAGTCCACCTGTTTTCTTCAGCCTCCCATGGTGCCTTTGTTATCCTTTCCACTTTGCCACATGTCACCACCTCCACCAGTCATTAGCGGTGCTGTTGCCGTGGCGCCCTCCGGCCTTTCAGAGCTGATTTCTCTGTGTTTTCCAGATCTTGGCGGCATACAAGGCCCTGATGGAGCGCCTGCTGAGCATGCTGGGCGCTCACAACGCCACACAGAAGTCCAAGGAGATTATCGAGCTGGAGACCCAACTGGCCAATGTGAGCTGGATGTTTTCTGCACATGTGCAGTCGTGCATGCTGGTGCTTGTACATGTGCAGGTTTAAGCCATTTTTTTTTCCTTCTACAGATCACTGTGTCCGAGTACGATGACCAAAGAAAAGACATCAGCACCATGTATAACCACATCACCCTCAGGCAGCTGCAGCGCATCGCACCTAGCGTGAGTTAGCACACAGACACTCAGACATCGTGCTTTCACTTCGTCTTCAAGAAAAGTTCTGCTTCGCCGTTTTAACTGACCGCTTCCCTCATCTTCTGCATGTCACTTTGTTTTGACTCTATTCCTTTCAGAGTTGCTTTTCTTCATCCAAAACTTTTCAGTTCAGTTTATTTCTATAGAGACAGCCATCAACAAACATCAGCTCGCTTTATAGATCCAGATCAATCAGATCATCCAGTCAGATTACAGGCTCAAAGTTTAAGTGTGAGGAAAACCTGTCATAAACGGGGCAGATGGACCCAGTATTCAAGGTGAGACAGTCAGTAGGAAAGTTCAAAATGTTTATTAAAACAAAATGGACAAACAGAACTGAAGCGCAGAGCTACTGTGGATCTACGGGCCGCAGCGGCTGCAGGGGGCGCCGTGCAAACCATCACTGACTCTCTGGAGGGAGAAACACAGGTAAGTGACCACGATCATCTGACGGAAGATGATCATCCATGTGAGTCACTTACCTGCTCTAACAGTTCAGTCCATCTCCTTAGAGCGAGGTAGGATGCATTCGATGGACAGCAAATTAGATGCAACGTTGAGCCGCCCAGAGTGTTCCCCATGCAGCAGCCTCTGTGGAACCGGTGAAAGACCGAGCCAGGTCAGGGGAACAGTCAAGGACAACCACAGTTCTGAGAACAAGAGTCCTCAGCTCGATTACGGGTTCAGATTCACGCAAGAACAGACAGAAACGTGATTTCAGGAATCCACAGAGCATGAAGGCAGGTTCAGAGTCCCACCAGTCCAAAAGCGAGCTCAGACAGATATGAACAGATGCAGGCAGGCAGGCTCAGTGGTTGAGGGCCAGAGACAAGATGTGATACCAGGATTTCTGCAGGACTTTAAACTGGTCTCCTCCAAGGAGCCAAGCTTACGGGAATAAAACTCCCTCATTGTGGGATCAATAAAGTAATTTTTTTCTACTCTTCTTTCTTTTCTTCAGCTATCCCTCACAGCGAACATGCATGTAGCAACAGTGGGGAGGAAAACTCCAGTTAACAGGAAGAAACCTAATTGTTTTATTGTTGAAAACAACGGCCAGGAAAAGTGTAGGGAGTTGACTTTCCATAGATTGGGTCAATTTAAAATACTTAGACGGTAAAAAAATGGATGCTTGTTCAAAAATATGTTTGACTGAATTCATATGTCTTATCTGAGAAAAACAGACATGAATAAAGTGTCAGCATATTCAGGTTAAAATGTGCATTAATCCAAAGATGCTTTGTTTCTTTTAATAGCTTCATAACTAAATTTACACGAATACCTCCGATGTTTAATGAATAACCTTTATTTCATCTAACTTCAGGCTGGCAGCAAATGTTATATAAAACTTTTATAAATTCAGGCAGTCAGGGGTTAACTTTCAGCAGCGCGGTGACACGATGTTTTTGGCTGAGAAGCAGTGAAACTGGAGAAAAGTCCAAATGTCAGGAAAACGGGATCTATGGGAGAAGAAGGAGAGCAATGAAGGAAAGAAAGAGGTTAGCAGGAAGACGAGGAGAAAAATGGGAGCAGTTCCCTGGAGGTTCTTCACCGTCTTACAGGGGATGGATGAAAGTTGACTCAGAGGAGATTGAAAATGGGCAGAAGAGGGCTGAGTTTATGGAGGCCAGCAAACAGCAGCAGCCAAACGGACAGGATGTGAGGGACGGTTGCTGCTGCTCAGCGGGCTGCATGAAGCTGATAGAGGATCAGTTTAGGAATTCAGTTCTATTCAGTTTATTTCTATAGCTCCAATTCACATCATGTCATCTCAGGTCACTTTCCAGTTCACCAGATCATCCAGTCAGATTGATTAAAGTTTTCTATCTAAGGAAAACCAGCTGATTGCATCGACTCATTGACTCTTCAGCAATCCCTCACACTAAGCATGCTTGTAGCAACAGTGGAGAGGAAAAACTCCCTTTGAACAGGAAGAAACCTCCAGCAGAACCAGGCTCAGTGTGAGCGGCCATCTGCTGAGGCCCACTGGGGTTCAAGGAGACAGAAGCAGACATAGAAAAAGAAGCATAGATACAAAAGGCAACTGTCAACCAGCTCCACAGGCGGCCCCGTCCAGGAAACACACAGCCAGGCAGACGAGCTCCGAGCCAGCTCCCATGTCAGAGGATGAAGAGAGCACATCCAGTTAGTCACAGTCAGAGAAACAGGACTACACTGGAAAACAGGCCAAGCTCCAACATCTAGAAACAAAGGTGTTGATGGCAGCAGCACATCTGACATTTCTCTCCAGGATGGAGTCACAGCCAAACAGGAACAGACCAGATGAAGCTACTATGAGAAAAAGCAGAGAGAGCAGAACGTTAGAGATTGAAGATGTTTAGGTTCATGCCTGCAGCCGACTAAACGCCAACTCCTTCAGTATTTTACTAACATTTACCCTAAAACAAGGTTAGAGGGAATGTTAGGGGTATAGTATTTGAGTCCTCTGCATCATCAGTGGGATATTTTTGTTCTTGAAAACTCCGACTTACACAATCAGACACGTAGTGAACAGAAAACACATAAAAGATTATAAAGAAATAACTGATGTATAAAACTGATGAAAATAAATGATGTAATTGATCTAAACAACGGACTGAGAGCTCAGGGTTACCACTAGAGCTAGACCTGGTAGAACTTCACATCATGAAACAGAAATACGTCAGAACATATTGATGAGAAATGACTTTAAATCCGTAGTTTAACCCGAGTCTTCTTTAGTTTGACATTTAAAATGAGGAAGAATTTATGTTCAAACAGCTCCAGTCGGTGGAAAGACGTTTGGTCATCAGCAAACACTGAAATGGAACAAATTTAGACGTGAACCGTAGCTCACCGCAAAGCCACGCATGCAACGATTGTTTCTCCAAATGGTCAACAACGGAACAACAGAGCAGCGAACTCTGCTCTCCAGAGCAAGTAGATTGGTAACCCCGCCTCCTGCTCTCCTCTATCTTGTCTGCTGTCATGATTCATGCAGCTATTATTTCATCCAAATGAAAAATGGAGAACAGATAAGCAGATCATGGCTTGTCTACAGTGAAAAGAAGGACTGGGTTATTTACTTTGGCCTTTTTGGAAACACAGGAAGGAGCAATCAGCTAAGTGAGCTTAGTGCTTGGAAAAAATCTTTCATTCTTTTAGAGACAGCATGAAAAGTCAGCTGAGTACAAAACATAGAGAGGAAAACAAGAATAAAAGGGACGAGAAGAGAGGGACACAACCTAGAACAGATAATGGATGTCTATTCTATTAACATTTCTCTATCTGGAGAATGGGGCTGTTTATGTGTTGTCTTCTCCATTCAGAGGGGCCCCTGCCTGTCTTTGCTTAGGGCCCCATCATAAGTCGGCCCCTGATCCAGACAGAAGCATCCTTATGGTTCTCTCTCATGGTTCTCTTCTTCTTCTTCTTCTTCTTCTTCTTCTTCCACAGCTTCACTGGAAGCGCTTGTTGGACCGGATTTTCCATGACAACTTTTCAGAGGATGAAGAGATCGTGGTTCTGGCCACCGATTACATACAGAAAGTCTCTGACATCATCAAGAACACTTCGAAGAGGTGAGGACCGAGCAGCTGGGGTTGGGGAGCAGAGGGAGGAAGAGGAGGAGTCATTTTTAGATTGTTTGTCTTTGATTTGGGTCTCTGGTTTTCGTAGAACTCAGAGTCCCAGTTAATGGCGGTCGGGTTCAGGTGCTGCTGGGCCTAATCTGAGGCGGTGCTTGTTTGGAATGAGTCACTGTTGGATGAACTTCCAGCTCTACAGCAGCTGATTGTTATCGATCGCCACCTACACCTCCCTCCCTCCTCCAGCAGGAGCACATGGCCGTACGCTCGCTCTCACCTCCTCCTCCTGACAGTCTTCAGGAGCACGTCAGGCTGTGTGTTTCCGCCACTGACAGCTCGCCAATAGTCCCTCTGCTCTACAGGCGAGCGCCGCGGCTCGGAGCCGCCGTGCATGGCTGACCGGCTGCATGACTGGCGGCTGGATTTCTGGCCTGTCATTTCTGTCTGAGGCGGGAAACATGTCAGTGTAACAACATAACCACTTCAGACATTTTGGTAATTTCATGAATGGTCGGTTCATGCAGCTACGCCTCCTTCCTTCACCTCCCATCACTGATTCAGCCTCACTATAGTTTATTCAGTCATTCTCTGATTGATTCTGTGTAAATCTGAGGCTCGGTAAATTATCGATTGCTTATTTACTTTATATGGAATCAATTAAGCAGAAATATTTCCACTTAAAGCCACAGTATGAAATTAGAATTTGACAAAAGTCAGATTAAGGTTTGAGATGACGGATGGACTAATCATCTAATGCAGTAATGGATTAGCTAAGAGTGACCCCCCCCCTCCATCGTTGCGTTTTTTTATTCAGGCGTTGTTTATTTGGTTTCTTTTCTCACCCAGAGATCAGTTGCATTTCCTGTGATGCAACTTTTTGGGCCGTTCAATAAGTTAAGCCCCTGACCCACTTCCTGTTGTTTGACTTACTTTAGCATAAAAAGGATGAACAACATATAATAAGTGAAATTGTGCTAAATATTTATTTTTCTGTCATAAATGTTGAACAATGAGGAAATCAGAGGAAATGTTCTTTTTAATAGTTTTCTCTGATAGCTAATGAAGACGCTGACCCGTAAAACCTGAAATTAATTGAAAAGAGGAAAATGTCTCCTAAATCTTCCTGCTGAGACGGCGGCGGCGGCGGCCTCTGAACATTTAGCGGTTCTTCTCCTGCACAGAGGACCATAACTCAAACATCTGCAGTGATCATTCATCTGCACTTTGATACCTGGAATGAGCAGATCTGTTTCAAAAAGGTCAGTCTGGTTATCATTGCATCCTGAAATGTCAGCTGACTAATCTGCCTAATCTTTGCAGATAACAACTTTCCAGGAAGGAAAGGTTTTTCCTTCCTGGAAAGTTTCCAAATGATATTTCCAACGAGGTCAGCGACGTTTTTTAGGATAAAGACCCTGAAATAATCCCACAGTTATTCAAAAAAAGAACTTGTTGTTTTTAGATTAGGACAAATAAATAATGCTAATATAGTTTTATCTTTTGTCAACAAATAAGGATGCTGGATGTTTGGATGTTTTTTAATCAGGTTATTTTCAGATGTTGTTAAACCGCCTAATGAAAAAAGAGCCTATTGATTTGAACAGTTAATATAAATGATGTCATGGTTTGCAGCAGTGAGGTAAAGTGTTTCTGCGTTGCTGTGGGTGACTGACGTGGAGGACGATGAAGGTTCCCCAGGCGTCTGGGGGGGCCGTCTGACTGCTTCCATCATAAAACGGTTGAAGGGACCAAAATGATAGACGGAGCCGTGGGACAGCGGGGACCCTGGACCACGAGCGCATGAAGACCAGGTGGTCAGGGTGGCGTCCTCCTCAGAGGACCGTGGAGTTTGGGGGAATTTAAATCCATCTTTAGCAGAGGTGTGAAGTATTAAAGTAGAAATACTTCATTTCCTTACTGAAGTAGAAATGTTGGCTATCTATACTTTACTGGAATAATTATTTTTTACTTTCTACTCGTTAGTTTAGTTTCATTTAAGCTCATTTTCATTCTGGCCTGATAATATTTTTAAAAAAAGTTAAATTTGACACTTTTACCATTAGTTATATAAAACAAAAAAATGAAGTCTTACATTTTGACTGCAATCACTGGAAGCATCGAAGAATCTTGAGCTACTTTATCTTTGCTATATTAGCTGTGATCAGCGGGTAGAAAGTAGTTAGAATCTATGTTGAAGTGAGAAAGTCCTCCTGAAAACATGGTCTGTGCAGTCAGTTCATCCAGATTACCATCCTGCCTTCAAAGATTATTTCTCTGTGGGAGCCGCTCAGACCCCCACATACCGGCGCTGCGCTGTCACTGGGAATCCCCAGCAGCAGCTGCCTCAGGCCCGCTCGCCTCTTGGGGGTTTTCCCCTCCTGTTGGTGGCGGCTGGAAGTAGATGTTAGCGTTTTTCAGGTCTGTGCTACAAACTGCAGGCAGCAGGATAATAAAAGCCAACATATTCTGCCGGCAGGTTTCTACATTTGAAGTTAATTTAGGCGTTAATAAACTGTTTCAGAGGAGTGATCATAGCGCTCTGCATCAGCAGTGCTGCGTCTGACTCCCTGCCAGCTCCCAGATCAGCTTCTCTCATTGGTTGATGTCCAGCAGCTGCTGCTTCTGAAGCGCCTCAGATGATCAGAAGCTTGTGACGCGCTGCTCCTGCATCTCAGAACGCTGCAGGACCTTTTGCTGCGCCTTGATGCGCGTCAACCATTGACTTTGCATGTAAACTAGCTGCTTCTGCTGCCTCTAGCGTGTGCGCTCTGAATGTAGCCTAAGTAAGGCTACGATTACACTCCAGGCCTTGATGCTCAATTCCAATTTTTTTGGGAAATCAGATTTTTTGGGGTTTCTGTTCACATTTCCAAATATATACGACTTGTATGTGATCTTATGTGTGAACTGCAGTCATACAACGCAATTGTCCCACATGCGTCGTAGAGGACGCAATGACATCACAGGTCAGCATGCTCTGTGTTTACGGAAGTAAACACAGTGCATGCTGGAGCGCATCTAGCGATCTTTCCCGACCATAAAAACTAAATCTTTACAAGGTGGTAAAACATAAATACTACTCTCCGCATCATCATCCGCCATGGTTGTTGTTTTTCGTGCCGCTTCTTCATAGCAAGACCCAGAATAGTGACCTTTGTTGGATATTATTGGCGTTCAGGTCGGATGAATGCGACCTGGCCTTCAGACGCAGGTCGCATTTGAAAAGATCAGATTCAGGACCACAGAGCCAAGCAGCCCGGGTCGCATTGGAAAAGATCGGATCTGTGTTGTTCAGACAGCCATGGAAAGATCGGATAAAGGTCGGATATGGGCAAATAAATCGGATTTGAGTCACTTCAGTACGGTGGCTGAGAAGTGCAAAACACATTTACAATTCAAAAACACATTAACAAATAAAAAACAAAATAACATTTGAAGAAACAAAATTATATTTTATGAAACAAATGTATTTTTGAAAAAAAGTTTACATTTTTAAAAACAAATTTATATTTTAGCAAACAAATTTACATTTAAAAAAAATTGACCGTTCGGAAACACTTGTACAAGTGCAAAGACAAAACTGCAAGTACATAGCCAAAAACAAATGAACAAAAGACGGCTACACGGAAAGGGAATGTCCCAGTGGCCGGATGTGACGTCACCATTACCCTGACCTGTAGTACAAACAGCTCAATCTGTAGTCCTCCTGCTTCATCTTAAAAGTCAGCGGCGATTTTATTATTGTGGAGAAAATTTCAGCCAATTTACACCATTTTGTTCTTCGTGCGGACGGTCTCTGGAACTTTTACGGGACACGGACCAGGTGGCAGGACCACCGGAACTGCTACAACGCAGCCACTGCCACGAATTGAGCTCGGCCCTGCTGCTTGGTCCTGCCACCTGGTCCGTGTCCCGTAAAAGTTCCAGAGACCACAATAAGGGCAAAACATTGTTCGGTTAGCGTAAATTTAAGAAAAACAGCTTCAGTGCAATTCTTTCCATCTAAAATCGCCGCTGACTTTTCACGTGAAGCAGGAGGACTACAGATTGAGCTGTTTGTACTACAAGTCAGGGTAATGGTGACGTCACATCCGGCCACTGGGACATTCCCTTTCCGTGTAGCCGTCTTTTGTTCATTTGTTTTTGGCTATGTAACTGTGTTTTGCCGCTTGCAGTTTTGTCTTTGCACTTGTACAAGTGTTTCCGAACGGTCAATTTTTTTTTTTAGATGTAAATTTGTTTCACTATATTGTATTTTTTTTCTCTAAAATGAAACTTTCTCTCACCTAAAATCTAACTTATTTAAAATGTGAATTTGTTTCCTAAAATGTAAATTTGTTTGCTAAAATTTAAACTTTTTTTTTTCAAAAATACATTTGTTTCATAAAATATTATTTTGTTTCTTCAAATGTTATTTTGTTTTTTATTTGTTAATGTGTTTTGCACTTCTCAGCCACCGTACTTCAGGCTGCGGTGTGAACGTAGCCTAAGTTATCATCCAGAATTATAGAAAAATGTTCATTTAATAGGGTAGAGCAGTAAAGCTGCTGTCCTTAACATTTTCCTGCATTACTTTTACTTTTAATCTTTGAGTAATTTTAAAAAAGGTACTTTTACACTTTAACTGGAGTAAAAGCTGAAACTGATCCTCCTTCTATAAAACAGTTTTTAAACAGCAGGATTTATAATGCAGTAATAAACATGAATTCTTTGGTCTCCTCTGATCTTTAGGTCTAATTCTGTTTCATAAGTCGGCTGGATGGTAAATCTGTTTAGTCTGAGCCTAAACGAAGGAACGTTTGTCAACTAACTGATGCTTTATGACAGGAAATAAAAAAATAAAAATATGAATACTACTAAATCTGAACTATTGAATTGGAGTTCAGGATACTAACCAGTAATCTGCTCAGCTAGGTGCCGTTTACTAACTGTGCTGTTTGCTGCCAAACTCATGCAGAGGGAACAGTTGATGACTTTCGTCTTCTGGTGTCTTTGTGCAAAGATGGTTCCGCTCTTCAGAGAACGAATCTGGGCGCTAGCTGTACTTGAATGTTTAACCTCTAAGTTAATTGGATCTTTTAGCTCTCCATCTCCCAAAGCCACTCATCGCTGGTTCTCTGGCTATTTGGGGAACGTTTCTGTTTTTAGGGTTTTAGCTGCAAAGTGAGACAAAAGTGCTGAAAAACCTTGGTTCCTTAGGAAACCAAATGCTTGCAAATCATGAACTTCTTATTTTAATTAATTGATTGATTGATTGGCTGTTGTTACGACACAAGTCTGTCAGGGGAAATGAGTAGAACCATTAAAACCAGATGTAAAAGCTTTACAGTGATTTGATCTTTTTAGTTCTAATTTAAAATAAAAGGGTTGAACAATCAAAATGTAAAACAAGAGTTTCAGAAAACAAAGTAGAGGAAAAAAGGGTAAGGTATTTTCCACACTAGCTGGAGCTCAGATCTTAGGACAGTGTTGTGGGGAAAAAAGTATTCAAATATTTCATCGTAGTTAAATAAACGTAGATCGATGGATTTCACTCAGTCGGCACTTTATTTTAATCTTTAAAGAGAGAACAGTTCATCATACAGTAATCAGTCCTGTTATGATCCAGCAGCGTTCATTCCTCCTTACTGACAATAATGGAAAGTAGTCAGAGTCAAAACTAATTACAGACACTTTGGTTGAACAGTAACATGAATAAACCTGAGAAAGAATCTGGTTTGTTAGGGAGGAAGCTATGTCTGATCTACAAACATTCTCACTCAGGCATCTTGAATGAAAAAAGAAATGTCTTCTAGAAAACTTCACCTCCATGCCATGATCGGTTTAACGAATCTGACCCACATGCAGAGAAAACACTCAACAGGTTTATTGAGGGGATAAGACAGGATGGAATCTGGACCTCAGTGAGCTGGTAACCCGGAACTGGAAGTGAGAAGGGAAGTTCAGGGGTCAGTTCAGGTACCGTGGGAATCTTGGAAGCACATCGATTTTGCAGGAATGGGACTCACGTTAGAGGGGGGCCTTGTTAGTCCTTGAATCCAGTCTGTGTGGTAAATCCAGAGAAAAGTGCACATGTTGGAGGGCAGACAGGTTGACAAGCGTTGGACCCGGAGGAGTATGGAGCGGACTGTCACTCAGATTTCCAATGGGTACTTGAACGGAACATGTGGAGGTTTTTCCCTCCTCAGTGTAACTCGGTTTTTCCTTCCAGGGGAGAGAAGGTCCAGGTATCCAGAAACACAGGAGACCTTCCTGCCGGGGAGCAAAGACAAAAAACTCGTTAGACTCTGTTAATCTCTGCTTGGCTAGAGGACCCAAAACTAGCAAACACTCTGGCATTGAGGTAGTAACAGTCCACTACTCCCCCAGATAATGATCCAATGGGCCGCAGGTGTGCAGGGAGGGCCGACGAAGACAGGGCGCCTCCTGGTGGTGGAAAACTGAGACACACATACTGGATTCCTAACACTCCAGTTGCCTAAACTGAACACTTCAAGGTGGACCCGGACCTGGAGGACTGAGAATCTTCACAGGGATGATGATGATGATGATGATGATGATGAAGATGATGATGATGAGGATGATGATGATGATGATGATGATGATGATGATGATGATGAAGGCTTTTAGACAGCACATGGCGTGTCTCCAGTCAGCTCTTAAAGTCTGTGTCAGAGGCAGATAATCACGGCGAGTCCTGGAGGGGTCTGATTATTCTAGCCTGTCTCCACCTGCACAGGTAGAGTTCAGAACCGAGACCCGACCCGTTACCCACAATTATCCCCATTTAAAACCTGGCCCGCTGTGATCACTGAGGGAACACACAGCCGTTCATAATAACAGCGGCAGTAAAGAAATATATTTAAATACATTAATAGAGCTGCATGAAGTGAAATTTCTATTCAATTAGATTTCATTAATATTCTCTGTCTTATTAGGTCAATATACATTCATAATTTAGGAATTATACGTATTTTTGACTTAATTTAAGTGAAAAACTTTTCCATAAAATCTGAATTGGAACTCGAGAAAAACAGATAAATTCAGCTGTAAAAATTCAGGCAATTTTAAAAATTAGTTTTGAAAAAACAAATTGAGACAGGGATCATGTCTCCATACCACTGAAGCTTTTTCAGTAATTAGTCAAATGAAATCGATCCAAAGGACCAATCAGTAACCACGTCTGTTCCAGCGCAGATCACCATTAGATTTTCTTTGAGTGTTTAGCCTTCAGTGCAGGGGCCATAACAGGGGCCAGGACATGAGGCCCCTGTAGATCATGCAGAGGGGGGGGCTCTCAAAGCTGCAATAAAATGGGGGAAAAATGTCTCCCCTTCTGTAAAATAATTGTACTTTAGTGGCAGTAGTGCGCTGTATTATAATGTTAGAAACCAGCAGTTATCATCCAGCTGAGTAATTAGCTGTAACCTGGTATGGGCCGACTGGAGGTGCTGAGAAGCATCAGGCCGTCACGTCTCCAGATTCTTTAACTTCTCCTCTAAAGCTCCGCCGGCTGCCATGTTGTTTACCAATCTTCCCCTTCAGCTGTCCGTCCATCCATCCTACCTGATGGCTTTTGTGATGAGTTCTGCGCTACGTTTCAATCATGCCTTTCTACCATTTTTTTATTTTTCATTTGTTTTCTGTGCTGGCGTCTAACTGATAGTATGAGCTTCATCCCTTTTATCGTTCAGCAGCCGTCTGCCAGATGCAGGTTCAGTTTGGAGCCAAAGACGCTTTAAACTCTGACTTTCAGTTGTTGCCTGGAAAGTTGAGTATAGCTGTGTAGATCAGTTAAAGGACTGTTAGTGTGATTATCAGCAGAAACTCTTCATGGTAACCAGAGGTGCCCAAAGTATTCGTGTTTATTACTCCAGTATAAATCCTGCTGCACTTTAGTTGAATTTACAGGATAAACTTCAGCTTAAAGTGTAAAAGTACCATTCTTAAAACTACTTAAAGTATAAAAGTAAAAGTAATGCAGGAATAAATATTAAGGACAGAAGCTTTACAGCTCTACCCTAATAAAGGAATATTTATCTACAATTCTGAATGATGGATGAACTTCTTTAGACTTCATTTTATAACACTATTTAACTTTGCATTATGTAGAAAAACGATTTATTTTGGTATGTGGTGAGCAACAAGTAGGGGCAGCACCGAGTCCAACCACAGAGAAATTAATTGTATGAATGAAACTAATTATTTTTTATGAATTTTATTTTTTTAAATACCAACAGGCTATAATGAAAATGAGCTTAAATGAAACTAAACTAACGAGTCTATTTTTAAAATGTAAGGAGTAGAAAGTTATCTAAAAGAGTTATTCCTCCAATAAAGCAGATATAGCAAACCTTCTACTGAAGGAGGGAAATGTAATATTTCTACTTTGCTGCTGGACGCCTCTGGTCTTGGTTGGATGGTGATGATGAGAGTTTTTGTTTTGTTGTAGAGTGAAGCCATCTGTCTGAAAGTTAAAGACAAAAGAGAAACTCAGAGTGATGCAGTGAGACAGCTGCTCAGAACGCTCTCTATGGGGGGGAGGATGGGGGGGGCAGGAAGTCCAAGCGCTTCTGGGCCCTTTGGACCAGTGAGGTGGTGTTTCCAGTCCAGGTGAGGGTGTCTGTGATGAATGTGGTGCTGCTGACCACCTCTACAGCTGAGCTGCATTATCAGACTTCATGAGAATATCATCTGCAGCTTTCACAACTTATGAAAATGTACATTTTTACAACTGTTGAACAAGGCATTTCCCCTTTTCTCTAAAAAAAAAAGTTGAAATTAAAATAATTTCTGTCCTAAATATGTCTGGAGTGTGAATCATTAGCTGGTTTGGATTACTTAAAGATCTGGTGTGAGCGATTACATTTTGAAGTTTCCTTTTCTCACTGTTTTTTATGTCATTTGAAAATGGTCTTTCATTTCTCTCCTCATGTTTACAGAGTATTCTGGATTTTCTCCTCCAATCAATCCTCCTCGTGTTTTCACGTTGATGAACTTCCTGTCATTTTAGTCTACTGACAATAGCTGTCACTCCTTGATGTCGTCCCTTCATCCATCTATCACTTTTCTCTCTTTGGGGGGGGGGGGGGGGGGGGGGGGGGGGGGGGGGGGGGGGGGGGGCTGGTGCAGTGTTGTCCCTCTCACGGTTGTGAATGCAGTCAATCCCATTAGCCAGATGAGCGGACCTCCAATGAGGGGGAAAGCATAATGACAACACCAGCGTGCCCCCCCTCCCTCCACTCTGCCGTCTGTTCTCCCCGTCACTCATGAATAGGTGTGGGTGTGTGGGCGGGGGTGTGTGCTCCTGTTTCACCATCAGATTGAGCTTTTCACTGGTAATGCTTGGATTTTAGGTCATTCAGTTAAATTCTGTTTATTTCTCAGGTTGCTTTACAGAAATAATTCAACCAGATCATCCAGTCAGATTGATTCAAAGTTTTCTATCTAAGGAAAACCAGCTGATTGCATCGACTCATTGACTCTTCAGCAATCCCTCACACTAAGCATGCTTGTGATGTGGCGAAATATTCACTGGTAATGGTTGGGGTTAAGGTTGTGGTTAGGTATAGGTCAATCAACACGCCGTCCTCACTTCATATAGCAAGATGAGAATGAGTGTGTGTACGTTGCTGGGGCCACATCTAGTACGTTGTGAGGACCAACTGCTCCTTATGGGGCCCAGAGTCAGGCTCCCACAAGAACAGGGCTGATATGGAGAGGCAGAGGTTGCTAGAGAACCCCAATAGTTTACACGAGTAGCACGACTTTAACATCGTTTGTGCACCGTGGAAAAAGTGAAAAAAAAATTACTTATTAAACCAGCTACTCAAATACTGAGTAACTGCTGGTTAACAATATCGACTTTAATGTTTAACATGAAATCTCCCAGCTGAAGTAGGTGAGTTTAGGTTGGGTTAGTTATATACTAGTTAGGGTGGGTTTAGGTTGGGTTAGTTATATACTAGTTAGGCTGAGTTTAGGTTGGATTAGTTATATACTAGTTAGGGTGGGTTTAGGTTGGGTTAGTTATATACTAGTTAGGGTGAGTTTACATTGGGTTAGTTATATACTAGTTAGGGTGGGTTTAGGTTGGGTTAGTTATATACTAGTTAGGCTGAGTTTAGGTTGGATTAGTTATATAATAGTTAGGGTGGGTTTAGGTTGGGTTAGTTATATACTAGTTAGGGTGGGTTTAGGTTGGGTTAGTTATATACTAGTTAGGGTGAGTTTACGTTGGGTTAGTTATATACTAGTTAGGGTGGGTTTAGGTTGGGTTAGTTATATACTAGTTAGGCTGAGTTTAGGTTGGATTAGTTATATACTAGTTAGGGTGGGTTTAGGTTGGGTTAGTTATATACTAGTTAGGGTGAGTTTACGTTGGGTTAGTTATATACTACTTAGGGTGGGTTTAGGTTGGGTTAGTTATATACTAGTTAGGCTGAGTTTAGGTTGGATTAGTTATATAATAGTTAGGGTGGGTTTAGGTTGGGTTAGTTATATACTAGTTAGGGTGGGTTTAGGTTGGGTTAGTTATATTCTAGTTAGGGTGAGTTTACGTTGGGTTAGTTATATACTAGTTAGGGATGGGTTTAGGTTGGATTAGTTATATACTAGTTAGGGTGGGTTTAGGTTGGTTTAGTTATATACTAGTTAGGGTGAGTTTACGTTGGGTTAGTTATATACTAGTTAGGCATGAGTTTAGGTTGGATTAGTTATATGCTAGTTAGGTGGAGTTTAGGTGAGGGTTAGATATATACTAGTCAGGGTTGGGTTTAGGTTGGATTGGTTATATGCTAGTTATGGGGGTTTAGGTTAGGTTAGTTATATACAGGTTAGGGTTGGGTTTAGGTTGGATTAGTTATATGCTAGTTAGGTGGAGTTTAGGTGAGGGTTAGATATATACTAGTTAGGGTTGGGTTTAGGTTGGATTAGTTATATGCTAGTTAGGTGGAGTTTAGATTGTATTAGTTATATGACAGGTGGAGTTTAGGTGCGGGTTAGATATATACTAGTCAGGGTTGGGTTTAGGTTGGATGGTTATATGCTAGTTGTGGGGGATTTAGGTTAGGTTAGTTATATACTAGTTAGGGTTGGGTTTAGGTTGGATTAGTTATATGCTAGTTAGGTGGAGTTAAGGGGAGGGTTAGATATATACAAGTTAGGGCTGGGTTTAGGTTGGATTAGTTATATGCTAGTTAGGTTGAGTTAAGGGGAGAATTAGATATATACAAGTTAGGGCTAGGTTAAGGTTAGATTAGTTATATGCTAGTTAGGGGGAGTTTAGGTTGGATTAGCTATATACTAGTTAGGGTGGGTTTAGGCTGGGTTAGTTATATACTAGTTAGGGGGAGTTTAGGTTGGGTTAGTTATATACTAGTTAGGGGGGGTTTAGGTTGGGTTAGTTATATACTAGTTAGGGTGAGTTTACATTGGGTTAGTTATGTACTAGTTAGGGTGGGTTTAGGTTGGGTTAGTTATATACTAGTTAGGCTGAGTTTACGTTGGGTTAGTTATATACTAGTTAGGCATGGGTTTAGGTTGGATTAGTTATATGCTAGTTAGGTGGAGTTTAGGTGAGGGTTAGATATATACTAGTCAGGGTTGGGTTTAGGTTGGATTGGTTATATGCTAGTTATGGGGGGTTTAGGTTAGGTTAGTTATATACTAGTTAGGGTTGGGTTTAGGTTGGATTAGTTATATTTTAGTTAGGTAGAGTTTAGGTGAGGGTTAGATATATACTAGTTAGGGTTGGGTTTAGGTTGGATTAGTTATATGCTAGTTAGGTGGAGTTTAGATTGTATTAGTTATATGACAGTTAGGTGGAGTTTAGGTGAGGGTTAGATATATACTAGTCAGGGTTGGGTTTAGGTTGGATTGGTTATATGCTAGTTATGGGGGGTTTAGGTTAGGTTAGTTATATACAGGTTAGGGTTGGGTTTAGGTTGGATTAGTTATATGCTAGTTAGGTGGAGTTTAGGTGAGGGTTAGATATATACAAGTTAGGGTTGGGTTTAGGTTGGATTAGTTATATGCTAGTTAGGTGGAGTTTAGATTGTATTAGTTATATGACAGGTGGAGTTTAGGTGCGGGTTAGATATATACCAGTCAGGGTTGGGTTTAGGTTGGATTGGTTATATGCTAGTTGTGGGGGATTTAGGTTAGGTTAGTTATATACTAGTTAGGGTTGGGTTTAGGTTGGATTAGTTATATGCTAGTTAGGTGGAGTTAAGGGGAGGGTTAGATATATACAAGTTAGGGCTGGGTTTAGGTTGGATTAGTTATATGCTAGTTAGGTTGAGTTAAGGGGAGAGTTAGATATATACAAGTTAGGGCTAGGTTAAGGTTGGATTAGTTATATGCTAGTTAGGGGGAGTTTAGGTTGGATTAGTTATATACTAGTTAGGGTGGGTTTAGGCTGGGATAGTTATATACTAGTTAGGGGGAGTTTAGGTTGGGTTAGTTATATACTAGTTAGGGGGAGTTTAGGTTGGGTTAGTTATATACTAGTTAGGGTGAGTTTACATTGGGTTAGTTATGTACTAGTTAGGGTGGGTTTAGGTTGGGTTAGTTATATACTAGTTAGGCTGAGTTTACGTTGGGTTAGTTATATACTAGTTAGGGTGAGTTTATGTTGGGTTAGTTATATACTAGTTAGGCATGGGTTTAGGTTGGATTAGTTATATGCTAGTTAGGTGGAGTTTAGGTGAGGGTTAGATACATACTAGTCAGGGTTGGGTTTAGGTTGGATTGGTTATATGCTAGTTATGGGGGGTTTAGGTTAGGTTAGTTATATACTAGTTAGGGTTGGGTTTAGGTTGGATTAGTTATATTTTAGTTAGGTGGAGTTTAGGTGAGGGTTAGATATATACTAGTTAGGGTTGGGTTTAGGTTGGATTAGTTATATGCTAGTTAGGTGGAGTTTAGGTGAGGGTTAGATATATACTAGTTAGGGTTGGGTTTAGGTTGGATTAGTTATATGCTAGTTAGGTGTAGTTTAGATTGTATTAGTTATATGACAGTTAGGTGGAGTTTAGGTGAGGGTTAGATATATACTAGTCAGGGTTGGGTTTAGGTATGATTGGTTATATGCTAGTTGTAGGGGGTTTAGGTTAGGTTAGTTATATACTAGTTAGGGTTGGGTTTAGGTTGGATTAGTTATATGCTAGTTAGGTGGAGTTAAGGGGAGGGTTAGATATATACTAGTTAGGGATGGGTTAAGGTTGGATTAGTTATATGCTAGTTAGGTTGAGTTAAGGGGAGAGTTAGATATATACAAGTTAGGGCTGGGTTTAGGTTGGATTAGTTATATGCTAGTTAGGTGGAGTTAAGGGGAGGGTTAGATATATACTAGTTAGGGCTATGTTAAGGTTGGATTAGTTGTATGCTAGTTAGGTGGAGTTTAGGTTGGATTAGTTATATACTAGTTAGGGTGGGTTTAGGCTGGTTTAGTTATATACTAGTTAGGGGGAGTTTAGGTGAGGGTTAGATATATACTAGTCAGGGTTGGGTTTAGGTTGGATTGGTTATATGCTAGTTGTGGGGGGTTTAGGTTAGGTTAGTTATATACTAGTTAGGGTTGGGTTTAGGTTGGATTAGTTATATGCTAGTTAGGTGGAGTTAAGGGGAGGGTTAGATATATACTAGTTAGGGTTGGGTTTAGGTTGGATTAGTTATATGCTAGTTAGGTGGAGTTAAGGGGAGAGTTAGATATAAACAAGTTAGGGCTGGGTTTAGGTTGGATTAGTTATATGCTAGTTAGGTGGAGTTAAGGGGAGAGTTAGATATATACAAGTTAGGGCTGGGTTTAGGTTGGATTAGTTATATGCTAGTTAGGTGGAGTTAAGGGGAGGGTTAGATATATACTAGTCAGGGTTGGGTTTAGGTTGAATTGGTTATATGCTAGTTAGGGGGAGTTTAGGATGGGTCAGTTATATACTAGTCAGGGTGTGTTTAGGTTGGGGTTGGTAAATAGGGGTAATGGTTAGTTTAGGTTGGTCCATGGAATGAAAATGGAAAAGAAGGAGAGTAAATGTAGAATCCTTGCTATTTATTTAGGTGAGTCTTACTGCACCTTGTGAGTTTTCATGACTAATCCAGAGATGTAAAACAGCAACAATTGAGCCCTGATTTCCCGCTGGGGCCATCAAGTATTTACTGAGAAAGCTTTTCCCCTGACAACAGCCCATTTTATGGTGTGGGCTGTCAGCTGTCAGTGTATGCTTCCCAGCAGGGCTTCCAGAGCTGTCTTTCACTTACCTTAAGGTATTACGTAGAATAATCCCAACTCAGATCGTTTACTTTTGTCTGCGCAGAGTTAAGGTAGACAAGCCTTGAAGTAGCATATATCTAGAAGTGTCTGAACGCCCAGCAAGATCATCATCTAAGTGTCCGTCTGAAATAAAGTATAGCCGGACTGAAGTTTGCTACAGAGGAGGCCCTCCCTCCATCTTTACCTACAGGGCCATTACCTGCATTAATGTGTTAATGTAGTGCAAGGGGACGGTGTCTTTTCATCTCCTTAACTAGCCTCATTAAGACCCATTCAGCTAATGAGCCTTCACTCTGTCCTCTGGTAATTAAAACTGCCTGAACTGCAGCTCTGACAGAAAAGCCTTTCCTTCCCTCGGCTGTGCTCCTTCACTGATCAGCCTGCGCTGGGAAACAGCTAGATCCGCTTCTTTACACCGTGTAACATCCCCAGCACATGCCATCAACTCCTCTGCTCAGATGTCATAGAATAAGGCTTTGAAGAATTGCTCAAAACTTTTTCCACATATATTAGACACATGCAAACCAGGTGGAAAAACAAACGCAACATCTGTTAAAGCTCCTGTCACACCTTGATGTATGGATGAGCAGGAAGAGACGGTAGATATTGACTCTTCAGCAATCCCTCACACTAAGCATGCTTGTAGCGACAGTGGAGAGGAAAAACTCCCTTTGAACGGGAGCAAACCTCCAGCAGAACCAGGCCTTCTGAAACAGTTTGGACTGTTCCCAACGTTCTGAGATCCCAGTGAGTTCACTGTGAACGGCCGTTATAACGGGGCCCTTCCTTCGCACCTCAGGGGGCTGTTGCCGAGGCGCTGACTCAACAACTGTCATGCCAAAGCCAAATTATTCATAAAAACTGGAAAACAACAACATGCCTGGAGGTGAGCATGCAGCTCCGCTGTAGGAGCAGAGGGTGTTTGTCGCTGTAGGGCAGATTAGATGTGTGAACCCAGTGTGAGCTGGAGGACACAGCAGCGCGGCGTCGTCTGCAGGCAGAAGACGCAGCTTGAATACAGACATGAATGATCCATTTTCTCTTCCTCTGCTTGACATTTTCCTGTCAGCCCCGATCGGAGGGAACTGTTGGATCCTGCTGGGTCCTTACTATTCAGCAGCGTCTCTCTGACTCTGACCCGGGCGACGCCACGCTGTCTGCTCACGACCGCATTTTAACTTTGTGTGGCAAACATTTACAGTTAGATTCACTTATTTTTCACATTTCAGTTATACTTCTCCTGTAGATGCAGCTGCAGACGCAGTAGTTTGGACATGAAGAAAACTTTTCTTCTGGTGAAACTTTTTCACATTTCTTATTTTTAACAATAGTTGATCCTTTTGCTTTTTGGAGATAAATTCACTCGCTTCCTTCTGCTAACGAAAACATAAAGCCTCAGATGTTATCAGTTGAAAGCTGCAGGTCCTTTAAAGCCCAGTAATTCTTTGAGGTTTCTACATATTTATGCTGCATCGCTGTGCATACTACCCCCCCGATCTCAGATGATCCGCTCTCTCTGAATGAAAGAATTTAACGTCTGCTTGATATAAAATGTTTTTGTGTTTTTAAAGGAAAGTGTCTGTTGTTTTCATTTAAGGACCTTTTCTTTGATTCTATAAAACTATATATATATATATATATATATATATATATATATATATATATATATATATATGTATATGTATATATGTGTGTGTATATATACTACTATGTTGGCATTTTACAAATGATGTTTTGAGTTCGGTCTTAACCTTCCTGAATCTCTGTGTAATAGATGTTCAAATAACAGCTGGAATTTATGTTCTTATTAAGCAGTTAGGCTGTTACAGCCTGTTCCAGCCTGTTACAGGCTGGAACAGACACTTCCAGCCTGTAACTGTCTGTTCCAGCCTGTAACTGTCTGTAACAGGCTGTAATTGTCTGTAACAGGCTGTAACTGTCTGTAACAGGCTGTAATTGTCTGTAGCAGTCTGTAACTGTCTGTAACAGGCTGTAATTGTCTGTTCCAGCCTGTAACAGCCTCTAACGATGAAGACACGTGGGAACAAACATTGAGTTTATGTTTTTTGGTCCAAATGAAAATGTTTAAATATTTTAAACTCCATTAATTTATATCCAACTCCCAGTTTATCCTTTTAATCCAGATCTCATCAGTAATGATCATCTTTAAATCTTTGTGGTGTTTCTTTTGTTCTTTAGGTAATAAACCTTTGGAACAAAAAGCTGAAGAAAAGCAAGGATGGTCTAATATTTTTTCCAAACTGTACATGTTTGATTAACAGCAGGATTGAAGCTGATTCCCCACCGTCCTCGACCTACGATGGTTATTTGCTCTGGAAGTTTCCAGAGAAATTTGAAAAAAAAAAAAGAATATATATATATATACAAAAATAAACCTTTACATTTCTTTGAAAAAATATTATTTCAAATAAATGAACAATATTAAAACAATTTAAAATTAATTTAGAAAAAAAAATGTTCGACAAACAGAAACCATGGAGACATCAAGGGAAAACAAACACGATGAGGAAGACTCAGAGAGACGCAGTTGGAGGAAGTTAGAAGAGGAACCTGAGGAACTGCACAAGGAGTGTATTTATCTACTAACGAGCAGATTGGGAGCAGATGTGAAGAGAGCGGACTGGAAAGGAGCTAGGGAAAAAGGAGAACACTAGAGGGCAGCAGAGGGCAACAAATAAAAACTTGAAAACTGAAAAAAAATAACCAGAGAACACAACAAAATCAGAATTAAACCACTAAAACTAGACAACCAGGAGCAAAGTAAAACTGAAAACTCGAAAGAAAACATGACAGAACCAAGACTGTGACACAGAACCCATTTGTGATTAAACGTTTATCAAAGTTTCATTTTATTTCTGGATGCATTTTCTTTCCCAAGGTTCCATTAACCCAACCTGTTCTATGCAATAATAATGGAACAAAGTTCCCTCCATACAGGAGGCAGTGGAGCGGCTGCAGATCCAGAAACATTTCGCAGACTAAAACTCTCAGCTTTTAGTTTTCAGATGTTACAGTTTTTATCTGAAAAGGTGAATATGGTGTCTGCTCTGTTCCCTGCAGAGTCCTTCATAACTACATGCTGTGGCGCATCGTGGCGGCGCTCAGCGAGCACCTGTCCACTGCCTTCAGGAGCACCATCCATGAGTTTTCCAGGGAGATCGACGGCACCGAGCAGCAGCTGGAGCTGGGCCGCCTCTGCCTCACTCAG